>VXAW01003295.1:0-100258 GCA_013399735.1 Tyrannus savana | reverse complement strand
TTTTTTTTTTTAAAGTTAAAAAAGATTTGCTTGAGCCATTTTCCAGCTGGACTAAAGGAGCTGGAAAATACTGTTTTGTTTTTTAAAAAAAAAGGTCAGATGAACCTATAAACAACTTGAACAAACACCTGCTTTTAAAAGGTACAATTATAATATTGTATAAGTATAGGATTGCAAATTTAACTTGTGCATGTGTTTGCTAAATTGGGTGTCAGAGCCTGTAAATGTCACTTGCATATTCAGTGATCACTCCTGAATACTCCCATCTCATTGAATTCACAGCTGCACACCTTTGCCCTAATGTGCATAAAAAACATTACAAAAACCACAGAATACCTAAGGAAAACAAAGAACCAGAGGCAAAGCAATGTAGCAGTTACATGTACCTCGCAGCACAAAAAGGTCCCTCTGTGTACATCTATCCCATTGTTTCCATTGTCACAGTACCTGCCAGCCTGGTTATAGACGAAATAAAAAACTAATCCATCAAAAGCCTACACCTGCAGCACCAAACATGGCAATGAAGCAGGGGTGTTTAAATACAGAGCTTCCCTGCTCTGTCTTTGGCAAACTCCTTATTACACGTCCAAGTGGGTGACACCGCACACCCCTACCCCTGCTATCAGTTGGTCTTTGAGGGTCCTGCCACCACATCGTGCATGTATTAGCAAACCCAGACACGTGCTGTCACTTTGACTGGAAGAAAACCACTCTCTTATGGTCCTGGGAAAACTGTCTCATTACAGTGACAACAAAAATCTGCTCAAGGAGAGGAACTAACCAAGAGTGGACTGTTTTCTTTAGCGCTTTCAATGCAATTTGAGGGAAAGTGAAAAGGCGAAAAACCTGAGAGATGACAGCAGGTGCAGTTAAAAGAGTCCAGGACTGCCTGATTAGACCATCACAAAAATACAGAGCACTAAGTGCTGAAAATACCCAGTGGTGTTTTGATAACCTGATATGCTTAGAATCATTTGAAGATGCATTTCCTCAAAATGTGGGCTAAAAGTCACAACACAGTACCTGTACAGGTTTTGGGGGCTCCAAGTATTGACCAAGTGGCTCCTCAGAGAGCTCATCTCCTTCCACTCACCCTCAGGCAGACCATCTATGGATCCAGAGTCTGCCTTTCTCTCCCCATGGACAGCTCTGTGCTCTGCAGTCTTCCTGATGATTGGAACTACTAATCAGAACTAAACCAGCATGCTAACAGATTATACTTAGAAGATGTGGAGAGAGGACAATGTGAAGTAACATGTAAGTAAAACAGTTTACTGCTCTCTATTTGTAGTAACTTGAGCTCAGCATAATAACTCCACCTGTGGACACACCAAAAAAAAAAAAAAACCACCAAAAAAACCAAAAACAACAACAACAACAACAACAACAACAACAACAACAACAACAACAACAAACAAACAAACAAAAAAAAAAAACACCAACCAAAACCAAAATGGATTTACAACTGCATCAGTGGGAGTTAGTGTAGGGCTCAGAGTCACCTCCTGGATGAGTTGGTTGTGGACATCCACAAAGTGCATACTCATGTCTCTCCTGTAGTTTCAGTTTACTGTCTCCATACCACAGTTTGACACCTGTTATTTGTAATAACTTTTCAGCAGGGCACCACAACGCTTTTCTCCTGGCTCTGCTCCAGTCTTCTTGCAGCAGAGGAAAGAGGACAATAGGAGACATTTCCATCCTGTCAGAAATATCCTTTTCTGACTGAGATGCAGACTCCAGGCATGTACCCAGCTCTGAATACACTTGCCTATGAGAAAGCCAAGAGCCTTATTCATTGGTTTTCTCATCCAAATATAGTATGGATATCACAGACTAGAATTTTGATCCTTTTTCTGATGTGGATGCTACGATATACCAGTACCTGTGACATTTAGGAACTATTTTAAAGCTATTACATCAAATTTTTTTTCCTGAAAGTGAATTTTCCATCATGAATTTTTTAATTAATGAAATTAATTTTCAGAAATTTACATGTTCAGCAAAGAATTAAACTGAGTTCTAAGAAAGAGAAGAACTTTACAGAGCTATTCATCACATGGTGTTAGCATCAGCCACCACATTACATTTTCATGGAACATGAAAATAGAAAGCTCAAGGGTACACTGCATGAGTGTGGTATCCTGGACTGACAGAAATCCTTACGGACAGAGACCTGACTGCATGATCTGTGCATCTAATTGATTCCTTGGAAGTTTACAATTGTTTGT
This sequence comes from Tyrannus savana, assembly GCA_013399735.1. Lineage (NCBI taxonomy): Eukaryota > Metazoa > Chordata > Aves > Passeriformes > Tyrannidae > Tyrannus > Tyrannus savana. Next base: position 98,027 of record VXAW01003295.1, on the reverse strand, counting down.
ATCTGAAATTGAAATGGTATTGATTTTTTTAGCTTGTTTTTGCACATGCCTTAGAGGAAACTCATTCTAGTTTATGACAGACCCTTATGTGTATAGTTTTTGTAAGATGCAGGACATTCACATTCATACCATGTACAATGCTTAGCAACATATAACTATTCTTTGCCACCAATTTCCAGTCTCTTCTTTCCTAGCTCGCCCAGTCCTAGCTGGGCCTGGGCTCAGCTCTGGCCAGAGCTGACTTAGCCTTAAATACACCCCTATATTTCTCTGTTTGGCTGCCAGCCAAGCTCAGCTTACATAAGGAGAGATGCTACTGTTTTGTGTGGTTCTGGGCAGAAAGATGAGTCAGTGAGTCCCCTTGTTTTGTGGTTCACTTGTACAAGTTTTGTATAAAAGGCAGTTTATCCTCATTACTTCTGCAAAAGGACATCAAACTGACTTTTAATTTCTTCTCAGCTGATTGACCATGACTGCTCTTGCCTCAAATGAAAATTGGGAGTGAGTGTTACATTCAGTGGTTTCAGGCACCTTGTTTCTTTTCCTGGAGCTCCAACCCAGTGAAGCAATCAAATGGATATCTGGATTTGATTTAGGGTTCACTCCAGGCACACACGCAGGCAGGAGGTCCACTCTGAGGCTGTAGAGAGAGTAACTGTAACAGGGGATGAAACAGAGACAGATTCCTCAGCCCTAGGAGCCAAGGCCCCTGGCTTGGAACTGATCCATGTCATTCCAAACCACAAATGAACTTCAGTTAATCTCATCCATCACAGTGACCCTTTCCTCCACAAGAACCCAGAAAAGCGGAGCTGAGGGATTTCTGCATAGGAGGACAGGCAGTAAAGCCACATAGGGAAACACTAGAGAGGTTATTTGGTCACACAGATTGGTTCTTTACAAACTGGACACAAATTCACCACCTTGGTGATCCCTCAAATCCCACATGGTTATGATTTCTTTATTGCCAAAAAAAAAGGTCCTATTTGTTCTTAGTGTGATTCTTGTGGTCAACCACATGCAACCCAAGTATGACTTTGGCCCTAATCCTTTGTTAGTGGTTAATGTTTTACACCAAAGGCAGTAGTGTTATTTGCATTTCCAAGAATCAAAGAATGGATTTACTGGAGTCCAGGTCAAATGTGTGCTACGTGAAGTACCCAAAATGCTTATTGATGTGGGACAAGGCTTCGGACACTTCTTTAACACCAAGGATAGAAACCAGCTCTGTAGAACTGCCAGCAGTTCTCACAGTCCTGCCAGCAGTTCTCATATCTTATCTATGACATAATGAATTTGGTTATCTCTGTTGCTTTTCCAAAGGAACTATTATAGCTCACAATCCAATCTATAGCTAATGACCATGTGGAAAAATATTGTTTTCTTTGTTTTCACCATTTAAAAATATTTCTTCCTCCCTCAGTCTTATTCTGTTCTCCTTTCCATGGTGACTTCTTCTGCCCTTTCAGTAGAAGCATGCAAAGAATTGATCCAGCATTCAGCACAACTAAGAGCAACAACTTCAGGAGGAGACTGAAAGACCAAAAACCTGTTCCTCTGGCTTCTCCTAGATCTGTTATGTTTAATATTACAGACATAATAAACAAGTTTTATCTATACATTTCTACAGAGGAATACTTTGGAAACTGCAGGACAAGACACCTTGTTTGGAATCAACATTAGGAGCAGAGATAACTGACAACTCATGTCAGTTTACAAACATCAATAATAAAACCATTTATTCACCAATCTGCTATATTGCTCAGGCTGGAATGTATTTGCTTTGTGTATATCCCAAGCTTTGCTGTTTCTAATCTTTGCTCAGAGTACTGTGCTTATAACACCAAAGTTGTGGGTTCAAACCCTGTAGGGGGCCATTCACTTAAGAATTGGACTTGTTGATCCTTATGGACTGCTTCCACCTCAGAATATTCTGTGATATATTCTGTGATACTCCCTGGTGCTGGCTGTATACCTCTGAAAAAGAAGGGCCTTAATTTCCCTTGCAAGAGCTGTTAACTGCCTCACTTTTAGCTTTTCTTGGCTAAGGCGAGTCACCTGCTGATTATATGTTTTTGGGCAGTAATGAAAAGTGGACCTGAATGAATCATGGAGTTAAAACCCTTTCATGAATCATAGTGTTTTACCTAAGAGTGAGTCATACCAGGATGGAAACAGCTGTACTGAGTCCCACCAGTTTCTTTGTCAGAAGAGCTCCCAGGAAAAGCATGTCCTTGTGCTGTTCCCCCTTGGCAGGGGCTTGGAGCTTTGGGCAACAGGGCCATGGCTTGTCCTACCAGTGCTGCACAGGAGGAGCAGCACAGTGGGGCATTTCCACCTCTGACACTGGAAAACCACTGGAAGGAGCTATGAAGAATAATTATTGGATGCAGCTCCTTGTATGGCATCTAAGAAGGAATCCTGAGAGCTGCAGTTTTTGAAGCCCATATCAGCTCAGTTTCTTGCAGCAGCCCCAACTCCTGTGAACATTACTGGAATGCTGGACATCACTACTTGACCCTAATAAGAGATGCCCTGTATGCTGAATTGTTTTCTCTGACAGCTTTACATGGTTCAGGCAGTGAAAAGGAGAATGAAAGCCTTCTGATAAGGTCTGCTAGGGGTTAACTTTCCCTCTAACTTCTTCCTTCACCATAAGCAAGGCAGGTTGCAGATAGATCCCATCTAGCTGTAGTTATCCACTCTGTCTGCCTGGACACGGGCAACCCACAATGTAGACCAAAGAAAGGTACACTGGCTTTTCATCCCACTTGTGCCTTCTCTTCCAATCTGAAAAGAGCCCAGCAGTGAACCACAGAGCCCAGCAAGTCTGATGGGCTTTGCCATAATATGGCAATAGATCCCATCAAACCTCTGGAGGCAAGCTCTGGTCTTTAAACACACTTACCCTGACCTCAGCTCCAGGATTTGCTAAAGGGGCAAAGCTCATCATGTGACTCTAATTGGAAATACCCATCTAATCACATAGTGATTTTCAGACATTATTTCAGATTTTTCATTTCTATAGAATGAGGCTGGACTGATTCTTATCCAACTGATATAATGTCAATATTCAATCTGTCTGGCCTAGGGACCAGCTATATTCAGAGCTAACTCCATGAACATATCCTCTTTTGCCATGGCAGAGACTGCCCCCCCACTGTGTTTCCCCTGACTTGCCCAGACAGAATGAATAGAGGTGCTTTCCACGCCAGTGATTGGAATGGGATAACTAAAGACTCAAAGGAAAAGAAAACAGCTCTCTCGATGTGTTTGTAGTATATCCTGATATGGCATTATGGCAATGAAACGGTTGGAAATTGATCTCTCTCTATTTGCAAGCTTGGTAACAATTAATATTTTTTTTAGTTATAGTTTATTTAACATTTTAATCTCAAAATCTTCCAGTATGGCATTTCCTTTCATTCTAAAATATGACATTTTCATATTACTGTGAGTAGTCTCTGGTTTTTAACTCAATCAGCCCAGGTAACCATGCCAGTTGAAAGAACCAGCCTCTCCACAAGGAATATGTAACACTTCATACCTTTGCATAGACTCATCAAGCACAAACATTCAGAGAGGGCCATAAAATATACTGACCACTCTCATTTTGTCCTATCATGGGCCCAGAACCACCAACATTTCAGGTTTAAGCCCTCCTGTAAACCATTGCTGAAATATGTGTCTCTTCTCTCTGCCTTCCTGGGCTTTTACCTCTGGCATGGTAATAAACAACCTCCTTCAATAAGAACTCCTTTTTGAGTCTGCTTGAGATGGATCCACAATTAATTCATCCCTTTTCTGTCCCTGCAGCTCATCCTTGTATCTTGTAGGCTTCTGATAATCATCCCTGCCGTTCCCTGCTGACCTCAGTCCACAATCAGATGTGATTAAAGAGATGTTTGGCCAAGGAACTTCTGTTTTAAATCTGTGAAAAGAGCAATGTCTCTAAGCTGCTTTTTGCAGATTGTATCCATTCTACTTGTTGGCCTTTGCATCCTGTGAGCAGCTTGATCCAAAGCTTGTTTTAGCCATTTTACCAGCTGCTCTCTGACATTGCTCTGCTCTCTGCTACTGATTTATGTCAGTGGCAATCATGTTTCTTCAGTTTCTGCCAGCAGCAAGTCTTAAAGTAAATTATCAAAGGAAGCCAGTGCTATATCTTAGTACTGGAGGTGGTTATAAGAAAAGTTTAAAAAGTTTTGTTTCAACATTCTTCTGCCTTTCCAAACCACTCTGCTTTCCATGCAGATACAGTAGTTTGAATGCCTTTTTTGACCTTTCAATAATGGTACTGCTTTTTTTGGGTAAGTCACACTGTTCTTGATTCTAGTTTTGTAAAGCAGTGTTCAGAGCAATAACTCCAGGATGAGGGCTGAACCGAATTTGCTACTGCCCCCTTCATCCACAGGAAAATCACTGAACAAATGGTCTAAAAGCAACTTGAAGAATCATAGAACCATAGAGTTGTAGAAGTCAAGAAGAAATTAAGAAGCCATGTAGTCCCCTGCCATGTAGCTGGCAGTCTCATAATGCTGACATCATTTGTGACAGATGGAAGAGATTTATCTCATCCTAAAACCTTTTGGTGAGTTTAACTATCCTACTCAATATTTCTCCTAAGGTCTAATTCAAATGTCCCTTACTATAACGTAGGACAATCATTCTTGCCTGTTCATGGGCAATACATTCTGTTTCTCAGTGAAGCTGGAACACCTAGATGTTTTCATGTGTTTCACAGACACCTCCAGGATTTCTCTCTCTCTAACATTCTATTTCTTCTCTGAAATAGAATGAGTGTACAGAGTGTATCTGTTCTTCCCTGTTCTCCCCCAGAACCTCTTGAGGCAATCTTATCTGGATGTTTGCTGCTCCTTGTAATCTGAGCAGTTAATTTGTGCAGTTAAATGTACATCCTCACTCTCTTGGTTATTTCTCCCTGATTGACTTAGTGTTGGACATATTTGCTCAGGAGGATAAACCATATCTACAGACTTACATGAGGTGTGGGAGCTGTGCAGCTGAGTTTTGGGAGGCTTGTGGGTCTCTTTCCCAGGCTGCAGCAATGAGCCAAGGATGTGATGTTTCTGTCAGACAATTTCTATGCTGTAACAACACAGATGATGGAGTGGGTATCTTCATATGTAAATTACAAGAAAGGACAAGTAATTTCTTGATGTTCCTTGCACAGTTCTGTGTTCATCTACAATTGATCCTAAAATTCCTGGGTTTACATCTTCAGGGGTTCAGGGCAGCCTCAAAGCTGGTTTCAATGGTCTTAATGGATTCATCTAGCAGAAAGGAGCAGGCAATGAAATCCTGCTTTTATGGCACCATCATTCAGAAGAAGTGGTGTGACTGAATGGAGGACTTTCTCCCTTTCTAACCTGGTTATGCACAAAGTAGATCCCAGTTTGTACACAGGTAGTAATAAATAAAACAGGCCAGTGATCATTCATTGACCCTAAGGCCAAGTAGCACACCACCACACTCATCCATATGGAAAAACTCCATCAGCACCACCAGAAGAAAAAGAGGGTGGCATCAGGCAGTGCCTGTGAGAGGTGGCTGGTACAGACCACACCATTGCCCTGGTCTGCAGTAATGATCAAACATCAACAACTCCTGGCCATTACTTCAGCTAATCCGAGTTTCTGAACTACACATTTGCTTAAATGTAGATGGTAAGACGTTCAGGTCCAGTCTATTCAGGCTATCAAGGAATGCTGCATCGTGTTTGCTGCTGTGCAGCAATTTTCAATCAGTGAAGACATCTTATAGCACTTGAGCTTAAATATTCCCTTCTCTAATCTGAAGAAAGGGAAAGAAGGTAAAAGATAAAACATCTATAAAAGCATTCTGGCTGAACAAGAAGGTCAAAATTGCTTGTTAATGAGAAAAAAGACTGGTAGTATACGCCAACTAAATCAATTTTTCAAGCCCACTCACTCTCTTCATTCCCTGAGGAAGTTTGTAGATAGTTAAATTTAGCTGCAAGAAATTCTCTTGCAGACTAGTCTTCATGATTAAATGAAGTTATTCTTTGATTAGGAGTGCAGAAAAAAAATAGGATGAGTATCGCCAGAGTAAAAATGGAAACACAAGTTAGATTGTGAAATGAGTCATCTGGCAGAAGTATGTAAACTAAAAGCAACAAGAAACCCAGAATAGCTCTTTGTGAGAGAAAACATCATAGTGACTGAAATCTATCTATACAACTATCAAAGTAATCTACAGGAGGTTTGACACACTTTGGCTCATACTTGTACCAGTTTTTGTAAGCTTTACAAACAGTTTGAAAAAAATAAACTAAAATTTCCAGATTTGCTGAAAAAGTATAGCAATGTCCAAAGACTAAAAAATAAACAAAGGAAAATTTCATCATTTACTTCTAATAAAGATGCTGCAGATCAGAGCACAGCCAAGATTTTGTTGTGATTTAGCATGTTATTTCCTCTTCAGATAAAAAGCACTGTATGAAATGATAACAGATGTGAATTTTACAGTGGTTAAAAACCCTTTAGCTATTCACCTTCATGCAATGAGCTTCTTCAGTGACTGCTTGACAGGTATGGGCAATTGATGGATCATTCAGGAAATTCCACCCGGGCAGACACCATATGTCAGGAGACGCACTAATTTCTACCCTCAGTGCTTGGCTTATCTTGCCTGTCACGTGCCAAATGTTGGCAATCCTCAGTGGAAATTGTTTATCTTCAGAAAATTATGCAACTTTCTATAAATTTAGCATTTGCAACACATAAACAAGAGTCCAAGCTAGTGCATGGCATATGCAACCCCACCATATGCTCTCTTTTAAAGGCAAGCTGTACAGCCACAGAGGCTTGTGTAACACCAAGCACACCATCCACACTGCTTTGTCATGAAGTCTTTATTCCACATTTTTGGAAAGATTCAGATTCCAGCTTACTAGAAAGCCCTCTTTTGCCACTGCTCTGGATCATTCCTGGTCCACTAAATCACTACAAATTGAAAACAACATTAGGTGTGCCTGCTCCCAATTTAAAATTTAAAAAACCCCAAACAAAACAAAAACAAAAACAAAAAAATTCCACACAAAACAAAAACAAATACAAAAAATTCCACACAAAACAAAACAAACACAAACACAAACAAAACCAAAAACAAACAAACAAACAAAACCAAAAACAAAAACCTAGCCTCCCAGTTCTGTGTTCCTAAATTTTCCCATTCAACTCACACACTATAATAATTTTCCACCATTTAAGGCAAGCACTTTGCATATCTATTTGGGAACTCCAGAGATTTTTTTTCCTGCAGTTTCAAAGAATGACATTCCACAGTATGGGATTGTGCTTTTTCTTTGCTTTTCAGTCCACAACATTTCACTCTCCATAAGAAAGAAAACTTTCTTCTAACTGACATATATCATATCTCAGAAAAAATATAGCCTATAATATACTAGGAGAGAGAAATCATCAACCAAATCAGTTCTGAGCGTTGTCATTTTTATCAGAGAAAAAGTTGATACTTTTCATTTTCCCTCTGGAGGCTGGTACACATGAAAGATGAATTAGTTCAATAAAAACTTCAGAGGAGAAAACTTGTTCTTTAGCCCAAATGCAAGATCTTGGGGTTTCAAAAGCCCTGAATAAAATTCTGCAGATAGTTTAAGTGAGAAAAGTTACCAAGGAATAACCCAAATTCAGAAAAGAAACTCTCATGTGCTTTTAACTAGTTTCCAAATCTTTCCTAGGAATGTAATTTATGAACTTTGGGGATTTTTTTTAATATGTCTGAAGCAGTAGGATAAAAGCAGCTCCCCACTCCCTGGCTGGCAGCAATGTTCATCTGGGCCTGTCTCTTGGTCATCTTCTCTTTGCAGCATGTCTCTATGATCCAGCTTGTTCAGACAAAATTAAATCCTTCAGAGGATGTGTTGCCAAGGGCCTGAATGAGTCTAAAACTCAGTAATCTGATAGTGCAGATTCATCTCTGACCTGCAGCTGATATCAGCAGATCTAGTTCTGGTTCCTGTGCCTGAAGGTTAGGCTATTAGTCACAGCTATTGTATTATTGGTACCCCTGGTTAATAATGGAAGTTATCAACCTGTCTGTGTGTGCCTGTGAAAAATTAGGGTCTGCTTTGGAAAACCTCTGTGTGACACGACTTTGGGCTGCAGGCAGCTCCATTTGCAGAGATCATGGGACATCACTGAAGCCCTGGGGTAAGAGAAGGAGGAAAGGGAAGAAGATTATAATTAACCTTCAACAACAGGCAAAAATTCAGCTTTTGTGAGGGGTTTTATAATTTTTGAAATTCAGCTTCCCTCCTAGGGAGAACCTTAACCCCACCTTCTGAAATGCTCTGAGGGAAAGGGGTGTGAAAAGTCAAGGCATTCATCAGTCAGCAATCTAAATCTTGCTTTCAAAATGGGTTCATCCCAGTTTTCCTCCTCTGATATCAATGAACATGCACTTTACACTTACCTGTGTATTAAGGATTCAGAAACTGTTTGTTGTAATTAAACAAGATAAGTTTCACAGACAGCTTGCCAATCAAGTGAGTGTCAATAAACAACTGATAAGAACTGCACTTTTACCAGATGACCACTTACCCAGCCACCGAACTCAAGCTACAAATTTACATCCGAAAAGCCAATGCCAGACACCACTTAACATGTACTTAACAACCAGAAATTGTATAAAAAGAGACAGTGACTTCATTTCAGTGTGTGCCTTGGCGGGGCACCTGCCCTCCAGGCCACTCAGCGCTGTTTTGCTTTATTATCGCCTGCTTAATAAATTTATCAATGTTTAATTGGAATTGAATCGTCTAAACCCTTATACTAACTTATAACACCTAGGCTAAAGTTTGTGAAGATAACACAGAAAAATCTAGATTCACTGGAAAACACAAAAACGTAGAGGGCTCTTCCATCTTGTTGTTCTATCAAATAGCAAGGATTCCCAGAAAGATCTGCTAGTGTTCACTAGCAGGACCAAAATTATAATAAAGCCTGCATGTAACACAGCCCTGGGATTTGGTCCTTCCCTGGTGAAACCACAATGAGTAAATTGGTGCTAAAGTTAGTTCTCACTTCTTTGTGCTTCTTGATAGCTTTGGTGAAGAAAGACACATTCCCAGGGAAGACTTAGGGAAAGATTGAGGGTTCTAAAAAATAGTAAATATTATATGTGGCATTTATGTTGAGATACATGAGGCATAGGCTATGCCTGGAGGTGACAGAGCATTGTCTTGAAGAATTTCTCACGCATCTTTCTGAGTCCAGCCCAGGATCTCCACCAGAGCCTGGTGTAAGTTTCCCAGGGAGTGAATGTGGTTTTCAAGACCCAAAGTGTTGTGTCAAAGATTTCCTTTTATCCCACCTAAGAGCCCATAATTACCATCTCTTGCTGACTTGGGTGAGAAGGTGCTTTGAATGCTGCAGTGCCAGGGTTTCCACTGGAAAGTGCTTTCTCCCACCTGATGCTAAACGTTATCTTCATCTCTGTGTCACCAACTTTGCTTCTCTTACTCTTCTGATTCATGTACTTTCAGATGCTGTTTCAGTAGCAATAACAAGATGGTGCTGATAGCTGTTTTCTTAGTTCAGGATTAAGACTTTGAAGAAGCAGTGCACTGTGTGATATGAAATATTTTCATGAATTTTGACAGACAGCAAGGGAATTTCTTCACCACTTTCATGTGCTTTGTGACAATTCCTAAGACACCAATGGGTCCTGGAAGCTGGGAACTGAAATGTTGTCTGCAAGTCTTGAAAGAATCCCCGTTTCAGGGACAAAAGAAAATGCAAATATTTTTTTAAAGTATATAACATAATATAATAGAGGAACTTGATCTACAAAATTTAGATATTTTTTACTTGTCATTAGAAAATCAGGAAATTTATAATAAGTCTCAGAGATCTGAAGAATATTTTAGAAAGAAAAATATTTGTTACTGCTCTCAAGAAAAGTTGAAATACTGGACTCTTAGACTTAATTTAATATCAATCAATTTACAACCAGTCTGGTATTTTAAATCTATGGGAATATTTTTAAGGGTAATATCTCACCTTACTCAGGTGAGATTCTCTAAAAGGTTGCTGTTTTAGCCACTCCCCTTGATTATCCTTCTCATTTAAAAGTATCTCTCAATGTGTATCCTAAAGCTCTCCATTCATAGTTTCAGGCCACTGCTTCTTATCATATCATCCTCTGAGAATTATCTTCTTGATATTTATTGTTACTCTGAAGCTATATTTAAACTATCTTTCCTGACTCTTTATTGTAATAGATGATATAAATTCAGCTCCCTCCATGTCCCCATTTATAATTTTTTTCTCTAATATTTTTATCTCTTCTGTCACCACTTCTATTTCTTTGCTTCTCTGTTGCCTTCCTAAATGGTGCCATTCTTTTGCTGACAAAACCTATTTTTTACCAATGACAGAAGAAAATGAAGAAGAAAAGGCATTTTTTTTAACTCTCGCTTTTTCGTTTACAAAGTCAGAAAGATTAAATGTAGGATTCTCGAGTTCCATTTTCTCCCTGTGGTTGTTCCTATCTTTTGACCACCAGGAAATATCATAAATTGCCCAAGAGTTATGGGCTTATAACACCAGTTGCTCTCTATAGCAGCTCTGTTTCATACTCATTAAGATTTCCAGAACATTTCTTCGGGGACAATGGTACAAAATTTAACAACAATAAAAAACCTCTGTGGGAAAAACTGAATAGTCCAGGGACACTCTTTTCAGTGTATCCCTCAGAGATACATCCAGTAAAGGAATGTAGTGGCTCAACATTGCTCTCAGCAAAGATGAAAGTGTGTCTGCACATAAAAAATCGAGTGTTCCCTGCGAAGCCACTCTTTCCCACATGCAAATATGCAAATGTGTAGAATTATAGGCAGATGGATAACATTTTCTAACATTTCCCACAGAAGTTTAGTTCCTAAGGACCCTTGGATAAATTAATAAATTTCCTAATTTTTTGGTGTTCATTGTTCTGCTTGACAGAATGGGTATCTTTGAGTCATTTCCTCTCACACTTTGCATTTTGATGTGAACTGTTCACTAGCTTTGCCAGTATTTTTGTGTCCTGGTACAATTAAGCCTCCTCATGAAAACACCGACATCTGTCATCTTTGTTCTTACCAAATAGCAATTTTTCCTTGGTAATATGACAAATATCAAAGGTACATGATTTCCATTACTATTTCCTTTGCAGTCAAGATTACTAAAGTATTGAGTTTGCATATTTCTATGGGGTTTTTGTGCACTGGAAATTCTTTTGGAGAACTTCTACTGCTTCTGAGGCTCCAGTGTCTTCTGGGGACAGGAATCTGCTATTATGCCAGAATTTGGGTTTCTTTCTTCTCTTCTGTTGTCAGAGGGGAATATGTGGATGTGAAACAGGAGGCGAAACAAGAAGCACCAGATAATTTGTCTATAAATCTTGTGCTATTCTTGGCTTCTGATTCCTCAGATCCATAAGAACAATCAATTTCTTATGGTTTATTCATGTTCATGCTAAGTTCAGAAAGAAAGAGAAAGTCAGGACTGAAAATAACCTGTTTCTTCTTCACAATCCATAATCCTTTCTCTCCCCTGAGTACTCACCAGGCTCCACAATGTATAACATTACACTGTGTACTTTATTTAGTGTATTCTCTGCAGCAACTATCGATTCATCTGCAGAATTCACAAACGGGAGGCACATAATATGTCACATTGATAAATAAATAATAAATAATCATGAGGTGAGTTGAAAACATGTGTCCCTTGACTAGGAAGCCTGTGTTCAATACTAAAATTGAGGAAGGGTTTCAGGCTTGGAGAAAACTGACTTTGATTTTGCTGTATTATGTACTAACTTGTCCCATTATCACAAGTACAAACCTCACAGAAGTGAATCATGGAATCATAGAATAGTTTGAGTTGGAAGGGACCTTAAAGATCATCTAGTTCCAAAGCCCTTACCATGGACAGCGACACTTTCCACTGGATCAGGTTGCTCAAGAGTTCCATCCAACTCAGCCTTGAACACTTCCAGGGATGTGGCAGCCACAGCTTTTCTGGTCAACTTGTTCCAGTGAATCTTTGCACAATGCCCGTGTGATATAGTAAAATAGTATGAAAAATGTGTAGCAGCAGGGAGATAAATGAGGGTAAAACACCTGCAGGTAGACCCTGGTTCAAAAGTAACCCTTTGACTACTTTTAGTAAGGTGCTTAGGTCTTCAAATGTGTAACAATTGTCTAGTACTCTGCTTTATCTGTTGTATTGCTAATACTGATCCAGAATATATAGTTGACTGACTGTCTCTTAATTACATGTCATTAATATATCTTTAATCAGCCTTGATCCTGATCTGAAAGAAACCATGTGAATTGAGTAGTGTTCCCCTGCAGCAGTCACCATCATTCATTATATCTATCCAGGAAAAAATACTAATTACTACAAAGTAAGTTAATAAAATAGTTTGATCTTCAGTATGGTATGTTGTCGTTAACTCTAGAAGAAGGTAGAGACAACTTTGTCTAACAAGGGAACAGAACTTCTTTACTGTGTGTGTGACCAAGCACTGGAACAGGTTGCCCAGAGAGAATGTGAAGTCTCCATCACTGGAGGTATTCCTGAACCGTCTGGACACAATCCTGTGCCCTGTGCTCTGGGATGACCCTGCTTGAGCAGGGAGGTTGGACTAGATGACCAACTGTGGTCCTTTCCAACCTGACCCATTCTGTGATTCTGTGGTTCTGTAAATATATTCAAGGTGAGGAAATAGGCTTTGCTGTGTGTTGTACAACATCTGACTTGGTGAGGCCCATGGTGGTTTTGAGGATGTCCAGGTGAATTGAAACAAAAAACACAGAAATTGTATCATTTACTGACTGCCTGCAATTCACCCATCAATATAGCTGGATGAGAGAGAGCACAGAGGAGTTACCTTTATCTTTTCTCTTTCTGAATTTCTTTGATGTGCACTGGTTGAGGACATGCCAATTTGTACATATTTGTATTCTTACAGATAACAGAAATCTTCTCCTCAGTCTTGGCACTATCTGTTGTCCTGGGGATCTTGGTTGATATAAAATGTTTCATTAACTCTCCCCATATGTACAGAGACATTGAACTTCCCAGAAGCGTTTTGATTTTAGGTTTTAAGGCATTTTGCGATACGTTTCACAGCAGGCAAAAATAAAACAAAACCAAGAACTCCATTTTTGCTCAAACTATGGCTGCGGGAAAGTAACAAGTTTGTTTACTTTAATTTTGTTTACAGTCCTCACTAAAGGGTTTGTTCAGATATTGCTCAATTGTCGGGAAGATGCTGTAGAAATGAGTGTTGCCTGTGTGGTCTTAAGAAAGTAAATGCCTTCATGTTTTGTTCTGAGAAATGCTGTCATCTGGATTTGAACCAAATGGCTTCACAGGGAAAACACTGCTGCCTTCTGCCAGGGAAGGCTGCAAACAAACGTTGTGGTTGAAATTCATCTGAGTAGAGAGAAAGCTAATCTCCATGACTGTGCTCTTCTGAAAGCCTTATACACAAAGCAGAGGAACAACTGCACTCCTCTCTCATTTAGTTCTGTATGTCTTAGTTCTTGGAAATATTAATTACAAGAATAGATTGGACTGTGCCCCTAAGTGCAGTCCTGATCCTTACTGATGATTTTTGATTTTTGATTTGAAGGACATGAAGTCTGTATTGATCCCACAGTGGATGGTGACCCTTGCTGCTTATACAACTACAGTCACAGCAAACAGGCCACCAGATGGGAATAAAACCCCTGTCAGTTGTGTTCTCACAGCTCAGGAGCCCAGACAGATTACAATACTGGATGATCAATCACTGTTTTGCACTGCAGGAAGATAAAGGGTAGGAAGGTGATCCCAGTGACCCCACAGATCTCCACAACCACTTGGCCTGGATGGATGTGACTACTCCACTAATTAGCTAATGGCTGGTAGGAGCTGAGAGACATGAACTGTCACAACATCCAACTTTGTAAGCACTGTTCACATTTTCCAAAAGCATAATTCTTATCTGGATATTAGTAGTCCCACATCAAAACAGAGGTCCAGAATTACATCAATGTTCAAGACCTAAAAATCCACCTACTACCATATGTTGTGTTGAGTGAGAAAACAGTTTGATTGGCATTATTATTATTACTATATTCTCCATGCCTTGATGAATAAATCCAACACAGGTATTGTTGGCGGGACAGCACGATGGCAAAACACAGTGGAGTTTCTCCATGACCACTCTTCCTGAAAGAGAAAATGGGGATGGAAAGCAAAAAACCTTCAGTTTTGCAGAGTGCCATTTTCTGTTTGCTCCCGATTGCCATAACTATATAACAAATGTGAGCTGGTAAGCATCTGCTTCTTAGCAGAAAATTGAAGTATTTTGCTGGGGCTGTGGATAGTTTAATATCTGAAAAATCAGCTGCAGGAGGTAGGGAAGAAGGAAAAAATTGCTGTAGAGCTCATGCAGAGAAGCAGGATTGGCTTTGCCTGCTTAGAATTCAGAGCAGAACTTCTGCATTCATACTAACACCAGGAGCTTTGAAACATCACACCTCAGCAGTCAAATTTTGTTCCACATCACAGGAATTTAGCCATCTAAAAATTAAGCTGAATTTGGCCACCATTGTAAAATTTCATTCCCCACTTCCCCCTTTTTTGTTTCCTCTGAGAAGAAAAAAATACAACCAATTAACCTCCTGCTAAAGGGATCACGTGAACATCTCTCGATCAAAGAACATGGGTCAAAATTAAAAAGCTACACTGAGGCAACTGTGGCAACAAGTCAAATGAATAGAATAGTGTTTGACAGCCTGAACTGGAAAAAGTCAGCTAATGCCAGCACAGGAGATCTATTCTGCTTTGCCATACTCTTGGATTATGTAAAAAGAAAGCATAAATAGAAAGACAAGGTAACCACAGAACCAGAACACATATGAGATCAATGAACCATTTCACACTTAAAAGATCTCACCCAAGTGACTTCAGCACATTAAAAGACAGCAGTTTATGCCTTGTGTTAATCTGTAATAAAAATAACTCCAAAGACTCGAATCTGATTTCAGAACAAAACTGTCCTGTACCTTATATTTATGTCCTTTACCCATGCTTAGTATCCAGATCACAGATCTAGTGTGACCTTTGTATTGCAGAGTTGGAAGACTGCTAGAAGGTCTCCCCAGAGCATTTTCTCCAGGTTGAACAGCCCCCAACTCTATCAGTCTGTCTTCATAGGAGAAGTACTCCAGTCCCCTGATCATCTTCATGGCCTCCTCTGGGCTCACTCCAACAGGTCCACATCCTTCTCATGGGCAGATGGAGCCAATTCTCAAACCTGTTGAGATCCCTCTGAATGACATCCCTTCCCTTCAGCATGTCAAACAGACCATTCAACTTGGTGTAGTTGGCAAACCTGCTGAGGGTGCATTTAATCACTTAATCCCACTGTCCATGTTGCCAACAAAGATATTAAACAGCACTGGTCCCATAAACGTAAAATGTGTATACAGTTCCTTGTAGCTATTACTGAATTCTGGCCTTCCTTTTACTGCAAATTGGTTTTGGGTTTTTTTAATTACTATTTTCTGTGTAGTTTGCAATTTGAAAATACCCTCCACTGTTTTTTTTCGTTTG
The DNA here is from genome assembly GCA_013399735.1 of Tyrannus savana. Lineage (NCBI taxonomy): Eukaryota > Metazoa > Chordata > Aves > Passeriformes > Tyrannidae > Tyrannus > Tyrannus savana. Next base: position 82,368 of record VXAW01003295.1, on the reverse strand, counting down.
TTTGTTTGTTTGGGTTTTTTGTTTTTGTTTTGTTGTTGTTGTCTTTTTTTTTTTTTTTAACTGTCAGACTGACAATGGGGAAAAAATGTGAATGTTCACAGTCTTACTGAATTGATGTGCATCAGTGTTCTCTTGCTTCAGTCAAATTATAACTGAAGTAAGAGGCTGGTAAATACTAGAGCATTTGGGACTGGGATTTGCTGTTTTATACAGTACCTAGAGAACTGCCTATCTGTGCCTCCAGAAAATATCCTTTCTTTTTGGAAGAAAAGTCCTTTCAACAGAGGAAACATGCAAACAAATGAGTCTGGGGAGGTCACTGGTTCTAGTCTGTTCCTGTACAGTTAGTTGAATGATAAAAGCCAACAAGAATTAATTGTTTGTACATAAACTTTTGCTGATGGCCAGAAGCTAATGCCTGTTTAACCTCTTGGGCATCAGGTTCCTTTGCAGATTCAATCTTCCTGGTATAGTAGTTTCTTACTAAAGGAGGAAGGAAACAACTGGGAATTTTCTGATGACAGAGAAAAGCAGGTATGTGATTGTACCCTGGACTTTGAGATATTTCACAGAAAAGAGGAGCTTGCTGCTTATCTTTGCAATAACTGTGGGCTCGGGGCAGGGGGGACAGAGGGTGTCCAGCACCTGATTCCCAGCACAATTTCAAAAGATTTAGAAGTCAGACCAAGCCCATTTTACAGTGCCAGGTAGAGCTGCAGATTACTGCAGGAATTCCCTGTTTAGGAGGTTAGGACTGGATTGCCTTGTCTCGTCATTAGCAATGGGTAGCCGGGACATCTTCAGAATGACCGACTGAGCTCTGGAAAGGCCACTGACACAGTGGGGGTTCCACAAAACACTCTGGGCCCTGGCCTCAAATGTCCAGATCAAAGACACCATCAAAACTGTGCTCTGCCTTTTTCAGTCCTGGTTTCCAGGCTCCCTTCCCATAGAAACAGGGAATATGTAGGGGTGGACGGAGTGTGTGTTGTCCCTGCCCTTGGCAGCAGTAGGGCAATAAATTAATTTTCCTCAACTCTGGTTTCCCTGCAGTGGTAATTGGCAAGTGATCTCCCTGTTTTCATCTTGATCCGTGAACTTTTTTATCCTAATTTTTCCCATCAATTGAACTGGGGAGTGAGCAGTTGTAGGGGTGTTTGACTGTTACCAGGGCTAACCCACCACAACACCCAGGGAAGTGAGGGGAGCAACCATCCTACCCTGTCCTTACACGCACCTGGGGTGTGGCCAGAAAATTAACTGGGGGTGAAGAGACCAAAAATACAAGTTGCTTCCACACTTTTAAAACCCATCAATAGGAGAGAGACAGTTCAAACAGTCCATGAAAATAATGAACAGCCTTTTCACATTCACTTTGAGAAGTTTTCTGATGATCACCCTTCATAGAGGCGTTCTTTCATCAAGAGCACACTCCTCCTATTTCCCTCTATTCCCAGGGCTGGCAGGGTGATTCATTTTTTATAGCAGATCTTCATCCAGAAGGTACCAATTAAATGTAGAAAAAGCTGTGTCAAGAACCTCACGGAGTTCCTCCTGTTCAAGCTTCCTGTGGGATATCGGAGCACTGGGGCACCTTGCTCCATGTTTTCTAGGTCCAAGTCACCAGATGCAGAGGCTTCAGTGCTGTGTTTTGGGATTAAGCAGGAAATTGTCTGAAGGGAAGAAGATATGGAGACATTTCTAAGGTAAGAAACGAGAACTTCCCCTGTGCCTTTGGAAATTAGTCCACCTGGGCCTTTCAAGCTTTTGTCACATGTTTTATTAATGGATTTGATTTCAAAAGCTGTTATTTCTCCTCAGTAGTTTCCTAATGCTCTCTCCACTACTCTCCCCTCATTCTCAAATGCTTTTCACCTTTTGGGCATCTTGGGCAGAAGATTATTCCATTAAGGGCTGGCAACTTGGAGTGTTCCCAGGATGGCATCGCTCTTGCCCACGCCTGGCACATCGCTTAGCAACATCCCAGAACACTCACTGCACATCCTGCTATTTATGTTTCATGCTTCACATGTTGACTTTCTCTCCTGTCTCCAGGTTCTTCAGATGGAATTGCTGAATGTTAGATAGTAGTGGACAAACACAAGACCACGTTCAGTCTCTGCGAACTACGCAGGTAAATGATTTCACCTGCTGCAAGAGCCTGTCAGCTTTTTCTGCTCATTGATACGGAAAGTTGCAGCACCTGATTAATATCAAATTGCAGTAAGGATGCTCCCAACCTTTAAAGCTGATAATGATTCACATAGAGTGGTTTTTAACACAGTAAAGCATCCTACTTTGTACAAGGTCATGCCTTCATTGCCCTCTTGGCACGCTCCAAAAGATCTCCTTGTCCCTTGGTGCCCCTCTCTTTCACTGGTACAACTGTACCTCCATAGTGGCATTATTCACATGCACTTCTTTCAAGAACACCAACTGACTGGGAGGGACTGGGAATAACTGATAAGAAGAGGGTGCAAGTGGCAAAAGGTGACCAAAACCACCACAGAAGCAAGTGCGGTAAAGGTTTTTTTCGTATTTTTGTTCTAACTTTTCTACGTCAGAAAGCCCAGACTGGCACCACAATGTGCTGTGCACAGTGCAGAAGGTACACAAAAATAATAAAATGCAGGATTTTCTCTCTGAGGGGCTTCATATTCTAAATATGTGACTGTTTACAGCTGTCTAGAAATGAGCTCAAGAGCTCAATATAGATTCAGAATAGAAATTTTCCCTGCTACCCCCAAATAAATGGGTTCTGGGGAGAAAGGAAAAGCTCTTCAATATCCAGCTGAATTTCTTCTCAGTGAATTCAGATGTCTAGCAAGGTATAAAAGCTATATGTATTGAATATAAAAAAGATATGAAAACATAGGGAAAATATCAATGAGTGTTTTCTGAAATGAGATGGGCTAGATTCACAGAGGTGTGAGAAAAACCTCTTTTTGGTCTCATTTTGTTTATCATCTCTCAGATTTCACTTTGGGATTTGAGGTTTCATTGTAATTTTACAGACCTATTTCTGGAAGCAGCTGAGCTACATTCTGGAAATCAATCCCAGCAACTGAGCATGAAAAATAAACTATGACCATATACCTGATAAACTGTTTCCATTTTCCTTACGCATTTGACTGGAAGAAGATGAAAAAGAACATCTTATGAAAAATTTTACATTAATTTAAGTAAACCATCTGTAGAATAAATATACAAAATTGGACACCGTGACTTTAACACAACAAATCAATTTCACCCTTGATACAAATGGAAATTACTTCTGTATGAAGTCATACCCCATTTCTGGGTAGAATGACATACTTTGTGGGAGAAAAAGGCAGCATAATATTTTAAAAGAAGGATATTAAGTACAGTCAGGAATACAGAAAAATTCAGATTAAAATCATATAAATTACTCATACTCATATACAAAATTTACTCATATAAAAAATGTGTCAGTTGCTGCCATTACAAAATAAATAAAGCACAACAGTGGCAAAAAAACCCATCATGAGCCTAAGGAAGCTCAATTTCTCACAGTGTTAAGTGCCATGAAATAGCCTTTATGCACACAAGGTATTTCAGATTTTCTAAAGGAATTGCAGTCAATTTTGTCAATGCTTCTTTCTAAGTTGTCAAGGCACATCTAACTGAAATGGCTTTAGGATGCAGATAAAGTTTCCAGTAGCCTGGGTGATGTCTTGAAAGAATCAATGGATTTGAAAGCTAACAACTGATCGTTAAAATAAGTGCAAGAGAGATGTTGCCCTTTTCATTACTGAATACTGTAAGCCATACAGAAAACCTCTTTACAAAAATCTAAACTAACAGTAACATCCTACTCAGGGTATGAAGAAAATATGGGGAAAGCAACGTGGATTTATATTCGCATGTACGGGCTGGGCAGAGAATTGTTTAAGAGCAGCCCTATGGAGAAGGACATGGGGGTGATGGTTGATGAAAAACTCAGCATGTCCTAGCAATGAGTGCTCACAGCCCAGAAAACCAAATGTGTCCCGGGTTGCATCGAAATCAGTGCGAGAGGCAGGTCGAGGGAGGGGATTCTGCCCATCTCCTCTGCCTGGTGAGACCTCACCTGGAGTGCTGTATCCAGCTCCGAGGCCCCCAACATAAGAAGGACATGGAACTTTCACAGTAAATTCAGAGGAGGGCCACAAAGTTGATAAGAGGGTTGGAGCACCTCCCCTTTGAAGACAGGCTGAGAAAGTCAGGGCTGTTCAGCCTGGAGAAGGTTGCATAGAGACCTCATAGCACCTTCCAGTACCTGAAGGGGCCTATTGAGAAGCCAGAGAAGGACTCTTCGTCAGGAACTGTAGTGATAGGACAAAGAGTAATGGGCTCAAACTGAAAGAGGGGATATTTAAGTTAAATATATGGAAGAAATTCTTTACTGTGAGGATGGTGAAGCACTGGAACAGGTTGCCCACAGAAGTTGTGGATGCCCCAACACTGGCAGTGTTCAAGGCCAGGTTGGATGGGGCATTGAGCAGCCTGGTCTAGTGAGAGGTGTGTCTGTCCATGGCAGTGGGGTTATAACTAGATGTTCTTTAAGGTCCCTTCCAACCCAGGCCATTCTATGATTCGGTGATTCTGTCTATCAGTTAATGTCACTGTTTTTCTTTCTGTCAGTGTGTGCAGGTTGGAATGAGTGGACCAGAGAGGATAATTGTATTCAAAATCCATTTGCTGAGGGAAAGTGGCAGCTCACTCACTCTCACGTGAAGCTGAGGGGTGAGGATCAACCCCAAGTGCTGCAATAATGGCTTGAGAGAAAGGCCAGACTCCCCGCCTGTAGCAGTGGCCCCATGAGTGACAGTGGCTCTGTTTTGTCAGTGTGCTGCCCACAGGTGGGATGGGGAGGTCCAAGTGTGTTTAAGCCGCACCATCTCCAGTATGAGATGTTTCTTCCTGAATAAGGGAGTATGTTCAGCAGCTCCCCACCAAGATACAGCTGCCCTTTTGCAAAACTCATGGCAAAGCCTTAACAGAACCTCAGGGTGAGTAATCCACACAGGAAATGTACTGTGGAGCAGGTTGTGTAGCTCCCTGCATAATTCCAGGAGGAGCTACCTGACTATTCAAGCATGTTGGGACCACTACCTCCTTTGGAAACCAAAGCCTTTACTCTCAGTTGTACTTTGGTCTGTGAGTATCTCTCTTGAAATCACAGTCAGTCACTCACACCACAAAGGAAAGCGGGGCACATGCTGGCCTTTTTACTCTAACAGCTGAGTCAGAAGTCCCACAGTAATCACAGAGTTCATAAATGTTACATACTAATCATGAAGGAACAGCCACACACCAGCTGTGACCAGGAGCAGTTCTCATCAGGAAAAGATGGTAAGAATAGGACATATTCCAAATTCCTGGTGCGAGCTCAGTGAGCCTGAAAAGCTCTCAAACCATTATCTTTCAGGACAGAAGCTTTCTAAGGCCAAAGGCACCCAAAGACCCAAAAAAAATTCATGCATAGCTTAGGCGGCTGGAGACTACCAGTGACAATGGTAGATGTGACACAGACACTGACAGATGTGCAAATTATCAGTAAAGTGAGTGTGCAAGGATTTGAAGTCAAGTGGGGACCACTGGTGGTCAGAAAATGCAGGTCCAGGTGATACAAGCCTTCAGGAAACCTTCTGTTCCTTCAGTTCTCCCAGACAAACATTTTAAAGCAGCTGATAAACAGATAAAGCAGCTGGTGCAGAAATGTTTTTTTCCTTCAGAAGACCGCAGAAAGTGCAGATTGTTTTTTTTTTTTAAGAAAGACTCACTGCCTTTTTTTTTTTTCCAGGAGAATTTCAAATATCTGCTGACACCCTCAGGCAGAAAGGCAGATTTTCTTTTAGTTTAAAAAGTATATGCTTCTCTATCTCTCTCTTTCAAAAAACCCTAATCCAAAAAAACCCTTCATCCAAAGCAACTCAGAAGGGGGTGTTTTCTCATTTTACTCAACTCATCTGTAAAAAATATCCAAAAGTAGCTCATCTGTAAGATCTGGTCCTCAGAGCTGTAGATAAAGGCCACCTTCCTGTTCTGAGAAACCTTTAAGTCTGAAATATGATTTATTTGCCTTTTTTCACTTAGTTCTCCATAACTTATGTCCCTCCAACTTCTTCTTCCATTAGTCAGTAAATATCCTCAAGGTGAGAAGAGCTGAGGAGGCCCAGAGCAGGCTTCCAGAACTACTGAAAGCCAAGCAGTAGGTGCCTTCTTCTCCAGGAGTAAGAAAGAACCCAAGAAGCAAAGAGACAGAACTGCTCCATGTTCAAACTGCAGCAATTGGGCTACTCTGTAATCCTGGCCCTGGGAATCACAATGGTCTGACCATACTGTGGTGATGACAGCCAGAGTCCTATCCTCAGCATCCTGCTATTTACATTGTTCTTCCTGAAGTGCCAGCTCTGTGTGATTAGGTGGGAATCTATGTACAAGCTAAAAGCAAGTTTCTTCTCTTGCAAAATTAAAAAGAAAAATAATAGGGGGGGAAAAAAAGGAAAGCTATTTATTCTGTTCTCATTATCTTAAATTAGTTTCTTCCTTCTTGGGTGAGAAATTTTGCATGTCTGAGGCTTGTTTGAACCTTCAGCATCCTCATTTCCATGTTCTTCACCGATAAAAGGAAACAACAGGGACGCTGCTCAGTTCTGATACAGACCTCCCATGCCATGCCATTTTCTGGTGAAGGCGATTGTCCAGATAAGGAAACGATCTCTTACTGTACACCAAACCAAAAAGGTTTCAGTTTTGCTGTTATCCTGCATTACACAGGAACTATTCCAGTAATCCAGATGTACTGGAGCTGGGGTCATACCCTCTCATGTTACCACCACAGAAGACAACTTGAAAAAGTCGTTTTTAAAAAACACAAAACCACACAGTAACATTTATCTGTTTAACATATATCTCTTAATATTTGCTCTGGCTTGGAATTTCACTCCAGGGGTAGCATCTTGCTCTAAGGAGTAAGTGCCAAGTTGCCATGTGCTAGTATCTCCCATTGATGACATAATACAGTAGCACAAACACAGACTTCAACAGCAAAGGGCACACAGGAGGTGATAAGAGGACTCTTACAGGACAGCAGGAAAAAGACCATCTTTTTTTTTCTGGAAGAGGCATAATTCATTAGAAGTGAAGGAAAAATGAGCTCAGGAGAATCAAGAAAGGGTTTCTGCAATGGACACAGACCACTGTAGATCAGACAGCAACAGGCAGAGGGAAATTGCAGTGCAGAAATTACAAATGGAGCATGAAAGTGTTTCTACAGATTGAAAACTTGCAAACAGTCTGCTTGATCTTCACATCTCCTCCTTCAGGTTTCCAAAGGTTCTCTGTGGGGTTTTGTTGTTTGTGTTTTTGGTTTTTTTTTCCAAAGTGAGAACTAGATTTTAACAGATATCCTCTCATAACAATTCTTCTTCTCCTCTCTTGCCCACACAAACCCTCCTCTTCCCCATCTGTAAAGAACAGCCAAGAGACAAGTCATCCCAGGCATCACTACCCACTCTCAGCACCTTGACCTCGTGCATCAGGGGACACAGGAAAACAATACAAACCAGAAGGAGAAACCTCAGACATTTGGAGAATAGAGGGCTGAGGTGATTTGCTCAGTGGAGTTACTCACCTGGGGATAGACCATGGCTCTTTCTCATGGGAATTTGTGTTTTTGGAGGAGAGGTGTTTTTAGAGGAGAGGTGCTTTTAGGGGAGAGGTGCCCTGAACTAGCTCTGCTGCCAGAATTGGTGGAGCTACTCCACGTGTTACCTGTTATCAGCTGAGACGGATCTGTTGTAAATGCATGAGTCAGGACCCCTCTGCTGAGCTGAGATTTGCATAAAGTCCTCTGTTAATATAGCAGCTACAACAAAGATGATTGAGATTTCATCTGAACATAATTGAGAAGCAATTCAGAAAGAAGAACACCTGAATGTGTGAATGGGAAGAGGGGGGTGACTGGGAGGACCAGGATCTTGGGCATCATTAAGTATCTGCATGAAGCCCAAATGCAGTTTTCCCTATTGCCAGTGAAGCATTCAAAGCCAGACAGGATGACAAGGACAATTAGGTCTCTGAAGCTCTCAATGAAGCGAGAGCTGATAGAGCTGATGGCAACTGCTGGAGGAGGAAACATGATTGAAAGATTATGTCTGAGCTACACTTGGAGGTATCAATTTGCATTGGTCTGAAGAACTTTGCAGTAGTATAAAATTCAGGCTATTCTGTAGCCAAATATGGGATAAGTAGGAAATGAGAAATATGGGAGCACTGTAAGTGGAAACCCTGAGGGAAGGTTCAGCAGTGCAAAGTATTGCTTGACAACATCCAAGAAATAAATGAACTGAAAAACAGTAGTAGGTTTTCCTGAAGGGTTCATTTACACAGAGAATTACTTTTTAGAACTTGTGCTCCTTTTAGCCAAAGTATTTCTCTGACTCTCTTCAGTTCAGGACAAGGGGTGGGGGTTGAGGAGAGGAATCTAGCTCAGAGTGAGGAAAGAAAGAGTAAAATCATTGCTTTGAAGTCAAACCAAAACCCAAAGTGCAGGTTGAAAGGTTAATGAATGCAAATAACTCAGCTGGGGTGCTGCATATTGAAAACTAGAAATCATACTGAACAAGGGAATAATCAAGAAAGGATGAAAGAGAAACATGCTGGGCCATGGTAAAGGCACAATTAAACTCCCTTAATATAAGTCTAATATTTTTCATGGCAATGCATCCAGTGCAAATGCAGTCCATAGCTGAAAAATATAATTTGCCACCTCTCTCTTTTTTTCTACCGAAAACATTTCTGATGTCCTCATTTTTGTAAATACAGCTGTTTGCACTAATATTTCTAGTTTTATATAGCCAGATTTAATCCATTAACTTCCCTCCAAGTACTCCCAGAGTCCAAGGTGAACACAGCAATGCTGCACAAAGTACCATTTCTAATTAGCTCAGCCTAAGGGCTCAGGGTGCCAGTGCACACAGGACCAAGCAGCAGTGGTCACAGGCAGGTTTGTGAATGGACACCAACAGAAGTGAGAGCTTAGAAACCAACCTTCAAAAAGGTATAGGAAAAAACAGCGAGAAGTTTGCTGTATTTGAAGAGTTTGGACAGCAGGTCTGTGCACAACAAATGTTCTGCATTGCAGAGAGAGAACTTCAGAGCAGGAAAAGTTTTGAATTTATGTAAAACATGAGAGCCAGGTACTCTGTACCTGAATGCAAGGACCTGGCTGTGACATTCTGGGATGAACATGAGCTGCATTTGGTCTCTAAGTGAAGTTTCATTTGCTCTGACCCGTGAAACCTTAAAGAGAATGGGCTGACAGAAGGGTTTTAGGAAGTTGTAGCCTTCCCCATTAGCATCACCTGGGGCACATGTTCTATACCACATTAATGGAGAGGACACACTGCTTTAGAGATAAAGCCTTCCTTCTTCCCAGCTCCTGGTTAAAATGCTTTAGATGTTTCCAGCCTGAAAAATTGCCTCTATACTTTCCTTGGCTATTTCAGCATGACATTGAAGGAATGTGAAGCCATTTTTTTCCTTTGGCAATCATACTAAAAGCACCTAAGTGTAGGTCAAGACAAGGTAAACAGACTGAATGGTTCTATTAAATAAGGATAATTTTTTTCAGGAACAGTTACACAGAATCCCAAAAAATCTTTCTTTTCACAGCTTCTTTCATTCTTCTTTTTAACTGTGTAAAAAAACCCAAAACAAATAGAGAACAAACCCACAATTGCTATAACTGGAGATTCCTGAAGCTATTACGATCACGGGTTTTGCTTGTTTGCCCCATAGAGCCTGGTTGTTTTATAGTTGTGGATTATGGTCTGTCATAGCAGAAGCAGCTTTTAATCACTTTTAAAATGAAGGACCTTCTATCTTTTATCTGAAAAAAAATGGAAACCAGTAAAATTGTTTGACTTGAAGGAGATGAGATGGGATGTGTTTTGGTGCAAGAGACAATTGGAGACCTTATTAAAGGCTCTGGGAGACAGAAACTGCCAGAGCTTACATGTTCTGCAAGAGGGCTGGGTTTTATCAGACTAAAGGCTGTGGACCTGCCATATTCAATAAAATGAGGCTTTTGTTTCTATTTTTTTCCTAATTAAAGTGTTTCTTCGGAAAATCTGCCCCCTAAAAGAAGATACCTAGTAAAAAAGAAAAGACTATCTAACCATGAAATCTCAGTGTAAAATGACTTATTTCATGAAATAGCAAATTCCAGGAAAAGAAAGCGTTTCATTCCTCCAGAGCTCAATACTAGTGGGATTTTTTTTTTTTTTTAATCTGCCCTGTTGTGGTACATTTTCAAACCCATTTCTGACCTCAGGTACTGCTCAGGGTCTCATTAATGCCATAAGATTTCCAAGACATGAAGATACCATATAGTGATGCAGGACAAAAGAAAGTGAAGAAACATGTAACTTGTTTCCTTTTCTTTTTTACTGAAAAAAAAGGAGGAAAGGGAGGTGCCTGATGGGTCTGCATGAATTTAAAAAAATTCCAGTAAAAGGAAAGAGAAAGGTCACCCTCAGAGCTCAAGGTGTGCTTTGTAGCAAGGGGTTTTGCCTGGGATTTTATTTCTGAGAAAGACTGAAATAAAACAAGGGAAAACAAGCTTCAGTCTGATGCTGGTAAACAGATCCATAAATGTGAACATTGCTTCCAAAGCAAGGTGGATGAGGCAAAAAAATATTGGGATCATTGAAAACAGATTAGAGGCTTCCCTAGGGGAAATGGAGTACAAAGGGTGGACAAACCTTGATGGGCTGAGGAACCTTTACTCAGTCCCAGAATGACTATACAATTTTTCCTGTAATAAGATATTAAGCTATACTGCTGAAATTATGTGGTTTCAAGGTCTGAAAGGTGCTATTAGTCTTTTCTCAGTAAACCCAGTAGTAAGCAGATAGACTCAAAGTGTTCTTTAACACATTACACAGAGCACCTTTGAAGAGTTTGCTTTTTAAAATGGGGAGAAGGTGGTAGAATCACTGTCCACATAAGCAAAAAAAAAAAAAAGCAAACAAAACAAAACCCAGCATGATGTGCAAGTCTTCAAGAGGAAACAGCAAAACAAGCATTTTCTTTTTTCCTTTTTCTTTTTTCTTTTTTTTTTTCTAGTTTATTCTTTCTTGTAAAACTCCCACACCAGTAAAACAGACTTGAAAATGAATCAGCAGTATTGAGTCCCTTAACAAGGGAGTGCTGTGGGGGGGAAGGTTCCCATTGCTCATGTATAGTTAAGAAGTGCATTTGTTTTCCTTTCTTTTATACATACTGCTCTCTGTCCTCACCAGAAGGAAAAAAAACAAACAAAAAAACCCCCAACCCCCCAAAAATCAGCAAAAAAACCCCACCCTAAACTGAAAGCACCAGGGAAGTCAGAATTTGATTCTCTATTAAGAAATGAGGGCATCCCAGTCTGTTAAGAGAAGAGGTTGGGGGATGTTTATGGAGAAAAAATCCCTTAAGTGCCAACCTAAAAATTCCATAGAGCCTTTTTTTATCCAGGTTCTGGAAAGAAGCTTTATTAAATGATTTACTCTCACCTTAGACACAGTATCCACCTTAGCAGAATCTGGTTGGAAGCTGCCTGCAGTCTGCTGCTAAAAACACAGCCTTGGATCAAAGCAGGAGTGCAGGGAGATGAGCAGACCCAGCTCTGTCTGGCTCAGACTCAGTTTTGTCTGTGCATGTGGAAGTGGTTTGCTTTGTTCAGAATGGGCTTCCAGCAGCAATGCATTAGTGCAAACACTGCACTGGGCAGGGCACCATCAGGTTTGGTGGCAGCAACGAGCAGAACTCTGTGAGTGGGGAGCTGTGTTTGGCTGACAATGTGCTTTGGACCTGCTCCTTTTTGTCCAGACCTGGTGATATTTCCAGTATTGTCTAAAGCAAAACTAATTCTGCAAGTGCCATCCCAACCTGTTACTCTGGGTCTGAAAATTCCTCACACCTCCTCCTTCCCTAGACCATAAGCCAGTTTATCTTCATAATCTTCAAAGATCTCCAGTTACTTCTGCCCTACCTGTCCTTCTTATTCGTTAGCAGCTAGGTTGGCTCCTTCCTTTGCTCTTGAAGTGGCTGTACTGTTGATTTAAATACTCTTCCCTGTGCCAAATTCCTTTCTGATACCTTTTTATTTTTGTGAGTGTTAGATAATTTGAAAAATTTTAGGCCTATCAACCTGTGTGCACCACAGCCTCACCTCAAAACCCACTTTAGCTTAAGGCAGAAACTGCCTGAACAGCTTGTGCACTTCCACCAAACCTCTTGACTGGGAATTAAGAGCACAGTAATTTGTGTTAAAGCTTCCCACTACTCTCCTTACCCCAGACCTTTCCACAACTGCTTGTTATTCATTTCCTTCTCCTATTATAATTTCTCTGAAAACTGAGGCAAGCTCTTGATGCCTGAAGCTGAAGCCCACCGTGCAGTAGGATGAGACCTGGCCAACAGTCAGTCTGCATGGCATGCAAAGTAGGCAGGGAATTTTTATGTTTAGGGCTGTTAGTCTAAAGTTGTGGACTCTGGCACTGAAAAGCTTAACAGTTCTTAGCTGTCACATCCTTGCAGTCTGCAGTCTTTGCCCTGCTAGGTATGGAATTTTGAATATGGATATACTAACATATCAGCGTGTTTGTAGCCTAGCCATGTGGAGGGGGTGTTTGTTTTTTGCCTCACAGCCTGATCCTCCACAGCCTCTCCACCGCAGAACTCGCCTGAAAACAAAAGGCAGCTTAGTCAGTTTTCCCATATAAGCAGCTCGTGTTTGAAGAGATGCAAAGAGGCTTTCACAGCTGTTAAAAAAGCAATGCCAGGATATTTAATATACCTTCCTTCTAAATTATCTCTGGGCTGCAGAAGGGCTGGAGTATTTGTACAAGAGTATGGTGTGCTGCATCTGCCTGGAAAACTACTATTTTGAAGGTTCCTTGTGTGAACTGTACTTTAAAATATCAAAGACCTCACACTTTCTCTTACTGTTCTTAAACCTCAGCTTGCTATTTCTTAATCTTCCCCTAGCTACCACCCACCTTCCTGCCTGCTGTTCTCAAACTGGTCTGTATTAACAGGGGCAGAGGCTGAGCAGAGCCTGTGGAGGCAGGGGCTGAATGAGATCACTCCTGTGGCACTTTGGTGCAGGGTCGGTCTCAGGCTGAAGGGAAGGAACATCTGTGTGGAAGATCTGCAACCCTGCAGCCCTCCCCCTTCTGTACCCGAAGCACATGGGCTGGGGAGCTGCAGGGCACAGAGCAAATCCCCCATGCCAGGCTGAGGCAGAGGATTTGGTGACAGTGAGTGTTCCTGAAGAGCAGCCAGCAAGAGCAATCCATCCCTCTCTTGAAGGCATGGATGGCTACACTGGGAGTTTCTCCTCACCACTGCTGCCTGGCTGCCCACCCTGGCTGTAAGCAGGGTCTGATAAAAATGCTCACACTGTGTACCAGGTGGAGGTGCCTGCCACAGTGCCCCTCACTCGGTGCCCTTCCTTCTCTGGGGAGGAATCAGGACACCTGAGATGAGGGGGAGCTGTGGAAATGGCAGGTCCCCTGGGCTAAGGAAAGCTGAGGGGTTTGAGAAACTGTAAGCTTTGTGTTTTCACAGGAGTGAGGTCGTGAGACGGCCTCACAGAGGCCACTGAGGGAAGAGCTGGGGTGGGTAATGGCAGATCTTGAAATGTTTTGTACTGTGGTGCTGCTTGACGGAGGAATAATTCCCAACTTTCTTGACAAACATTCGTATCTTTCTCATTCCACACACCCTCCAGAGCGCCCACCCAAGATGTAGTGCACAGTTCTGTCTACTGAGGCAGATGTCTCTTTGGACAGTAGTCAGATGGAGTGGGGAGAAGTTGCATTTCTGCCAGGCATTAGGACAATCCCTATGTAAAGATCCCACCAGCTCTTTAAAACAACCTGAGCCACTTGTAATCTATTCTTATTCCCTGGTTTGGGGGAGATTCACAATGTCATCTTTATATATCTCAATTTTCTATATAAAAAGCAGGACTAATTATTTCTTCTTTCCTTCCTTCCTTCCTTCCTTGTGCAGATCAACTTTATAAAGTCTAAGTTGATAGGCTCTGCATTACTATAGTCAGATAGATATTAGAAAACAGATAGACATAGGTCCATCATATGTGCTTGGGTTACTAGGGATTTTATTTTGCCTTTCAGCTATCAATGATGCCACTGATTATAGGTGCATTAGGAACCATCTCACTGGTCTCCTCGATACCATGTTTTGTCCATTCTTTTCCCATCATCTCAGAAGCTGAGTGGTATAGCTAAAGAAAGAAGACAAAGAGCTGTGTTGCATTAGAGATGCAAGCTTAGAGCCTCAGAGAAGCTTTAGAGACAGGATAGCACCTACTGTTACTAGAAAGGTTCGTCTTACCTGTCCAACACTAACTACTAATCCCCCTCTGCACAAATGTCAGCATCTCCCTCAGCTGCAACCGGCCAGTCTACTTTTTCAGACCCTAGAACAGTCAGCAGGCAGCACTAAATGTATCTTTCCTGCCAATATTAATGTTTCAAATATTCATGCTGTCCTTCATGTAATTTTATTGTCTCTCCTTGTGGTAATATTGTTGCTAATGAAATAGAAAGCTGCATGACTCAGAAACCCCTTCTGCAATGACCTTAACTAAAGTGTAAAAATATGCAGTTTCTGCATGTGAAAGACAGACAGTTTTCCTTTCCAACAAACGTTGCAAACTGCACATCTTGGTAATGCAAGTAACCAGACTCCTGAGAGTCATCTCGTTAATGTGAGGGGAACAGCTCGTGGAAGTACATTTGTTCATATTTTATTTGCTCTGTTTCACACTGTTCAGGAGTTGTTATTGCCTAGTTCTTCTTCAGAATTGCATGTTTTAAACTGAAGCTATAGCACAGATTTTTTTGCTGTGCAAGTCCCAGTTCAATCTGCATTTGTTATAATTTAACAGGGGAGTTGCAAGTATTTCCTGGTAAGAGATTAAGAAACTACTCAGAAGTTGCTGCTTACCAAACCCCTTGGCAAGGGTGTGCTCTGAACCTCCTTCCCTCCTTTGCCCCACCACCTACCTCTTACTGTAAATCTAAATTGAGTTCCATTTGTGGCAGCTGTTAAATTTCACTCTGGATATTCAGTGATTGCTGACAAGATGCAACCATCATGTAATAATTTCAATATCTGCAGAATTGGGCCGTTACACACTTCACTGATAAATAATGCTGCTGGCTGTCAGGGTCCAGCAGAATGATTGGAATCTGAAAATCTAAGAACATGTTCATTTGTTTTCAGATGTATTTGAAAATACAATTCGGCATGTGCTAAATTAATGATCACAGGCATGGATCAGATGGTTGATAGAGGAAAAAGAATCCACGCTCCATGTGCCTGTTTCTGCTGTGATGTGTTGGTAATTAGTTTAAATATATCTGTTACATCTGTTGATTTTTTGTTTTTACTTTTGAATAATAATCCAATATGCATCATTATTAAAAAAAAAAATTAGCTCCATACTGCAGCAAAATTTATTATCAAATTGTAAATAAACCAAACTTAAGATTGTCCAAGTCCCAGGACTGTAACAATATAAATGAACAGCATGGGTAACTCATTTTAACACACACGTGAAATATTATTTAAGCTGGCAACCTGCTGGGTTTCTTCATTGTATCAAAAGCAACCTTTAAGGTTATGTAACAGCTGTAAATATAGCACTGAAGCAATTCATGGCTAAAAGAGTCTTGACGGAAGCACTGTCTTTCTTAATTATTCAGTTATCAAACTTAGGGAGGCTTTGTTATCCAGCAGCAGCATTCTGCCCTCCAGTGTAATTCTCACTTGTGCTGAGAATCCAGTAAAACTGAAACATGGTCTGAAAAATAAGGGAATGTATCACCTTTTTCATTATAAACATAATTTGTTACTCTGTGTCATATCTGACTGCTTTTTTGTTCATAAACACTGAACTAAGTGCTGTGTCAGAGCCCAGTTGCCCATAGAGACCTTAGATCTTCAGCTTTATCCTTATTTAGGGTCACTCTGAAGCACCTGGTACTGTGTAATCACACACAGAGGTGCTTTCCTGAGCTGGCAGTAGCTAAATATGGCCATACCCAAGTGATCTTTTTGGCCAGATCAGCTTTGAAAATGTTCCCTTTCAATTCTGTTCTAGTGGGAGAACTGTGATTCTGTAGCACTAAAACACCTCACAGGCTCAAGCTAATTTCAGACTGTTTTTAGTTAAACCCTTTGTGCCCTAATGCAGGACAGAGGTTTCCACTCTCTCTCTGCATCTCACATGTTATTAGAGCTACACCAAACACTGAAAGCTTGGTAAAGAGTCTACCCAAGACCATCCACTCCCATGGTTCTGTGACCTGACTGTCAGTGATTTGCAGGTTGGGGGATGAAGTGTTGGATTTGATGTTTCCCACAAGTTACTCAAACATACCATCTAAGAGGACTCTTTTCCCCTTACAGTGAGACCCTCAGGGGTGCAGATCCTGGGCTCCTATGGAAGGAGTCAGGGGACACTCCTCTCCCTTGAGGACTGGTTGTTGTCAGAATACTCTCTCCAGGTGTGTCTCCAATGGTCCAAATATTTTGCCTTGAAACAGCAAATTATGCTTTTTTTTTTTTTTTTTCAGGTAGTCAGAATTGGTGGAGTAGTCATGACAAGGATCACTGAAGTGGAATGATGTTGGAGCACAAGCTTAACACCTTAAGTGGAACTGGACCATTCATTACTCCATTAGGTTTCTGAGCTGTTGTATCTGTTTCAAAACCACAGCAAAATTCTGGCTGATCTCATTAGTTTGGGATTTAACCTGTTAAATCAAAATGAACTCAAAATGTTTCATTTTAGAAATGGAAGAACTGTAGCAATTCATATATAGCCCAGATTTGTCCAAGGAAGAAGGGGAGAAACAAGCGAAACATTCAGAACATAGGGTAGTAGTGAGAATCAGGTATGTTTAAGAACAGTCTTTAGGTTTTCATATCCCAGAGGACTGCTGGGGAACTGGCCTCACATAATTGAGTGGAAATGCCATCTTTCCTGAAATAGATAGTCTTAAAAAAATATTTGCTTTGAAAAATCCATTTTCTGGGAAGGAAGAAGAGCAGAAAAAGATTTTCACCTTAAATCTTTGTAAACAGCTGTACTTTAAGAACTGAGTCTAAATATAAAAACACATTTGAAGATAGTGTGAGCATGGGTGAATATTTTTTTTTTACCTTCACAATAACAGACTAGACTTTACAATAATTATGCCCATAAATTTTGCTTCTAAAACTATTAAAAATTGCATATGAGTTTGATACTAGAGTGATTCGTTTTTCTATTAACTTTTCAGGAGCCCAAAATATTTTCCCAATAGATGTTTGATATTCTTGTCTTGGCTGCTTTAAAGGAAATATTTTCCTCCAGTATTTAAGAAAGTAGATCGGGGAAGAACTGCCTTTTTGAGGCTAGAAAGAAGCTTTCATTTGGCTTCTATAAATGTAGGACAAAACCAGCAAGCAATCCAAGTTACTGCAATCTCGACTGCATACTATTTAGATTGTCAGATTCACAAAAAAATAAATGACACTCTGGCTGATGGATCTATCTTTTCTACGGATGTGAATAATTTAAACAGAATTATCAGGATGCAGTTATTCCATGTAATTTTCAAAATTTCATAGTGTGGAAGTACCCTGTTTGATGGGAGATGGATCGCTAGCTCATTACTCAGAGACAGGTCTAGAATACTTTGACCCTTGGCAAAATTGCATTGTCACTTTTGGGTGTATCAAAGATGGATCTAACTGTGTTATTCTCTCAGTTACGGCATCACTGCTTCCCACTGCTTCATGAAAGCAGAAACAATCTACCTAAAATATTCCCCTCTGTCAAAGTTTTAATTTTGTTTCTATGTAAATAATGCATGTGCACAGGCACCAGTGCTACTGTCATTAACTGGAAATAAACCTGGAGCTTTCAGCTCTGAAAGTAGAGATCCACACAATTTGAGCAAAAGAAGCAGTTCTGTCACATACTATTAAATAACAGGCTGTTACTCACCATGGGGAGGGTGAATCTGCATGCATTAAACACTGTTTATAATATTAAATGTGGAGGTTGCAGCAGACACTGTGGAGCCCTCATTTGATCAGTTTTAAAGGGTAGGAATCAAGCATGGCAGGGAGACAGGTTGCACGTAGCTTTGCTTGCAAGCACATCTACCTAACTGTTGCTTTCTCTGGGTGTGCTGCAGTCATTAACTACCACAGCTGCGTGATTCCAAACAAACCACACTGGAAGTAGCAACTGCAAATGAAATAATTAAAGTTGTATCTCTGCTTTACTGAATGTTAAGAGGCTAATTGTTCTACAGGCACTTAATGAAAGCCTGTACCTTTTCCTTCTGTGGATTAGTGAAAGCTTAGTTAAATGCTGCAGATGTGCCTGAAATGAGCCAGCTAGAGCCACTACGTGCTGCACAGGGAAAAGCAAAAAAATACTTTTTTCTCAAGTCTCAAAATGATAAAATCTTGATTGCAGGGTAAGGGTGTATTGAAATGCCTGAGAAATAACCCACTGCATTGATATTCTGTCAGAGCCTTTCACTGCTGAAGACACAGAAGTAAAACAAATAAATCCCTTCAGTAAGGAGCAAGCACACATCACCACAGTGCACAATGTCTGCAAGGTCACTCTGTGCTCTTTATAGGCAGGTCTGTTTATAACTTTTGCGTTCGAAACCAAAGCCCGCTGTTGACCCCCATGTGCTGACAGCAGTTACTATCACACTGAAACCAAAACAACAAATTGCACCAAATTGCACCATTATTTAAAAAGAGACCTGTATTTTTCAGGGTTAACTCTGCAGAAAAGGAAAGTGATGGCAGTATGGAGGCAAACATTAAAACACATTCTTGGAAAAGATCTGAAGATCACTTGGCCGTTGGGAGGGGAAGGGTCCAGAAGTCACACTGATTCTTCCATCACCCTTCTCTTTCCAAACAATCTCCATTTCTTTAGTTGTCATTCATGTTTTCTTGTTTCATTGTATTCTTCTGTGGCTAAACTTGAAGAACCCCTTTACTGTAATTTTTAAGATCTCTTTACTCAGCTCTTGCCCTTTCAAGCTACACAAAATGAGCATAATTAAAGTGTTGTGCTGCTCGAGAATGTGTGGATCCTCTGTCATGGTCTGCATAACTATATCACACCCACAGAGCACATTCACTCAGTGAATATACAGATTAAAACGAGTATGGCTCTTTATAGCTGATCACACCCTCACTGATTACCTTCCTCGTCACCCTCATCAGGAGGCTGAATGAAGTTCCCCTCTAAGAAGTGTCCATTCCAAGGGACAGAAACAAAACAGTGGGTTTTGGGGTCCCCAATTACTCAAGAAGGCAGCCAGTTCTTCTGCTAGGACACCAATAAGCAGGTTATAGGAATCAGCCTTCAGCCCTGAACCCTCCTGTGCTCCCTTTCAAACAAAGGAGAAAATAAATGATTCAGGTAGAGAACAAATGTTCAGGCTGTGACTGCTTATAATTTGAAAGGGAGAAAGATTTTTTCGTCTGTTGATGTCAATAAGGTTGTTTTATCCTTTTATTTGAGGGAAAATGAAAGCTGTTTTGAAGTGCTACCCCTAACTTGGGGTTGTACCTGCTGAGGAGCAGTCACGACAGCCAACTGCAACACATTAAACTGAGAAGGGCAAAATGGGCAAAACTATCAACCTCTGCTGTACAGAAGAGCTCTGTGTACACCTCACCACTCTTCCTGTCTCATTAAAGCTTACTAAATCAAATCAAATCAAATCACTTCTGAGGTTTAGATGGTAGAAATGTGCACAGCAGAGATCTGTCTGTGCTTTAAATTCTGCATGAAGTGCAGATAAGAGGAATGTGCCTTTGCAGCTCAGTTTCATTGATGTGTGAGCTGGTATTCATGTCAGGTTTTCTTTTAAAGATACTTGAATGACTCTATTTTTAGATTTTACTGTGATGTTACTTCATCAGCTATTGCATGCATAATGCATCATCAGCAACAAAAAATTTAATCATAGCATAAATCAGCCAAAAGCTGCTACAAGAAATCAAAGTCCAAATTGCTCTGCTTCGGGACTTGAGTAAATGGATTTTGATTTTTAATTCCTAAATTCAGAGAGGCTCTTGGGGGTGCTCCCCAAAAGTGTAGCTGATTGGGGAATGTGTGTTGCAAGGCCCCTCAGGTTCATCTCTAAATCCTAAAACATCATATTTCAATCTGAAAGCAGATTTTACCTTTACAGTTTTCTTAAGAGAAATCGAGACTAGAATTTGGTTCTCTCATTTAAATAATTCAGTTAAAGTAGAGCTCCTGATTGATGGCAGAAAACCACTTGCTGGTCATTCACAAATTCCAAACCAAGGAAGAATCTGCGAAGTAATTTCACTGCAGTCCCCCACGACCCAGCAAGCAAACCCTTCACAGGCACAGGAGGCTCAAATTCTTCCTGTTTAATTTCCAGCAGCAAAGAAAGAGTAATTACCTGAGGCTGTGCCCTGTTATTAATGTGTTAAGGAAATAGAATTTAAATCAGACACCTTACGGAACAGCAAAGAGCACTGAAACAGGATTAACAGACCTTTTTTTCAGCTAGGAAACCTTTTTACTCATTGTTGCTGGTTTTGTTATGGACAATCCATTTAATCTAGCTCAACAGCTTTAAAAAGGGGGTCAAATATGTTATTTGTGGGGTCAGATTCAGGGGGGACTGGGAAGCCCTATTCCTTTTCCTTGCAGGTAACACGGATGTGACAGCACCAGCCATTTCAGCTCGACTGTTCGAGCAAGCAGATGTCTGCTCTTTGTTTCCCACTCTCTGGGAAGCAGAGGCAGGACCAGCTCATGGCATGCTCCATACAGGGACACCCTGGGTTTAAAAGGAAGTGCTCAGGGATTATGGCAGCTCTTGCTGCCTAAATAGCTGCTCTAGGTGGGATAGATGAGCCAGATCTGGGGGCAGGTCAGCAGCTGGACCTCTCCAATCCCAACAGGACAAATGTCGAGTAAAGGTATGATTTAATTGGAGGACCATGATGGAGGACCATGATTTAATTGGAGGACCATAACTATGATGGCAGTAATACTTTTTCCCAACCACTGTGACTCTTCTTCACACAGTGTTTTATCTTGTACAGGGAAAAGCTTTCTCCTCCACGCCTCTGCAATCTGGAGAAGCCTTTTGTAATTCTCTGTTTCACGGTTCCATCACATTTATCTTCAAGTTATCTCTTTCCTTTGATTAGGCCTTTTATTTCTCTTTCCCCTGGGTTATCCACCTCTATTTCCATAGTACATAATTGAGTTGCTGAATATTCATTATTTGTCCCTGGAGTCACATAAAGATCTCCAGAGCATGATAAAAGCCTCCTTGGGTGTGTTTTGGTTTGATTAGAGCCAAAACACTAAATGTAACTGGAGATGCAGTATCTCCCCTTAGTTTAGAAAGAAATGGAGAGGGAACAATTATCCTTTCATGAGGGAAAGGAGGGAAAGAAAGACAGCTGGAGAGTGAGAGGGAAGGAGGAAGAAAGTATCCAGGCAGAGAGCAAGAAGGGGAAAGACTACAGTCCAGACACCATGATTTAAAATCCTCTATGTCCTGACACCATGGTGTTCACTGAGGGTATTGCATCACTGCTTGGTGATGATGGAACAACATACAGGTTTTCAAAGCAGCAGGGATAAAAAATTCAAGCAACTAATTTTTTCCTTAGTCAAGAATACCTGCCAGAAACAAACCTCACTGTGCAAGCAGAGGGGTAACAGTGCCAGCAGTGCTTCAGGTGGTCTAACTGTTACACGTGCCTGAGCACAGCACTGAGACACTGATTCCCTAGTTAGAGGCATGGCTTCATGCCCAGGGGATCCATCCCCTGGGGATCCCAGTCTCACTAGGGCTCGACCCTGCAGCAAGTGAAGGCTGTATGCAGTCTGCTACCCTGCCTGCTTTGAGCCCTGCACCAGCAGGCTGATTTTCCCAGGCTGGGGGTGGAGGTAGCAGGGAAAGCAACATTCCCAGAGGGCAGTTCAGAGCATCTGGAGGTCTCAGCCTCAGCACCAACTGTTTGCTTCATCCTTGATGAATTCCCCATCTGATATTGCAGGTTATAAGCTGAACAAACAGATCAGGAAAACATGCCAGTTTGGAAAAGCAAACCAATATATTTTTTCCTTAATAGAATGATCTGCATGACAGAGGGATTTGAACAGCTTTGGATCTGTCAGGCAAATGCTATGTTTGGCTGTAGTAAATACTCCTAATATTCTCGTTTAGAAGGAATTCAGTTTGACCTTTTTACACTTTATGAATAAAACTATATGAAATATTCCCCCATGACTGTGACTGGGACACTAACCTAGATCTGTGTGCAGGGATATAATGAGTATTTACAACTAGGAGTAGGAGAGAATGAAAGGCTCTAGCCTTTCCAGGGAGGTAGAAGGACATATTCCTGAATGGGATTTAGCTGGACCACAGTCTCCTCAAGCACCAAGTAAAATTAAACCTGGTGTTTCTCTCCACTCTGTATTGCTGTTGATTACACCACTGCAACCCTGTGATGTCTTTACTCAGGCCCTCTCCCTCAGTACAGGTCATTCATCCACCAAGTATCTGTGCAGCCAGTCAGTGTGTTACATATACTTATGTTAAATCCACCATGAGGGTTTGAAAGCAGTTTCTTACATTTGTATGCACAAATTCCCGTGTTGGACCTTTGTGCTGACAAGGGCGGACAGGAAGCATTTACATCCCAAGAGGCAACAATGGGCTGTATCCCCATGATCATCCCTCTCTACACACCCAAAGCGACTCCCAGCACTTCAAAGTTGCCTGTACTGTTGAAAAAAAAAAACAACAACAAAAAAAGTCAATACACATTTTCAATTAACCCCCCCTCCCAGATTTGCATTACAGAAGTCATATAAACTGCAAAGCAGCACCTTACAGATGATGATCTATCTGAATGACACTTCCTTTGCAGCCTTAGGGAGTTTTCAGAAACAATATATTTTAATGAGTCACTGTAATAACTTAAAATCAAGTCATAAAGAAAAACTTTCTGTAAGGGGCTACTTTTAATTGGGAACATGAGATATTATTCAGGAAGTATCATATATCTGTTGCTCATGTAAAGATTCTTTACAAAACCAGTGAGAAACTTTTCCTTGGTAACTGCTTTGTTAATGGAAAATATAAACACTGGCCCGAAATAATCATTGTTATTCTAATAATTGGAATTGCAAAGGAAAATAATTTTCACTCAGAAGAGTTTTCATTTCTTTGACATGCGTGTTTATAATCTTTCTTTCAAAACAAACACAATTAGAATTACTAAATGTCCAGAACAAGTTTCCTGAAAGCTGGAGGGCTTGTGCTGCTTGGCTTAAATGCCTTTCCTTCATTTCATCATTGGTTGTACTCTGGCTGCTGTCAATATGAAGCTCAAGACAGAATGAATGTCATGAATTTAGCAAGGTTATTATAAAATGATTTATTTCAGTTATCTGTTTTATACAAAGTAAGCATATGTACTGCTGAGCTTTCAAAAGACTGTAAGGGGAAAAGCCAAGCAGGCAGGAAAAGAGCAACATAATGGACCATAAGAAGGACTGAGGAGAAGGAAAGGAAAGGATACAACAACCTGCTTTACTGGGAGATATCCCAGTAACCAACTGCTGAGACCAAGGGACAGGTTTTTTTACTACAGGGACCTTCTCTAGGCTATCATAGCAGGGGTAGTCAGTAAGCATAAAGAGGATACCCCAAATTTAAGTCCCATAAAAATTAATGTAGTTTCCATGTTCTGAGGCACCCTTTTAGATGTAACTGTGCGTCTCCAAGTCTCGTGTAGCAACCCTAATGAAAGAAGCTTCTTAGCTTAAGGATATAAATTTTAAATACCTAAAACTTCATGATCCAAAAATACATCGTGATTATCAGACTTGTTTAGCCTTTCCTCTATAATTTTGCTGGCCAGAAGCCAGAAGTGGAACCATAGAACCACAGGATAGCTAGGGTTGGAAGAGATCTTAAAGGTCATCTAGACAGTCTATAAGGAAACAAAGCACAGAATTTCCCCAAATGGTTGTATTTGTCTGTATTATTCTGTCCTAGACCAGGCATGACTATTTGCTGAAATTAAAACAAAATGGGAAAAAAAGCCTTTTTTTAAAAATTTTCATTATTAACATTTTGCAGAGATCAAATATGAGGACACAGATGTTGCATAAAGAAGCAAGGAAAGCATTTGACTTAATTGTGTACAAAAGGGCTGGGATGGAGAACACAAATCAGGATTCCCTCTTAGCAAGAAACCTCCTTTTGCTTTGAAATATTTACCAGTGATTCTAAATTGATTTTAATTCTCTTATTTTAATGAAAAAATAGATTGGTTCTGTCTGTATTTCCAAATAATCCTTGTTAAATTTAAGTTAGAGAGTAAAAGAGTATTGATTTAAAAGAAAAAAAATAATTGAGACATCCAGGGAAAAATAAATATTACATGAACTATATCTTTGTTTGTTTAAAGAGATGATGAAAGCCAGGATATTTTTTTCAATCTATGCCCTAGTAATCACAAAAAAGAGACCATTATAAAAAGTATTGAAGGTGTTAAGGAAGTAAACAATGAAAAGACCAAAACAGTAACTCCTAAAACTTAAAAACTGGAATTACTAACAGCCATCAAATCTCTGAATGAGTTATGATTAGCTCCATTTTTCACCCATATGAAAATAAATAAAGGATATGCTGAACTACTTTACATAACAAATTATAATCAAATGTATCATGGGAATGTGATGTATAGTAAGTGCTGGGGTACTGTTATAAATAAAAAAATTAAAAAAGACAGGAAAGATACACTTTGGTCAGGAAAGGACAGTTCTCTCACTCTGTTCTCTCTCAGCGGGTAGACCCGGTGAATATTTATTTGGTCATGACAAACACCCAAACACACAGCACTCAGTGTTGGTGTCTCAGAAGGTGTCACTGTGGAGCTGGATCACATCTTCCCCCGGGGGGGCTGAGGAAAAAGAGCAATCTGCAACTCTGAAATGACTTACAAATTTTCTGAGCCATAAAATATGATGCTTCATGTCTGCCCTAGAGAAGGTCAGGAAGGTATGCAAAAATTTAGCAAAAGCAGTGACTCAAGCTGCAGTGACTTCTCATCATGAAAAGCTGTGTAATCACTAATTTATTAGCTGAGTGTAGAAATTCAAGTCACAACGTCTCAGTCATGTCCCAGTTTGGATAATTATAGTCTACATACTTAAAACCCCTTTCCTGGTTAAGTGGACATCACCTACCTGCCACCCTTCCCCTGGCCTTCTTTAGCACACTTGCTTTCCAGCTTTTCTCTTCTATCTCTTTGTTTGGAATTTCTTTCCCCACACATGGGTTAGCTTGAGCCTTTTTCCATGCTGAGTTTCATTTTGTAATTTTCAGCTCAGCTCTGAATGAGTTAGATGATGCTCGTGCTGCAGAGCATTGCCAATCTTGTCATACCATCTGCTTCAAAAATTAGCAAAGAAGCTGAATCCCATAATGGGATGAAATAACTGTACTTTGCTCTGGGAATTTTCTTTGTGGGCTATGTTTTTTTGTTCACTTGTTGATAGTTCTGTCTTTTATGGCCCAGTAATTTAAATACTATTATGTTCCCTGCCATTATGCCTTCCCAAAAGCTTCATTTTGCCTAAGACTGCTGACACTCTATACAATTCAATTTATTTTTCATTTCCAAACACAAAAGTCTTTACAGGTTTTCTAAAAACTCAAGCACTAATGAAGAACAGCATGTTTTATGAGACAATAACTGAGTGGCCCTTCTACTGATATTTAGGGTCATATAGATTTCTGCATCATCACCTAAAGTAATAAAATGAAATAATATTAGTATTCCTCTTTAAAAATGCTTGGGATTTTTGCTTAAGCTGAACTTTACTCAGGTTCTTTTGTGCATCCAGTTGCTCCTGCCTTATATCTGGAGGATTTCTGAAGAGTCAGTGAGCATGTGCTCATCTACCCTCATGGCAAGCAAATGAAGAGCAACCTGAAAAAGGTCCAAGAGAGAGACACAGCAATGTGAGTGTGTAAGCATTGTTTCTCCTGTGTGCACAGCTGAGCATAACCCTGTTAACACACCAGTTCCACTCCATCTTCCCGGTCCTCTCAGCAAGCTGTCAGTAAAGGTGAGCATGTGGGTCGGCAATAACTAGACATGATGAAGAATTTTTTTTTTTTTTTATTTTACAAAGGCAATGAGCATGTGTGACATAAATAAAATATGTACTTTCTTCTAATACAGTCCTATGAGAATTTTTTGGGGCTTTTTTTCCAAATGAATTAGTTCATTTCATTGTTTTCTAGTGACTGATTTGACCTGGTCTTAGCCCATCACCTTCGGACAGATGTGAGTCTCTCTCTTCCCTGGAGCTGGGGAGTGGACAAAAAGTCACTAAAGAGTTCTTACTTCCTCCTTTCTCTTTACTTCATGCAAACAAAACAAAGATCATAAAGTTGTGAGCATGGATCCTTTTTACAGGAGGCAAGTGAACTAACAGGAGTTAGAATGGCAAGCTTTTATGGCACCTTCTTCCTTTGTAAAGCACTGTTACTGTTTCAAAGAATAAGGTGCAAAAAACAGGATTAAAAAATGTTAATGTCTATTAGGAAGGATTAGACTACAGCTTCAACTCAAGAAATGGTTTCTTGGATTGGATCATTTTTAATAAAACGCTCATTCTTCCTTCATCTGATCTCATCTCCTAAGCCTTGAAGTCTTTCCTTTCATAGTCAAACTTCTTGTTTCTGTGGGACTTTTGATTGCATAAGGACTGCAAATGCTCTCAAGATTCGAATTACTTTTAATTTTTTATAATCTTTGAGATTAATTATTTATGTGCACTTTTTAGAAACTTTCCAGTTTGGTGTTACTAATTTAATGCATCTTTTCTTCTCCAGACCCTTTTGATAGTGCATTTATATGCGGCTCAATTCAATCAAAAAGGAAACTTCATTTTTTCATTCTAATTAGCCATCACATTTTTTAATTGCCTACAAAATAAAAATGACAAAGTGATTTATTTTTCTGAGAAAATGATCAAAATTTGGTACATATACAATTCTTTACCTCTAATGTGTAAATCAGTCTGTGGCACTTCAGCATGTTATCTGCACAACACTGCAATGTCATGGATAACATGCAAAGAATTTTGAATTCCTGCAGTGTTGTATCTTTCGGTAGCAGAAAAAAATTGTGATTATACCACAGATTTCATGTTACCTAAGAGCACTCATTTGCTTTTTCCCACAGCAGGCTCTGTACTAAGAGAAAATATTCTTCTATTGTGTTCCTTAAGTGAAAGTCAGCATAGAGTTTAGTGTTCTAAAAAATCTGCTGCCACGAGGAATTTCTCAGAAAAATAATGTTATTATGAGGATCTAGTCAGCCAGGACATTGATTAGTTTAAGGTTACAGTTCTCAAAGTTCTGAGCTCATGTTTCTTTGTGAAAGAAATGAGCCATATAGAAAATCAATTTTCCTCTGAATCTGCACATATTGGATTATTTATAGATACTGCCTCATCACTGAGAAATAGAGAATAGTTACAAGAGATTCTCACATAGTCTTTAGAAACTTCTGAATTAATCAAAGCTTTTTTGATTATTTATATCTGTAGGTATCTGAATTACCATGGATCCATGCTGGTTTTGTTTTTTTTTACTTTTTAGATGCTAACAGGCTTTAAGTGTTTTCTAATATGGGCTTCTATTTATTGAAAGGAGCTTTTATTCCTTTAATTTCTGGTAACAAAAAACCCAGCCCAAACAAGGATCAAAATTTTTATATCAAAACAGTGAAATTCAAGGGGAAAAGAAAAAAAACAACATTAAAAATTAAAATAAGTTAACATCATCAGGATGGCTGAATTGTATAAAAAATACAGCTCCATACAAAGCTGCTACCCATACCACTGTTTTGATGGTAGCAGATAAAATTCAAGAGATTCCTACCCCTGCTACATCTACTGCCTTGACAAAGCACCCAAATGTGGGTTCTTACCTCTCAGCAGAGGAAAGGCCTCGGTTGCCCAGTCTGAGTTTCATTTCAGATGCTGTATTGGTTTGCCTGGGATAAAAGTTGCAGCTTATCTAGGGCTGTGTTTTGGATTTGTGCTGGAAACAGTCTTGATAACACGGGGATGATTTAGTTATTGCTGAGCAGAGCTTACACAGTGCTAAGACTTTTTCTGCTCCTCGGAGAAACAAGTGCACAAGGAGCTGGGAGGGAACACAGCTGGGGCAGGTGACCACAGGTATATTCCAAACCATCTGGTGTTGTACTCAGCATATAAAGCTGGGGAAGAAGAAGGAAGGGAGAGGACATTCAGAGTGATGTTTTTTATCCTCCCAAGTCACTGTTACATGTGATGAAACCCTGCTGTCCTGGAGGTGGCTGAACACCTGCCTGCCCATGGAAAGTGGTGAATCAATTCCCTGGCTTGTTTTGCTTGTGTGTGCAGCTTGTGCTTTACTTATTGAACTGTTTTACCTCAACTCACAAGCCTTCTCACTTTTACTCTTCCGATTCTCTCCCACGACCAGCTGGGGGGCAGAGAACAGGCAGCTGTGTGGGGCTTGGTTGCTGGCCAGGGTTAAACCAATGCAGAAGTCTTGGCATATCTGGGGTATTCCAGGATACCAACATGCAGAGGTTTCCAACAGGCAGTTTGCCCAGAGTAGACAGATCTAACCTGAGGGATGTAAATGGCAGCACTTCACAGGACTGCCAGTGTGCGAGCATATTGATCCTGCAGCCTTCAGGGACGGCAGAATAATTGTACTTTTACAGATTCAGAATAGCAAAATACTGTGCTGCTTTCCCCAGTTTCTTATTACCTTCGTCGAGAGGGTAGGGAGGAGGGGGTGAGGAACTTTGCAAGGATCACATTGCAGAAAACAATCCCATCGAGAGGTGGTGCTGCACGTTCATTTTAGAGCGAAGTTTTATCTGCTGTTGAGTGCTGGTTAGGAGAGAGGAGTGGGAGGCAAGTGCTATCCATCTACAACAGGGTTGTTGCAATCAAGCCATTGACTCCTTTACAAGAGAGTACTTTTTTATCTATTGCGGCCAACAGGAATTACATCCACTCCCACAGAGAGATCTGTGCAGCTGATTTTTGCTTGTACTTCACACCAGTTGTTGTTATAAATTCAAGGTGACCTCAGAACCCTTCTTTTCAATTGAAGTGTTCTACAGCTTCAGTGGCAGATGTTTTTACTGTCAGCGATGCAAATTTGAGCCTCTGATGTTGAAATGATACTCCATAAGCATCTTGGCTCTAGTTAATCACTGTAAATAGCTCTTTGAGTGCAAAACTTGTAGATAGAAGGTTGAGTTTTAGGCATTTGTCACAATATTGCCCATGAAAACTGTAAGTTCTACTTAAAAGATAGTGGATCCCATAAGGAATGGTGTGCTGCCTGACCTCATACTAAAAAAACAGGGAAGGCCTTGCTGGGGATGTGAAGGCTGGGGGCATGAGATTGTGGAATTCAGTAAAGATTGTGGAATTCAGTAACAGGTGAAGAAGAAGCAGGACAGCAAGTAAGACTACAACCCTGGACTTGAGGAGAGCTAACTTACTGGTCAAGGTGGACCTGGAGGTGAAGCCCAAGGTTGACTCCTTCAGGGAATAGACTGTGAGTGAGGCTGAAGACCTCGTAGCAAAGTTTTTCCCAGAAAGGTTTGAGAACTCAGTGTTTTCTTTAAGAACTCTATCCTGAATATTCATGATCTCACTCAGATCCATTTGAACTTGAACCTCCCAGTGCCTGACTCAATTCTTCTCACAAACAGCCATGATGGACTAGACAGGCCAATTATGAAAAAGAGGAAGCTGGAAGACTGTGAAGAGACCTTTTAGGGTACCAAAGTGTTTGTGATGCCCACTGGGATGCTGAAGAGCAACCAGCAGCTAATGGACATCATCGAGAAAGTGAAACCAGAAATAAGGTTGCTGAGTCATGAGGGAATAGGCTGATGTAGTTGCCAAGCCGCTCTTCATGATGTTTGAAAAGTCACGGCAATCAGAGAAAGTCCCAGGTGACTGAAAAAAGGGAAACATTATACCCATCTTTAAAAAGGGTAGACAGGGGGATCCTGGGAACCACTGACTTGTGAGCCTCAGCTCTGTGCTGGGAAGATTGTGGAACAGATCCCCCTAGAAGCTCTGCTAAGGTACATAGAGAACAGGGAAGTGATTTGAGACAGCCAGCATGGCTTCCCCAAGGGAGAGTCCTGCCTGACCAACTGAGGGGCCTTCTGTGATGGAGTAACTACATCAGTGGACAAGGGAAGGGCTAAGGATGTCATTTATCTGGACTCCCATAAAGCCTTTGACAGGGGCTCCACAACATCCCTCTCCCTATATTGGAGATTGATTTGATGAGTGAACTGTTGGATGGATAAGAAACTGGTTAAATGGTCACATCCAGAGGGTTGTGGTCAATGGCTCAGAGTGCCAGTGGACATCAGTGATAAGTGGTGTCCCTCAAAGGTCTGTATTGGGACCAGTGTTATTCAACATCTTCATTAATAATGTAAATTAAAGGATCGAGTGCACCCTTAGCAAATTTTCAGATGACACCAAGCTGGGTGGTCCAACTGACACTCCTGAAGGACAGGATGCCATCCAGAAGGACCTGGACAAGCTTGAGAACTAGACCAACGTGAATGTCACGAGGTTCAATAAGTAAGACAAAGTGCTGGTCCTGCACCTGGGTCAGGGCAACCCCTGTATCAATCCAGGCTGTAGGGTGAACAGATTAAGAGCAGGCCTGACAAGAAGGACTTGCAGGTGCTGGTGGAGCAGAGGCTGGGCATGAGCCAGCAATGCACACTTGCAGCCCAGAAAGCCAAACATGTCCTGGACTGCATCCAAGGCAGTTTGGCAAGCAGGTCGAGGGGGAATTCTGCCTCTCTACTCTGCTCTGGTGAGATCCCTCCTGGAGTGCTGCATCTGGCTCAGGGGTCCCCAGCACAGGACATCAATCTGTCCGACNAGCACAGGGAGGACATCAATCTGTCTGAGTGAGCCCAGAGGAGGCCACCAAGATGATTAAAGGGGTGGAGCACCTCTCCTATGAGGAAAGGCTGGGAGAATGGGAATTATTCAGCCTGGAAAAGAGAAGGCTTAGAGGGTGATCCAAATGTGGCTTTCCAGTACCTGAAGGACCATAAAAGCCAAGATAGCAGGTGGGAGGATTGGCTAGTTTGCTATATCATCAGAACATCATAGAAGTGTTTTGCATCAGTGGAAGTGAATTTATATAGAGAGTTCTTTATATAGGATGTAGCAATTACTGGTCCCATTTCAAATACGAGCAGTGGGAAAACACCCCTGAGCACATAGTAGGGCAAGGGCAGAGTCTGAGTCCTGAGTTCCTGCTCATGGAGATCACATTTATTTATTACAAGAGTACTTTATATAAACTATATTTTTCAGGCAGCCAACAAGTTTAACAGGAAAGGTAAATTTGCAACAAAATGTTCTGATGTAAATTTTATTTCCTTCAGATATATTTATTAATCTAAACTAGAGAATGTATAAAAATGTTTCTGCAATCTGTATAAGATACATCCTAAAGTAATGTAGGAACTAGGCATCAGTGTCTCAGCATATCCCTAGAGATCCTGAAATTAATAGCTATATTTAAAACTGAATTATATTCTGAATCCTAGCAGTGGCAAGGGACATTGTATATGAACTGAGCCATGTTGTTATTCCAGGGAGACACTGTCTCGCTAAAGGAGGAACAGAACTGGGTCAGCCTGAGCAAAGGCAGAGTCTATGCCAGAGAGAGGACTAGCGTTATCCCTTAAGCATTTTTGAAATTTCAATTTTCTTCCTTGTGGGCAAAACACTGGGAAGTCATTCTGTGAAATGCAAATATTGCAAGCCCAGTGATGCTTTTCGTCTCCCAGTTCTAAATGTACTTCACAGCTTGCGGGCACAGTCTCCTGTCTCCTGTCTGTCCCCTTCCCTTACTCCCAACAAACAGCAGTCCCTGAAGGGTGGAAGTAGTACCGTGGAGAATGGCCCTGCAGCCTCCCTGGCGCCTGAGATCTGCTGATGGAGCCAAAGACAGGTTTTTGCAGGATCAGTGGAAGTGGGTGATAAGAGAATGGTATTAATGTTCCTTCATCCCCCGTGTTCCTCTCACCCCAGCTTCATCTCACTTGGATTCTCTCCTGAGACAGAAGTTATCAGAATAATCTGCAGTGCTATAACACCTACAGTAACTCTGAAGGGTGAGTCAGTGTATTACGAACAAGGAATTGTGTACCATTTGTCATCAGTGTTCAGATGACCCATTCACTTCTGCAGGTTTAACAATGGATTTATAACTATTTGTCTTATAAACATATAAGTATATAATGCAAGATTTGTTAGCACATCCCTCACTATGCTGAATCAGCTGGGAAGTTAAGGAGATTTTACACGTTAGGGGAAAAGCTGCATAATGAGAAGCCTGGTTTTGGCTGCTTATCATTTTGAATTCAAAGTCACAGGAGAGCAACCTGGGTGACATCAGTTACTGCCCTCAATCCTTCTCTCACCAGACTCATCACCACTGGAAATCAACCACCACATCACCTAAACAGCACGAGTGTTCAGCTGAAATTTTCATTTCTTATGGGAGTCTCCTGAATTGTTGGGTGTTATTTATCTCAGCAAAGCATGGGATGGGAGTGTAAGTAGGTTACCAGACAGGCATCACAGTTGGAGACATAGCTGGGAGGAAAAGCTGCGGCTGAGATAACATTCAGGGAGCAACACAGAGAAATTATTCCTAGTTCTGAAGTTCTCCACCAACCTTTACCTCATCTCCTGTGCCTTACCTTGTCCCTGTGTTAATTTTACCCCCCTACCATTTGGTCAATGATATCATGGTAATCTATTATCAGAATTCAAGAAAGGACCTTTTCAAGCTATGCTGATCAGAATTGTTATCTGTTGAGCATTTCAAATACACAGAGAGTTGTGGGAAAACACTCTTCAAGTTGGACAGGCAATCACACAAATCCATTCCTAATGAATACTACGGGAGAAAAAAAGCCACCTCATATGAAGAAACCACAAACCCCAACCATTTCCATGTGATTTGAACAGCCATTTTTAAACTAATCAACACAAGCCCAAGAGGCTAAAGGTGAGAAGCTGCCAGAGTCTTTCAGTCTGTCAGTCTTCATTGAGAAGTAAAATTAAGGTTGAAGCCAAGAATAATTGTCGAACAACAGTTAGGGTTTTTCTCAATTGTAACTTGCTTCAAATGCAGGTTACAGCCTCTCAAGGCAGGGGTGTTGGAACAACATGATCCTTGAATTTCATCCCAACTCAAACCATCCTGTGATTCTATGATTCTTCTGGCTTGTAAGCAAAGTTGCTTCTTGCCACTATGCAGAGTTCCCTGAAAAAACTGTTCCTTCCTTTATTTTTATTCCTTCTTTTGCTTTATGAAGTTTTGCTCTGTGCAAGGGAGCAAAAAGTTAGTCTGTTGCCAGCCAAGTGGAAAGGTGTAATTTTATGGACCACTACTCTCTGGAATGGGACTGATGATATAGGGAACAATGAATCAGGTATAGCACCATAGCTGGGAGGGAAGAGAGGTTTATGCAAGCCTGGTCTTCTAAAAAGGTCAAATAAGGAGACAAAATCTTCCCTTCAAGAAGGCTTTGCTTGTGTGACAGCAATGCTTTCTACCTACCCTTTGAAAGAGTGTACAAGAGAACAGGGAATACTGAAGTATCTTCTCAGCCAATAATAAGTAGCAACATGAACGTGACTGAGGAATCGCATCAGAAGTTTGCAATCAATGGCAAACATCTGTCTAAAGGCAGTAGGAGCAGGTGTAGGACAAGTTAATCTTTTGCATTTTATACAATACCAGAAAACAAAAAATGTCCATAGTTTACCTTTAATCTTGCCATTAAACATTTTATTGTCAATACAATAAAAATGCGTTTCATTCAGTCACCTTTCACTTAATAATCAAGTGCACAAACACCAGCTGTAAACTAAGGCCTGCAGCTTTTGTAAATACAGAGAGAGCAACACCGAGGCTGTAGAAAGATGATGCCTGAGACCACAGCCCACTTGTGTGGGATTGGAACATGTTTAGAGTCCCTGACAGAAGTCAGATCAGACATTCAAAGCAATGAATTCTTTGGACACTGTCCAAAATGAGCTCCTGCATTTGGAGATAAAA
The DNA here is from genome assembly GCA_013399735.1 of Tyrannus savana. Taxonomy (NCBI): domain Eukaryota; kingdom Metazoa; phylum Chordata; class Aves; order Passeriformes; family Tyrannidae; genus Tyrannus; species Tyrannus savana. The sequence continues at coordinate 48,019 of VXAW01003295.1, read as the reverse complement.
GAATTGCCAGTGTAAATCGTACTGAAGATGGGATAAACTGCAAATGCTATGTTAATAAATCTGGTGGGTGACACATATCAACTATGAGTAGTGATAAGCAAACACTTTATCCTAAGTTTGAGAGGCTAAACCTGGATTGATTTGTTTGCAAGTGTATCTGTAGTTGCAAAACATCTGAAGATGGTCAGAAAATGACTAAAACGGGTGAGAATTACACCATGGCACAGTATTTTTTGGTTGTAGCCATGAATTTCTCTTCAGTACATATGTTGATAGTTGTGGTTTGTTTTAAATAACTGCTGTGGGGTATTTTTAATTATTTGCATATAACAAGCAAAGCAAATTTTAGATTAGGCCTAAGTGAGAAAAATTTCCTATTAGCAATATTCTCCTTTTACACTAGAATATAGATAACAAGATCCATTAACCATAACATGAAAGGCCAGATGACTGCAAGACTTCTATTCTGTCAAGCCTTATTCCTTGTGAAATCATCTTTGCTGTTTTCAAAAAACACAAGGAGATAGTACTGTCATCCATGATTAGTCATACTGGTGCAACACATGATGGAATTATTTTCCAGTTGCAGAGTGAGTGTCATGACAGCTTCCAGAGAAGTTATCCTGATACACAGAAAAGGGAAGGAGGGAAGGAATGAGGGAGGGAAATTGGCAAATCTGACAGATCTCTCTATAGAAGTGAAGTTCTGAAGATTTGATTAATGTTTTTGAAAGGTAAACAAATGAAAAATCAGGTGCATCTCACTTAGGCTTTATTATGCACAACAACCAATAGAGTGATTATGTGACAAATTAGAATCCCACTCCTGTGTCTTGGCCACAAAAGCATTTCAAACAGGCCTTTCTGTAACACAGAAAGTTTTATTTTAATTTCCTGAAGAACTCTTAGCTCCAGATGACCTACATTTGTCTTCACAGAATTTTGCATGTCATAGGCTTGGCATTAAAGTCTATCTTGTCTTGGAACCACATGTTTTAGTGATGCATATAGAACACTGCACACCTGCAGTAAAAATACAGCACACAGTAAAATATTTCCAAGTTACACACCATTTCCATCAGCCCATTCTGTGCACTAATCTGAACAACAAAACCATGTTAGTGGAAGGAAAGAGATGACTGCTATTAGAGTAACAGTTATCCTTCCAGAAATTAAAAGTAAGAAAACTACACAGTATTACAATAGTTACAATTGGATATACTACTTCTAGGAGTCCTTTGAGATAATAGGAAATATTTAATTTACTTGGTTTCATTCTTCTGAAGGTCCAAAACATTACATACAGACTAAAGTCTACACTTAAAAAATAAATTCATGTGACAAGAAAAGAATGGTGCTTCCAAAAGCCAAACCTATTTCTTTCCTTTCCATATACTGACAGGTTGTAAGATACTCTGTAAAGAAAGCAAAGGGTTATTCACCTTTTTCTGGTCTCTATGCAAAAACACTGTGATGTCTTCTAAACAAAAATCTCAGCTACTTTAAGAGCATGATGCAACTGCTTTTTACTCTCTGACCCATTTACAGTTTAAATGACTATATAACCACGGGCAAGGCACCCTATGAATGATTGGAAGGCAAGTAGCTGGGAAGAGATTCTTGCAGAATCTGTATTTGTAAAATCTGTCCAGTTTCTTTAGATAAAAGGCTTATCATAAAATAATAGAATGGTTTTGATTGTAAAGGGACCTTTAAGGTTGTCTAGTTCCAAACCCCCAGCCATGGGCAGGGACACCTTCCACTAGACCAGGTTGCTCAAAGACCCATCAAACCTGGCCCTGAACACTTTTTCAGGGATGGGGAAGCCACACCTTCTCTGGGCAATGTATTCCAGTGTCTTCACCACTCACAGAAAAGAATTTTTTCCTAATATCTAATCTAAACCTACTCTCTTTCAATTTGAATCCATTCCTCCTTATCCTGTCACTACATGCTCTTGTAAATAGTCTTGCCCCTGTAAGTTCCCTTCAGGTACAGGTATGTTAAATTTATATATTCAGATATATTCAATATGTTACTCACAATTTAGGCATGAGTCCTACCAATACTGTGTAGCATTTTTCATGTTTTCTGTGGTTCATGAGTGAAAGGTCACAAAGAAAATGAATATTTTTTTAACTCAACTAGAATTTTCTGTTTGCTTCTTTTATTTTCTTAAATACTGTGAGGATTTGAATTTAGAAGATAAAAAATGCATACAAGCTCTCTTGCTTCAGAAACTTTGAAGTGGAAATCAGTTCAAGATTGCAAAATAAAGTTTTTATTCCTCAGAAACAGTGACTTGTTGTTATTTCTGAAACAAAAGTCCCATCTTCTGCAGGCTATTTCAAAAGTAAAGCAAATATCTCTTTCATGCTTTCTTTAGAAGGCCAATCATGAAGCCAGCAGAAAATAGAACCAATTGGAATACATAAGCAATTTAGAGACACTTGTTTAATCCCAGTGATTACCTATTCACAGAGGGAGGATTGGTTAAAAATGGCTATAGATATTTTTCTATTTAAAACTTAAAAGAGTTTCCTCAAATGTGTTAAACACAGGATAAATGTCATATCTCTTCTTCTGTAAAAATCATACCAGGATAAAGGACAGAATATGGTCAAGCAACACATAATATTTTCTATGCAGCAGTCACAGCAGATTCACAACTCTGACCTAAATTTCGTCCATTCACACGTATACAAAGCTTTCTTATTTTACTGAACTTCCTTCTATAGGGCAAAGTGAGGTCAGAAATCAACCCCATCGCTGAGTTTCTGAACACCATTTCTTGAAGTGGTTTTACAAGTTACGTTTAGAAGCCGCATTTTAACACTCATCCTCTTTATATTTTTGATGTGGTTTGGGTTTTTCATAGTCAGAATCCACACTACTTAGATACATGCTCAGCCCTTCACTATTTCCTTGGGCATCCTGATTAGCTTGGGAAAGTCAGATGAATTTGAGAATCTCACCTGTTCCCAGGGAGCAGGAATAAGCTTCAGGGGATTAAGAAGTACATGGCAGGATATAGCAGTTGGCTGTGCAAGTTCTAGATCACTTTGGGCAAAATTAATAAATTCCAGTGCCTAAAGAAAAAGCATGTGAATGATAGACAGCATCAGGCCACTTAACTGACAGCAGTAACCTCGCTGTGGAAGTGCTGGCCTTCCTCACTGCCAACTTTTTGATCAGTTTTGGCCCTAAGGACTTTTGTCTTCAGGGTGACACCTGATGTGAACCCTTAATGAAGGACATATGGCTGTAGGGAATCAGGTTGTAAGCACAAGGACCAGCTGGCACACCTGGGAGCAAAGCTGAAACTAGTTTGAGATTTTGACAGTCACAAATGTCATGTCAGGGCATGACCTCCTCTCAGGCTGCTGAATCCAACACAAACTGTATAAAGCAACACCTTTACCACAGTTTTCTGATTAGGAACTTGGCATATTGATATAAATAAATACATGAAAAAGCAAAGAGAAGGGTGGAGAGGGGAGGGGAGAGGGAGAGGAGGGGAAGGAAGGGAAAGAGGGGAGGAGAGGAGAAAAACAATGATGCTAAAGGTGGCAAATAAATTTGTACGTGTTTGGTGATGGCAGCTTTATTCAGCTTTTCAGCTTTATAGGCAAAATTCAATTTGTTAATGTGGGCAGGAAGTGGGGAAAATGAAAGCTGGCAGGAGATGACTAAAGGAAAATATGAGAAATTCATGCAGGCACTGGAAAGACCAAGGGACTGTGAGGCAAGGAGGGGAATTTGGGTGGGCTTTTGGTGAGGAATACTGAGTGATGCCAGCATGACTCTGGAAGACTGGGATACAGTAAGGCAGAGGGGCTTTACCTCCACCTATCCTTCTTTTCCACCATCTCTTATACTTAGTCTCCCTCCTCTTATTCTAGTTCCCCTGAATTATGGGTCTCCCACCTCTCCCATAACCCACAAACTCTATCTTGCCCTTAGCAACTACTTTACATTTTTTCCAGTTGTCCAACTTTAGACTCAGGAGACAGGCTTGGAGTGGGAGAGCACTGGAGATACTGGAAATTAGCAGGTAGGCATTGACAGTGATTGCTTCTGCAAGGGGCCATATGTATAGCAATTGAGCTAGATAAATACTTCAGGGAAAAACAAACAAACAAAAAAGAAAGAAAGAAAGAAAGAAACAAACCCAAACAAAAACAACAACCAAGTTTTCTGCATTGCAAACTGTATCCCAGACCTTAACTCTCTGTGCCTCAGTTCAAATGAGGTAAAAGTGTCTTACGTACTCATCTCAAAAAGGTGCTGCATGAAGCAAATTAACATGTACATTTTGTGAGGAACTCTGATAAGTATTGATGAGCACTAAGGCAAAAGTCCACAAGGAAATTAAGTTATAAAAGCAAAATCTGAAGAGGTAACAAATGTTCCACTGGGGCACACGCTGAACAGTGACTAGCAAACAAATTAGAGAATAGTTTCTCATTTGGTAAACACTAATTGCTATGTACCTAAAAGATGGCAGAAGTCCAAGTGGAAGCAAATGCCTATATATAATCAGGTACTCAAAGTGCAAAACTATGTGCTTGAGTCTGAGGGAGGAAATTCAGGAGTCACACGCCATCTCCTGGCATTTTTTAAATAGAGCTCAGTGACTTATTTATGTATTGCCCACATTGTAGCTTTGCAGAAAAATGCAAATCCTCAGTATGTGCCAAACCGTGACTAGAAAAAAATAGGAAAAAAAAGTTACATCTATACTGTTATTTTCAAAATGAAATCTCCTGGGAGGTTTGCTCCATGTAGTATTATTTCAAAATTTATCTAAATGACACGGGAGGGGTCGGTTAAAACATTATAAATCAGCTCAACAAAAACTTACGGAGGCACCTGTAGTTGGGGCAGGGAGGAATTTATTTTTTAAAATATATGAAATTATGTGATGTCACTGACTCCTCCTCACAGTCCCAGTCTCTTCCTTGCATCCATGTTTCAGGCTTTTGCCCCAGCCTAGGTCTTGCCAAGCAGATACTGCTTCCTGTAACTGGGTAAAGAAACCTGAGAAATGTTTTGGGACAGAAAGGGATGAATATCCTACTTATTTTTGATACACTTAAAATAGTTAATATAGCTAATACCATAATTTTATGCCCATTTTCCTAAAAAATATCCCTGCCTAATTTTTTTTTGTTTATTTTTTATCATGCAGTCATCCCCTGATGGTTTTAGTAGCCCCCCCCATGTTCCCTCACTGCCATCTGGGATGAAAGAAGAAGACATCAGGCCTGGATTGGTGCTGTGTCTGAGCTGTCTGATGTTGGTTGTGCCTGTAGTTTGTGTGCACAGCATGGCCAGGCCAAAAAAAAAAGTGGAGTTCCTGTGAGGCCTTTTTCTCTCAGTGAGGTCACTAATTCAGTTCATTCTGCCAGCCACTGAATAGATTTTCACAAATACTCTGGAAGTATTTTACCTGTTAGACTTCTATTCATGTTGGTTCCCAGATTATTAGAGATTGACCAGTGTGATTGCAAAAGCCCTAGAAACTAAGGAAAAATTTTAAAAAATTACGGGACATAATTTGCGTTATTTGTTAACAGTACTTTAAATGACACAGAATAATCATTCTTTGCAACAAAAGCAAAGATTTTTGAAGCACATTCACTCTTTTCTAAAGGGTTTTAATTGATTCTCAAAAAAATAATCTAGCCAAGGCTGAAAACGGAAGAGAATAATTAGATTCTATTTTTGGATGTCATCATAATAAAACATTTTGACATTACTCTCCTATTTTATAGGAGAGGGAAGAGAACGCTTCAAGATATACAGAATATGCCAAGGCACATCAGCAGCTCAGTGGAATGGAGTGGGAACTTGCCTAATATACAAAGTCACTGATTCGGATCATGAAAATCTGCAATGGGATCAGCTGAGACCGGTGCACGTGTCAGACAACACCTCAGGAAATCTGAGTGTCACATGCCATATGTGAGGCATCCCATTGCCACCCACTCTGGACTGGTGAAAGCTCTGTACTTCATTCCCCTTCTGTTCCCAGCTGGACAAGTAAGTTAAATTTTAATAACACAGACCTCATTTTAATATGGTATTAAACCCACTTTTACTTTATAGAAACACTACCTATCCTAAAAATAAAACCTATCAAAAATGCTCTAATCTGCCAGAAAAAAATCATCATTATAGATACTTCTGATGACAGAGGAAAGGATGAAAATTATGTAATCCAATGGAATAAAAATGTCTCCTCTGTTTGAATAATTTTTTTGCAAAGAATCTTTAAGACAATAATGACACAAGAATAAAACCTCTCTGAATCTAAACTATTATTTGTTATCAAATACATACATGTGTGTAGATGTGAAAACTTTTCTTACATACCCGACATCTTTTACTCTCCAAGTGCATATGGCCATAGTTTTGAAAAGTATTTGGGGATTTTGGCTGCAATTTTAAGATTCTTGCTCTGAGACATCTGCAAGAAACTCACTTTTCTGACAGTGGCTGCTCAGCACTTCCTGGAAATTTATATAAAAAAAAAAAGAATGTAGTCATTCCAATCTATTTTTGCTGTCCCTCTGACAGCTGTCTTCCCAGTGAGCAGAGCTGTCACTGAGAGCTATCACTTGAGACCCGACTGGGGAAAAAAAAAAAAAGAGAGATCAACCAGGAACTACTCGATGGTTTGGAGGGCAGAACTGGCATGAACTCTCTGCTCTGCTTTTCACGGCTGGTTAATGTCGTCAGTTGGCATCCACCCTGGCTCCTGACAAAATGAACAGTGACAGAGTAAAAGTCCTAACACAGGCCCTGAGGATTTGATCTCTGCAGTCTAACAATGCTTGGTAGAAACATCTTCTATCATCAACTACATTTGGACGGTCATACAATGCTGTAATTACCATCCGTTTACAGAATCGACCATAAAAACACAAGGTTGGAAAATTACACCAACAGACACGTATTAACAAAATGGTTCTTCCTTTGGTGACTGACTTTTTTTATAAATAAAACATATTTCAGTGAAATGCCTGTGAGTGGCTTTCTTTACTGGTGGCTGAGCAAGTAATGGAGTCATTGCTATAAAAATTCCTGTTTTCTCACTATGGAAAGCCAAAATTAATGTTATAACGAACTATAATTGCTCAGCAATTGGATTAATAATGCTCATCAATCCATCCTCTAAAAATTTCTGTTGATGAGTACTGTACATTTCCTTATCTCTTTTTTCTATCTATAACATTTTAAAATTAACTATATAAAAGTAACATTAACTTTCTGTCATTCCTACATTATATTGTTAGCAGAGTACATTAATTCCTTCAGGGTTTCTTACTTTTCTTTTTCTTTAAAACTCCTTGAAGAGCTCATTCTCTTAGACCATCTAAGGCTAACTATTCATTTCTGATACCCTTTTGAACCTCCACAAGCATTTCAAACTAAGGTACTTTTTACTGCTTGCTGCAGACACTGAACATTTGATTATACTTTTAGGTGAATTAGTAATCCAATTAGAAAACACAGAACTACTGCTGCCAAATTGCTCATGCAATTTACATTTTATTATTGGCCTCAGAACAGGACATTTCTGTCTCACACTTTAGACACTACCAGAGTAAACACTCTAAAAGCTCGGCTGATGTAATGATCACAGAATCACAGAACAGGTCAGCTTGGAAGGGGCCACAGTGGGTCATCTGGTCCAACCTTCCTGCTCAAGAAGGGTCATCCCAGAGCACATGGAACAGGATTGTGTCCAGACAGTTCTTGAATACCTCCAGTGTGGGAGACTCCACAACCTCTCTGAGCAATTTNAAATAATCCTCTTCAAAACAAACCAATAAACAAACACAGGAAAAAAAGGTAAGCAGTTCAGTTTGTGCCCTTTGGTGCAATTCTAACCAGAGTCAACAGGGGGCGCTGCTGGATCAGCAGAGATGCAGAGCATGTAGTGTCCTGTGCCAGTCACCAGGGGGAGCTGTTGGATCACTGGAGATGCAGAGCCTGCAGTCCTGTATGCTGGTCAGCAGGGGGCGCTGTGGGATCACTGGTCGTTGCCATGTGGGGGAACACACTTTGGGGTGTGTTGGAGAAACCGAAAATGGGTTTCCCCCACACACACACTGGGAAAGGGGAGAGAGAGAAGGAAGAGAAACAACAAAAAATAAAAGGTCCTCCCAAATGGGAACTCACTCTGTCCTGCTGGATGAATCGTGTGGTATATTTTTTCCACTCCCTTTGATGTGCACAAGGGCCGCTGCTAAGAAAGAAACAAACGGGAATAGGGAAGGGGAAAAACCTCCTGAAACAGGTCCTCTCCGATGAAAACCCAAGCAGAATCCACAGCTGACAGCCAGGCTAAGAACAAAAACCCCTCCAGGCTCCTACTCCGACCTTGTTCCAGCTTTAACAGCCACCTGAACTCCTCCCCCCATTTCCCAGGAGAGGAGAGGAGAGAAAAAAGTTAAAAGGAGCTCCTCACCCTCCCCCTAAAGCAAGATTCTGAGGGCCATTAACTAGGAATGTGGCCTTACCAGCAGCTTCTTTTGTGTTTCTTAACTGTTCACTTAACGTCCCTTCATGCAGGGGGCAGGGGGAAGGGAAAAATTCCTGCTTAGTTTCTAAGAACCAGCAAAACCATGACACATGGTCACTCATAATTCATGAAGTATCCACTTCTGCCTGTTGCCTTTTGTTTGGCAACACCTTCCACTGAGCAGAGCCTGGTCCATCCTCCTGACACCCTCCCTTCAGATACTGGCAGACATGGATGAGGGCCCCCCTCAGTTGTCTCTTCTCGAGGCTGAACAGTGCCAGCTCCCTCAGCCTTTCCTGATAAGAGAGATGCTCCAGTCCCTTAATTATCTCTGCTGTCCTCTGTTGGACCCGCTCCAAAATTATGACCACCACTTTTTAAAGAAATGTAAAGGCAGGTCACTTGAGCCATGGAATTTTGTGGATATGGGGATCAACGCACATATGAACTGATTTAGGAGATATTCACACAAAACTGGGTAGTCCACTTAGCTGGACCTTGGGATGAGGGGAAGTAAAATGAGAGAGATTAGCTACAAATTAGTCATGCAGCAATGTTATATGTACACAATTCAACTTTTTTTTAATCTTATTGGGTAGTGCAATTGTCATTCTTCATGTGGTCAAGTGACCAGGTCCATCTTTCATTGACAATAAATGAAAAACTGGTGTTGGACAGAAAAGTGTCTGGATACTCTTCATATGTCCATACTAAACCAAAACATTCTTGTATTTCACAACTAAATTTGCTACCCATTATATAACACATAAGGAAGCTCAAAGAGATCAACACATGCATATTCATAGACTACAGCTGTTTCCTCTGTTTTGAAATTGAATTAGGAAAACAGTTGTTTTGAATAACAACACTATAATTACACTAAGGGCTTTACTGACTTTTATTGAATATTAGATACCACATGGTTTATGTAATAATGTCATGAAAGAGGCCTGCTTTAAAACATGCTAGCTCTCTTCAAACAAACCTCAATCCCAACACTATATGAATGTCATGATTTGAGCTTTATAAGGCTACTCCATATTCATAGATGCTTGTAACACAATAGAAATATTTTTAAAAGCCTCAGAGAATAAAAGGTATTCATCACAGAAACAGCATCTGCAATGTCAGGCAACTGAAATTTTGGTTTTAAACTGTTTAAGAGAAATTAGGATGTCCATTTATATCCATGAGTATTGGCTGAATGAACATCAAACCATTCAGACAACTAGTAAGATCTGGGAACTGCACTATTTGCCAGCATTTTGGTGAAACCCTTTGGCTTGATGAGCACGTTGGAGCCTGCATGCCCTTATGCACAGCTAATAGACAAATAAGACAAGTAGCTGGAACGAAACACTCTCAAAAGAGAGCAGACTGCCTGGAGCTGATGGATGGCAAAATGACCTTTGAACTAAAGCTGCATCTGACGTGAGTTAAGGGCATGACAATTCATTCGTATTTTTGGCTGATGAAAAAACTTTTTAAAACTTTCCTCTAGGTTTCTGAAAATAACAAGGAGGATTATTATCACCAGCTGTACTTAAAGGACAAAGGACAAATGTAGCTCTACGGAATATCTCAGTGCTGACTGTTGTTGGCAGAAACATCAATAAATTGCGTGGTAATTCCAACATGTTCTGCTTTGCAGGCAGTGACTCAACATGCATATTGAGTATAACTGTTCACTGTGTGTTATCACTTTCATTATGTTTGGCCCCAAGAGTTCAAAACCATAAGCTGTGTTTCAGAAATCTTATAAACGAACAAGAAGGACTTTAGTTTCTTCCTTTCACTCCCTCAGTTGCACCCACATGTGATAGTCTGGCCAATTTTTGCAAATTAACATGCCTTGGATACTGTTGAAAACTGTGAGACGTGTAGACATCTCACCTCCTCAGTTTCACATTTTTAGGGATTATTTTCAAGGAACACAATTGAGAAACACTGTTTCTGTCTCAACTATTGTTGAAAGGAAAGAAAATATATTCAAAAAGTGTAAGAAAAATCAAATGTTAGTCTTTAATAGATGCAACAGGAGGAGACCTGAAATCAGTAAAATATATAAACTCAAATGGACTCATCCACCTAACCTGGCAGGTGGATTGACTCTTTCTTCAGGAGGAACTACAGCAGGAGAGGGGCTGTGAGGGACTTGGTGCTGCATTGATGGGCTGAGGTGAAGTGCCAGGTCCTGCACTTGGGTCACAACAACCCCTGCAGCACTGCAGGCTGGGGGAAGAGTGTCTGGGAGCAGCCCTGAGGAAAAGAACTGGAGGGTGCTGGTCAACAGTGGCTGAATATGAGCCACTTTGTGCCCAGGTGGCCAAGAAGGCCTGGGCTGTGTTAGCAACAGTGTGACCAGCAGGACAGGAGCAGTGATCGTCCCCCTGTAGCCAAAGGGGGCACTGGTGAGGCTGCACCTCAGATCGCGGGTTCAGTTTTGGACCCCTCACGACAAGACACTGAGGTGCTGGAGCGTGTCCAGAGAACGGCAACAGAGCTGGGGAAGGGTCCAGAGCACAAGTCCTGCAAGGAGAAGCTAAGGGAGCTGGGGGTGTTTAGACTGGAGAAAAGAAGGCTCAGGAGAGAGACCATACTGCTCCCTACAACTGCCTGGCGGGAGGCTGTAGCCAGATGGGGGCTGGCCTCTTCTCCCAGGCAACAAGTGACAGGACAAGAGGAAATGGCCTCAAGCTGTGCTAGGGAAGGTTGAGGTTGTTCATCCGGGAGAAATTCTTCACTGAAAGAGTGGTCAAGCATTGGAAGGGGCTGCCAAGACAGCGGTGAAGTCACCATCCCTGAAAGAGTTCAAGAAACGACTGGACGTGGCACTCAGTGTCATTTGACAAGGTCAAAGGTTGGACTCAATGATCTTGGAGGTCTTTTCCAAACTTAGCAGTTCTATGATTAAATGAAACAAACTTTTCAAATTTCCCCTTGCCCGTCTAGAAAACCAGGCATCAAAGGCATCAGATTTGAAAGCCAGCAGCATTATTTCCAGGAGAACAGACTAGGAGGTTGTGCTGGCTTGGGTTTCACATGATCCTAACCGGGGTTTGGCATCACGGTCTGTGTAAGTGCATTTGAGCTCTGGTCTCAGCGGAGCCCCCAAGCACCGCTCTTCCTCCCCTTCCCCTTCCTTCAGCCCACGGCTGAGGGGAGCCCAGCACAGCCACGGCCGCTCCCAGAGCCCCGATCCGATGGGTATCAGAACAAACTCCCACCCCAGGATCGCACCCTCCCTCACGGCCGCCCCTGTCCCGGCTGGCGCTCGGACACGTGACCCGGGACTCTGCCCCACGAGCAGAGGAGTCCGAGCCGCAAGGGCTGCTGGGAGTTGTAGTCCAACGCGGAGGCCTCCGTCCGACCGGCCCGCGCCTGGCGCTGCCCAGCCGGCCCCATGCCCGGGGCTGTTTCCTCGGGCCGTGCCGAGGCGCTCCTTTGCCCGCGATGAGCCCTCGGCGTTCCCTCAGTGCGGGAGAGATGGGCGGAGAGGGGCAAGGCACGGCTTCCGACAGAACTACAGCTCCCGGCGTGCACTGCGCCCCGTGCACCTCAACAAGGGGTGGGGGGAAGATGGCGGCTGCGGAGCCGAGCGGGAGCGGTGGCTGAGGTGAGTGTGGGGCAGCCCGGCTGTGCTCCCGTCACCCGCGCTCACCCTCCCAGCCGCCTCCTCTTCCCGATCCTCCGCTCCCTTCCCTCTGCCCGCGCTCCGGACCGAGGAGGACGCGCCAGAGGGGCGGGCGCTGAAGGGGCGGCGGGAGGCTCGGGCCCCCCGGCTGCGGCGGGAGGAGAATCCCCAGGGCATCGTCTCAGCCCGGACCCGCCGGGGCGGCGGCTCGGCGTGTCCCTGTGGTCCCGGCGGGAGGAGAATCCCCAGGGCATCGTCTCAGCCCGGACGGTGGCTCGGCGTGTCCCTGTAGTCCTGGCGGGACTGTTGGCTCTCCGTCCCCGGAACGGGCGCCTGCTCCCCACAGGAGCTGTGCAGGGGGGATCCCCCCGCCTTTCACGGGAGGGCTGTGGCTTTGGGATTTCCCTCAGCGGGTTTTCCTCAAATGGACTTTAACACAGCGAGATACTAAGCGAACGCAGTGCAGAGCTCACCCCAGACGACACTGTGAGCCTGCGTAGCTTCGTCTTCTACTTTAAAGTTAATTGTGAGTCACGGAGCCGTGCTTTGGATAATTGGGGTGTAGGTTCACAAATCCTGTTATTGAGAACTAATTATAGCACAGTGTGTCTCTCTGGGTACATCTAGGAAGGGATCCCGCGGTACTTTGAGCTGATACACAGGGGGGAAAGGATCCCGGCTTGGATAGATTTCTGCTCTGTTGTAGAACTTGTGGCAAAGCCTCTAACTTAGAACCAGGGTTTCAGTGCCTTTATCAAAATGAAGTTTGCTCGCCCAGATTTTATACTTTGTAAAGCTGCATCAAATGTTTGCTGTGCAAATCGAGTAGGTAAGCTAAAACCAGAGTTAACAGCCAAGGCTTTGGGATTTTATAGGTAATTACTTCCTGAATTATTTGTAATTCAATCTAGTTAATTTGAAATGTTTTCTCAGATAGCATCAGGGCATCTTGCTGGAAGACTGCATGGTGAGATTTCTCTGAGAAACTGGTGCTTTGGAGTTGAAACCTTGACTGTAGTGCCCTGATATGCCTAAAGGCTTATCCATTAAGCCTTTTAATAGTTGTCAAAAAAAATACTGCTAGAATGGGATTAATTTCTGATTCAGGAAAAAACTCACAAAGATGGGAAATAGAGTGCAGTTTGCAACTGTTTTAAAACTAAATTTTTTATATTTAATCCTTTTATGAAAATGTTTTCTGGTTAATGATGGCCAGTAACTTCTCTGTACTTCTAATCCAAACTTGTTCAGGAGAAAAGAATGAAAAAATTTCATATTATGTGCAAGTTGAGAGATGGACTAGAATACTGATTGGACTTGGCAATCAAACTTCAAGTATAATAAAAGGGGATTTCACTCTTTGAAATTATGAAATCTAAATTATAGAGATAGAAACAGCTTTGGTTGGTATCAGTGACTTTTAACTGCCCAGCTTAACTCTGTAAGGAGTAATTCTTCTAAGGGTACTGCACAATTTTTCAACAACTTTGAAGACACTTAATTTTTTTAAATAGAAACAAATCCTGTTTTCTGTAGTTGTATTCTCTCTTGGGGAAAACTGAGTAGTCTCATTAACTGGACTCATGCATGGCATTGCTTCTTCACCTGAAAAAGCTAATTCAAAATAAAGTCAGGTGCTTTCACAGAATTGCACTGTGCTATGTAAATCCATCTTACGTTGCATTTTTGGGTTCTGGTAGGTGGAGTTGGAGCCTGACTTGTCTACATTTAGGAATGAGTATGTGACTTATTAATCTTGCATTGCACTGGCCATTTTCATACCTTCAAAGCTAAAGGCATTGATTAATTTTTCAAATAGGAAATATGAGTGGGGAACCAAGTGATGTGAAAACTTAATGTGCAGTGGATTTTTAATTTTTCAGTTCATGCCTGCCTAGCTTGGGTTGCCTGACTGTCAGAGGTGCTTAAACCTACTTTGGCTTAAGTTGGAGGAATGAATCGGTGCCCAGCTGACAATTTAATTTTGAAGACTTAAAATCAAGTTAAACATTTACGGTGTTACATAATAGAATAACATGTTAGAGTGCTTATTATAAGAAAGTACAAAAACTCAGATATGCTGACTTCCTTTGCCTGTAGCGCAAGGTTATATATATTTTTCCATTTTAGATCTTTTGAAGAGGTCCACTATTTTAGGGCAGACAGGAAAAAGATCCTTGCTCTTCTGTTTGGTTTTCAGTGCCACTTATGGAATCCTGTGATAATAATAAGTAGTTTGTGCTTATAAACTATCCTTTAATTTCAGATCCCAGCTTAGTTGATGAAAAAAACCCAGCAAGTCGAACAAACTGTATTTTCATTCTTTTTCTGGTAGAACAATTGGGTTTTTCTATGCTGGGCAAATTGTGTAGAATCTTCTCTAATCTGAAAGGGTTTGTTCAGAACAATGACTCTTGCATGTCATGCAAGTGTTGATTGGCTTTTTAAGGTGCATTCACTATCGTTGCACTTTGAATATAATTGGATTTAGAATTACTGTTATATCCCTGTGAAAACAAAATAAGTTTTAGTCCTCCACAAAAAAGTAGATGTGATTTTATTTATCATTTTAATACCCAAGAGTCAGTTCCTTTGGTGCTGGAAACACTGTATACATACATAACATCCTTAAATTGCTTCTGGTGATCTCAAATGTCACAAAATGACGTGGAATATGTTAAAACAGTGTTAAACACTATTTAGTAATCTAAATATCTCATGATTTTCCACATCTCTCCTTTAATTGGAGCCAAGTTCTACTTCTGTGGGTTTGGGTTTTTTTTTCCTATGGCTATGTAAAACTTTAATTCAGTGACAAACAACTGAGCAGACTCATGGTGGGAAGCTTCTTAGTTTGGTTTAGTTTAGTTCTGTTCTGCTGGAGCAGAAAACAGCATCTGTGGATTAAACTTTGCCCCAGGCCAAACGAGAAAGGGATTGAAGGTTTTATGGAGAGGGAACTGTGTGGTCTGTTCTGCTTGTAGAAGCCAGGCCACCTCCATACTGAATTTTTGGTCCTGTTACAGATCTTAAAATGATTAAAAATCCAGTGAATTATTTAAAAACAGAGCCAAATATCTTCGGCTTGTTTTAGTTGCTTATACAATTTTAAAAATAATTTCTGCATTAATATCTTCCCAAGTGAGTTGACTTTGCTGGCAGGTGCAGTCATTTCCTGCTGGCTGGTGATGGTCAGTAAAACACCCAGGTCTCTGGCATTTGATTCCCTGAAACGGTCACCAGGTTCTTTGCATTTTTATGTTCTAATATGCTAGTAAATCTATCTTCTGTAATCTCTCTAAGTTAACTACACTGAATTAGAGATTTTGCTTTTCCACGTGTCTCTTGTCCATCACAATCTACAGCATGTTTTCTTTTATAAAATTATGGTGCTTCTCACTCTGTTCTTGGAGAGGGACACACAGAGCTTTCTAATAGGAAGGATTATTTTAAATAAGTTACTTTGAAATACTATTTTTAATCACAGTTGCTGTCAACAAATTGTAGCCTTTGATTGAAATACATGTACAATGAGAATCAAGTTTATTTTTAGCAACTATAAACATTGCTTTAATGTGTGGTCATTAAAACATATGACCAAATAAAATGTTTATTCTCACATTAGCGTGTTAGCAGTCTCTGGAATTACGTTTTTTTGGTGTGCATATACAGTCAATTCTTAGATGAATATCTTTTATTTAATTTTTTAATTTTATTTTTTTTAAAACAACAAAGCTCTGTGTCTTTAACTGAGATTTTGTTTTTATTTGTGGAAAGGTTCATTTGCAGGGAGGTTGCATTGAGCAGTTAATGAAACCCAAAATGCACTGCTTTAATATAGAAAAATCTTCAAATGATTTGTACTTTAATGCTAATTAATTAAACGGTGGATTAGGCTACTTTTATCCTCAAAATGGATTATTGTAACTTCAATTGAATTAATTGTATGAACATACTTAATTGCCTCAAAAATCCTTTGATCAGCTAATGTTTATAGTACTTTACACTCTGATCTGCAAAATCTGCCTTTTTTGGTACTGGGAGAAAAACACCCTAGAAAGTGTCACACACGTTGTTGTTTTCTCGTAGTGTAGAACAGAAACCTCTCCCAGGCATTGTAGCGGGCAAGTGCTGTGATTTCCATCTGAAGGGGAAGTGTCCTGTGAGGCTGTACCCGGTTTAGCATCCTGGAACAGTGGTAGTTGGAAAGGTCATCCCAATACACACAGAGCAAAATGTTTATTCCGGCTTCAAAGGCGAGGATGGAATGACTGCACTGGCAAAACCTACACAGAGTCTGGTCAGATAAAATGATATCTGGGTTTCTGTGGTAACAGCCTCTTTGGTGTTGGAGCTGAAGAATGTGACTTTGGCTCATTCTGCAGAAGTTACTGTGCATATTTGGATGTAAATTGTCTAAAGCTGTTGTCTTGACTTTTTGTTTGTTTGTTTTCTTTATAGGTTATTACATTTTTGCAAAGCTGAAAACAGATTCCTGATTAATAATGCCTGCCAGTAAGTATTCTTACTTTAAGTACATTAAGACAATATTTAGGGGTGTTTACTATTAAGATATTTTCTTTGGGGATTCAAAATTCTAGCAAAATTAAGATGGAAAAAAGAAACATTATACTTGCTGTAATTTTTAGGAATTTTAAGATCTCGGTGTTATCTGGTCTCTATAAATCTCCATATGTTTTTCAAAGAACCCAATGTAGGCTCTGCATTTTCCTTTTCGATCAGAAATTCATGGTTTAACACTGATGAATTTTGTGATTTAAAGTATGTTCTGGAATAGTTGTATTAAAAAAATAAAAAGATACTCTGATATAGATATAATCCTGTCTTTGGAAAATGATAACTAGTGTTTATAGAACATAGAATCACTATTTAGGATAAAAAGTGATAAGGCTTAAAATTTTTAACATTCAATGTTAAGTGAGATTTTTGAGGCAGATGGTTCTAAGAATCAAATTACCTTCCAGGGTAGCGAATTTCACTAACACAAATGCTCAAGTTGTGAAATGTGTTATAATAGTATTAATTTAACTTTTTTTAAGATTATTTTTTTCTGGTTTTTATTTAGAAAGCATTCTGCATGATCTCTAGTAAGATTACCAACATCAGACTTTGGATAAAGCAGTCTGCTTTATCCAGAGGATAAAGAAGTATTCATAAAGTTACAGTACCAGTCATATTGCATGCACTTTAATTATATAGGTTTGTAATGGATTTCATGGATGTTTAATTTCAAGAGGAAATGTTTGAGCACTTGTTTTTTGCAGTGATTTGTAGTAAGCTGTGAGTACTGGGTACTAGAACTGCCTTACAGTAATTCTGTGTTGTGTTGTTTGAATGAACCACTGTCATGTAAAATATCTTACTGTATTTGGGCGTCTTCTGCTTTTGTGGTAAAAACTCAATAGGTTGAAATTATTTCTCTGCACAGACATGGCTCTGTCACAGACTTGTGGCACATACGTGTGTATTATGTCATACATGTACATGAGAAGCTGCCGGCGTGGATTGTGTCGACTGGGGTTCAGGTTTGTAACACAGGGAGCTGCTGGTGAGGCTTCAGCTGCTGGTCAGTGCTGCTGAGGCCTCTGTCACGGGACTCACTGCTGCTGTGAAGGAGTGTGTGGGTTTCTTAAGCAATTAAATTGCAAAAGTAATTTTTTTTTCTTCTAAACCAGTTAGGCTTGTGTTCAGGGTCGTTAGTACTAATGCATGTAGAGCCTGCATTTCTGCAGCAGATGGAACTTGGAGGAGACCAAAACAACCCATGGCAGTGTTTGTCTGCACGAGACATCCAGAGCTCCAGAGCCACTTATTTGTCTTTAGTGAGTTTAAGTGCACAGGTGAAGGGAAGGGAACCTAACAGGGGGGCTGTGTGTGTATTGCAACTCTTAAGAAATTTCATAACAGGACTTCAGTAATATTTAACTTCCAAAAGTGATGGCCATGAAGAAGTGTGATTGGATTTTAAGGCAAAGAAACATCTTTTTGTGGCTGGTTTACTTCTTATCAATAAAGAGAGCCTTCAGGATGTCGGCTTTGTTGCATGTGAGAAGAAAAGCTTCTGCCTGCTAGTTTAGGCTTCTCTCGGGGTTCCATAGGCTTCTTTTCAGAGCATTTTGATGGGCTGAGCTGCTGCTATTTAGTGTTACTTTGAAATCTTAAAGTATTTATCCTTGAAATGCGAAAAAAGTTGTTTCGAAAGGCTGGATCGTTTTAAATGTTATTATTTTTTTTCCCATGGAGTTCTCTCATCCCACGCATGAAGAAACGCAAACATCTTTTGCAATAAAATGTGGAAAAGGCTGTTACTGTGAGACATTTTCCATAAACATCTTTGTCATGCTAGAATGAGTTCTTTATAAATTAAGTAGAAAAATAATATCTAGTTAACAGGAAAGTTTGATGGAGTTCTTGGGTCCTGCTGACCAACTCCCTCAGCCAGTGTTACCCTTCTTGTTTTCCCTTCTTGTTTATCTATCAGTTCCTGCTGGTAATTTTACCCCTTTTTTGCAGTACAGTAGTTAAGAAATGCGTAGCGCTGAAAGCAGTGTTTGGAAATATCAGGAGAGGCCAAGATACTGGTATTACATAAAGACTGAATAAGAGGACTTAATTAGTCTTTTTGGAGATTTTAGCTATTCCTAGTGACATTTTAGAACTTGAAGTAACTGTGCATGAAACATTCACAGGACAGTGCTTTTTATCTCATTCAGCATTAACTGTGGAAAAAAATAGGCGTGTAATCAGAATTGGGATGGGGTGCTGGGAGGGGGAGAGATGAATGTAGATGGTTAACCAAAGGTGTAATGCCCTTCTCACTGAGCTCAGTCATGGGTGCTGCTCTTTGCACTGATTGTTTGTTACATATTCTGGTTGTCAGGTTTTCTGTTGATGTTTCTGCTCAGTGATCACATTTAGGAATGCAGGGATTTTGTGCTGCATGGAGTCCTTA
The DNA here is from genome assembly GCA_013399735.1 of Tyrannus savana. Classification (NCBI taxonomy): domain Eukaryota; kingdom Metazoa; phylum Chordata; class Aves; order Passeriformes; family Tyrannidae; genus Tyrannus; species Tyrannus savana. Next base: position 28,879 of record VXAW01003295.1, on the reverse strand, counting down.
ATGAACTAATATTAAGGTTGTAGTCTCAATGCAGTAATAGTCTAAAGTAGTAAAAAAATCTTAAGATGTAAAAGTGCTTGGCTTTGACTACCATGGCATGACATTTGTGTTGATATCTAGTCTGCAGTGGATGTGCCAAGGCTTGGCTTTTTCCTGCATTCTTTATAACTTTATGTTTTGAGTTTCTCTTGTGCCAGTAACTTGGGCATTGAGTTGAGTTATGCTTACAAACATGGTGTCTTTGGCTAAAGTGCAAATTTTGAAATGTTGAGAAAGCAAGTATGTTTTCTCATTGCTGTTATGATACAGTATGAGCAGAGTGATTTGAGCCACAGCTGTTTTGTTAACCGTTTAAGCTGTGCCTTATCACAAAGAAACTGGGGATTTAAAGATTAATTCATGGTTTTATTTAAATTATTTTTTCATTAATTCATGTTTTATTTAAAAGCAACCCCAAAGAACTTATAACCAGGTAGCCTTTGCAGCACAGGCAGTATGTGTTTTTCATTTGCTTCAAGTGTGCTCTCAATTTCCATGTTAAATAACTTGTGCAAATAATTTCGTTTAACCTACTTATGGAGCATGGGTGGTTTGGGTAGGTTTGTTTTTGTGGGCTGCGTTTGGATTGAAATGTCACAAATGCTTGTTTTAAGGAAAAAAAGCAGTAGCTAAGTCACATACCAAAACATTTGTTTAAGAGACTCTTCTTTTTGAACAGTATGTTCCGGATATTCACACTTATTAATCAGATGCTTGAAACACAGCTTGGTAGATAATGAGGTTTTTTTCAGAAACAGCTAACCTACTTACTGGCTGTATTCCCTGACTGGAATTAAACATTTAACTTAAAGGCAGATTTTGTACTAAAATGAAATTGCTTGAACTAGAAGAATTATGTGTGATATAGGTGAGAGCACCTGCTGACATCAGAATACATCAGAATGTATTTTACTGGTGGTAGCTCTGCATGTGATTTTTTTCTTTTCCTTTTTCTTATTCTTTTGTGGCTTATGCCATTAACATAATTATATCTTTGCTTTTCAAAGTTTTGTTAATAATAATTATGCTAAACTGTTTTAGCTGCTGTCAAGTCCTTATGACTGATGGTAATGTGTAAATTAAGAAAGCAAATAAATAAAAATAAGGATTTTGCCAAATGTAATTCTCCCACATTCTTCACTTGAGTTACTGCTGTGAAATTTATTATTATGAACACCTCCTACACTACTCTGTCAAATATTTGCCAGTTGGAAAGAGACCACTCTGATTTAAGAGGTGCATGTATCAGTGATGAGGAAAATATTCCATGATTTGGCCTGGTTTTGGTTACAATGAAGTGGCTGTTTTGGTAGCTTCAGAATGCACCTCCAAGGGTGCTCAGTGCAGATTGCTTTGTGTCAAACTGCATAACACTGTGTTTCCTTGGCCTTCCAAACACCACGTGGCTTTTTGCCAGTTGTCTGTGCAGAGGCAGCTACTCTGGCAGAAGGTGGAACATGCTGGTGGCTTCCCTGGTTGGTGCCAGGTGAAAGTAAACAGAAAATATAACAATTGAACAGTGCTTGGTTTTTTATTGTATTCAGGGATGTTACTGCTTTCAGTTACTTCATAGTCTTTAAATAAATAAATGACCCACCCCCTTCCCCCAAATCAAAAATACCCACCAGACTTTTAAAAGTATAATCTGCTATGTGGATAGAGCTTCCTTGCCAAGTGTGGGAGGGAAAACAGCACTTGAAATGGAATTTGAAATGAGTGAATTCTTAACTGGCATTTAATGTTCTTAACACATTTTAAGAGGCAGGTGATTTCCTCATTTTGGGTTTCTCCCCTCACAACAATTTTGGGAAATTCATGTATTTGTGTTTTGGGATTCTAGTTTTTATTGAATATATAACAAGTGTTAATGAGATTGTTAATGGAAAGGGAAGATTTATCTCCCTATAAAGTACAGTTCTGAACCCATGGTGGCTGGAGATGTGATCCTTAATGTGTCTGTATAAATATTTCATGGGCTAAACATGCTAATGTTTTTACTGAAAATTAAACCATAGTTCTTATTAATAACAGTCTCTGCTCTCCATCCAACATACTTTTTTCCTCATCTGGAGTATGTTTCTCTTGTAACCTTCACCCTTTAAAACCATAAATGGAACCCTTTATTTAATAAAGAAATTGTGATAATTGTTTTAATTTGTTTTATAGGCAGTAGAAACCCTATTAATTTTTTGAGAGCATCGTTGACTACTTACAGTAGAGTTAAATAGATTATAATTCTGTGGCATTTTCCTATTTTGGCTATTACAGAAGAGTTTCTTGGAGGGGTATCTGAAGTCATTGTCTGCAGCTTAAATCTGTTATCTCAGGAGGAGAAACATCAGCAGTCCTGTATCATGTCCTTTTCAGCTACTAACCTAAGGGACCCAGGAACTTGAAAAACAGTTGCCAAGGGAATGTCATGGTTGGGCTTCCTTTGTCACATTGCCATTTGCAAGACCTAGGCCAGAAAAGGAAAAAAAGTGTGTTTCAGAATACCTGTAACTACTGTGGCTACAGAATATGTATTGGATTCTTTGCATAGTAATGTCCAAGAAATGCTTTCAATATGTAAACACTTAGATACGGAATTTTTGCAGCTGATTTTCAGGGCACTGTCTTTCCTTCACTGAAAAGAAAAACTAGTAACTTCTCTAAATGTGTCCTTTGACAAATCTAAGAAAAAAAACAAGACAGGAACTTGCAGCTGGAAAAGTGTAACTGTTTGTGCATCTGTTTAACTCATGGTACATTAAGCAACTTTGAGTGCCAATGAATTGGTTGTTTCCATGTTCTTTAATGAATCTGCGAGGATTTCTTTGACAAATGTTCCTTTTGTTGTTTTCTGTTAGCTGTCAGTTCTGTGTACACATGATCTTAACCCCACTTAGGAAAGTTGATGTTCAGGAGCAGTTCCATAGAAAGTGGAAAACACTCCTATTAAGATATGGCAAATAAAGTCCAGTGACATCATTATCGTTATTCATTCTTCCATTTCCTCCATTTGTTTTGGAACACACTTTAGTATAGCCAAGAAATGAACAATTTTGTTTCATCCATTCGTTGTCATAACCTGAGGAATTTGGTTTTTTCAGCTGTTATTTATGTGTGCACCATCTGGGCATATGACATAGAAAATCGAATGCTTTCAAGGTGAACTCCATTCAGTCCCCATCAAAGCCTTTATGTGCTTTTAAACCCTACATGGACACTTCACTTCAAATGTTAAAATGTGGTTTAATAGTTTTCTCAGGTTTTATTAAAATATGGCTGTCGTTGTTATTTACAGAAATGACTTTGCAGCTGTCAGTCGATTAACCTTCATGTGCAGCCTTGTTTGCTATTGATTTCTCAGTCATGGGACGGAAGGGTAAGAAGGCTCATGCTGACTATGCATGCAAGTGTCCTAATTTTTTGTGCATGACAACAAAGAAAAATTGATTTTGGTGAGTGGGGGCTACGATTTCCATTGTATGATTAAATGCATGTCTCTGGAAAAGCCAGGATGAACTGCTTTTTAAAGTATTTTGGCCTTCCCTTTCCTTGGTATACGGACTTTGCATCCCACCATCAACCACTGTGAACTCCAGTGGCTCTCTAGAGAATCAGGTTCCTACAGATGGGAGGGTAGCTGTGTTTACCTCTCTTGGCTTTCCAAGAGTGCTCTTTCATTTCTAGGAAGTTACATCATTCCAGATTAATTCATGCAGGAATTAGACAGGAATGAATAGAAAGGTGAGGTAGGTAGATGAACAAGACTCTTCTACATCTGGCAAGAGTTCAGGAAGTGTTTGGAGAGTGCTCTCAGGCACATGGTGTGATTCTTGGGGCTTTTCAGTGCAGGGCCAGGAGTTGGACTCGATGATCCTTGTTGGGTCCCTTCCTACACAGTATTCTGTGATTCCTCATCAAACAACTTGAAGACCCCAAGACTTCAAAAAATAGTTGTTTCCTTTATAACTCAGTGTTCCTCTCCATGTCCAACTTGAGATCTGTTAAAGGTCTCAGTCCTTTCATTTTTCAAGAGCACATTTGTGATTCTGAGTTGTACTTGGACTGTTACAGTGTTTTGCTGATTACAGTCTGTACTTTGGCTTGAAATGGGCACCCTGAGTCTTCAGTTGTGGTTTGAGAATGCTTACTCATTCCTTAGTGAGAGGCTGAGTAAGGAATTTCAACCTAACACTTTGCTATATAATTATATTAAATCAGTGCTCCTTTCTGATTGTTTTCTAAAGCTGTTAATAGGTAAGGAAATATGTATAGATAAAACTTCCCAGATATTTTGTTAGAACTACAGAAATGCACCAACAAATACAGAATAATTTATGCTATTAAAACCAATTTTCCTGTGTTCAGTAAAGTACGCTTTAACTGTCTAATGATTAGAAGAGGACTTTAGGATGCTGATACGCTACTTATGAACTTCATATGTAATAAAATATGAATAGTTATTAAATTGTAATTGATCTGTATCTGACATGATTGAGCTAACAGAGTCCTCTTGTAATAAATGCAGTGTAAGCTGGATTCGAGACCTTTTCTATGTGCATGTGGTGTTTTTTTAAATAGGTTTGTGATTTGTTGTTGACATTAGTTTAGTCGTGAGCTTGAAGTTCTTCACAACTTGCAAAACATAATTTTTGCAAATTGAATCTGATGTTGGAATTGCAGTGTGATGAGAAGTGCTGGTTGTGGGCAGGAGCTGCTGGATTGCTGTAGAAACCGATGAGCCTGTGTGCCCACAGATGTCCCATCTGCTTTCCACGGAAAGCTGGGACACTCAGTATTTACTGATTAACGAGATGTGTTTATAAAACTACTTCTTTGTGTATAAATACAAAGCTGTCTATCTGGACTGAACAGTTCAGTGTGGTGGGAAACAGAAGTTGTGGTAGTAAAAGAATGTGGCCTTTGGGTACTGAAGGTGCACAGAAGAACCATCCACTGCCTCTGTGTTCCTTGTGTACTCTCTGACTTATTAGGCGTTACAGGAGGGGGGAGAATGCTTTTTAGTTACGTGGGATATGTGGTTCTAGATAGGAATACATTCTACCCTTAAATCTCACTGGGAAAGGAGACAGTTCAGAACCTTTTAAAGCTGCTTTTCAGTTCTTGTAGGAAACCTGAATTCGAGCTGAAGCACTTTTTAGAACTAATGTGAAAGGTAACAACTGTGAGGATATTTTATAACTCAGATTAACCTAGAAGAATGTTTTTTTTTAGCAAAACCTGTGTCTTTCAAGTCTGTGTTTAAAACTGTTTAATATTGAAAAGTTGTTGCATAAACTTCTGTTTGTTGGTTTGTTCAAAAGCTTCTCTACTGTGAGAGCAGGATGAGCTAGGTAAAGCTGTCTGCAAAGAAAGTGTGAAAAGGGAGTGTATTGGCAGCTCCAAGGACCTGTTTTTGTAATATGTAACAAGATTTTTTTCAAATTTTTGATTCCACGTTCTTTTAATAGAAACAATGTCTGTGTTTCCTTGTCCAAATTGCCATATCCAATTTTGTAAATGCTTTCCGGGAAAATCAAACAGGTAGCAATAGACACAAACGGAGTATTTTATTGAGGATTGGTGATATTTAAATGAGAATTTGAGTTCTTGAGAGTATCCTCTGTGACTCTTTTTTTTCAAAGTAACATTGCAAGATTTTTATTTTAGCATTTTATTTTTAATGTCAGTGCAGTTTAAACACTTTCATGGCTGAACAGGAACAGATGTTTTGTTGTGTTTGGAGCCCTGTGTATGTGCCTCAGGAGGATTACTGCACTCTGTTTTCTCAGAGGAGATACCACAGTATGCTTCTGGATGCACAGAAATGCTTTCATCTATTCTTTCTTATGTTGCTTTCTATGTATATCTGTGTGTGTGGGAAATAAAATTTATGTAACATGGTATAGAATTACTTGTGAACAGAACATTTTCTTTTTAATTGGGAAATGTTTTTCAAAATCTGTGCATATGTACTGAAGTTTGTAGCTGAATGTGCTCACATGAAGTTAAAACTTGTTTTTGAAGCTCTGACTGTGCTTATGTTGGCATTTGGAATGTTTTAATAGAAGAAAGGATCTACAGAACCACACACTCTTACATGTCCTGTATACACCTCAGCAGTTTATGCTATAGTAGTTAAAATCCCTGAGCTAAGCTTACCTACTGCATTAGCTTTGAGGGTTCCAGAAAGAAGGCCTGTGAACCTTTGCTTCCTCCTCAGGACTTTTAATCATGACATACGTTCCTTTTTCATTCACAGAAAGCTTCTCATGCTTTATTTTACTTCAAGTAAATGTGGTACCTACTCCCTTGAGTACCTACCTCAGCACTGTGTGTTTGTGCAACGTGTGCTGGAAGGCACCATTGGGCAGGAGTGAAGAATTTAATCCTCCCAGCCTAGATACTGCTGTTACAGGATACCTATGATGGGGAAGTCACACAGCTGTTCTGAGCATCCTTTTTTTCCTCAAGAAAAGCAGAAGATTCTGGGAGTTTTTACCACTGCGGCTGTATTCCTACCCTGTGGGTTGGATCAAGAAAAAAAATGCATTGTCTTAAGGAAATGAAAAAAATAACAGTAGTAAGGAAAATTCTTCATGCTTCTTTACGTTCAGGTTTTTCAATTCAAAGTTGCGGGTGTTTATCGCTCTGAGAAGACTCGAAAGCCTGGCCACTTGCTGGGTAGTTACTCACTGGTTTGAAGTGGGCTTGTCTTCTGTAGGCTACATTTACAATGGGAGCTCCTGTAACTTGCAATATTGCCATGAGATGTTGCCTTTGATTTAGCCTCTGCTTAATTGACTGTCAGCATATGGTCCTAATGCTCCCCCAGAGCTGTACCCAGACATGTGCTCTTGTTCCAGCTCCCTGTTGGTGCCTCTCTCATTCTTAGAATTCATGTATATACAAGGGATGTTCCTTTAAAGGCAACAACCTAATCCACACGAATTCCTGTGGCAGCAGAAGTGAGCAGCAAGTGTTAAAACAGCAAATTAATTTTCTTCCTTGTCAGGAAAGAGGGATGTGCCCAGTAATCTGAGGAAGTGCAATGGAATGGGAAATATGGAAAATCTAGTTCAGAGATTTTAAAACTAGAACTGGGCATGGGTGGAGTGGCACAGAGAAAGTCCCACTCTGCTCTCTGCTGTGCTACCTGGAGCTGGGACTGGGAAGAAAAGGTATGACCAGCTGGAGCATCTGGAAGGGATTCTGTAGCCTGGGCTTTATGTAGCAATCACTGAAGTTTACTGAGACATTTAGCCAAGTATATATGTTTTTACCTGTAGTTGGCCAACCTGCTGATCAGAAGCATAGTTTGAAGGCTCCAGAAGCAGAGAGTGACCCTATTGGAATAATTTTGCCCTTGGCATCCCTCAAGAATTGCTCATTACACACCTCTGGCCACCCTGGAGATAGCCTAATTGTTCCTCCTTTGACTGTTACTTTCAGCCATGCCTTCCCTAGTGTCTGTGCTCCCCTTCAGACACAGTGTCCATCTCAATCCTGAGGTGCACCAGCACCTTCTATAGAACGATCTTCAGTGTTGTGTGTTGCTCTTTAGATGCAACAAAATGGGAACAAAATGGTAGGAGAGGTGCAGGTGCTGCATCCCCTCTCCTCAGTGGAGCTCAGGGAGGAGTGTAAAGCAAGTTACTTGGTCTTTTGTTCCTACAGAGGTTACAGCACACTCTTCTGTCCCCTGCAGCTGGGAAGTGTTCAAGGATGGAGCATCGAGGTTAGACAATAGGTTAGGGTCAAGATGAAGCCAGGCTTTCAACAGGGTGGTCTGGTACTGGGAGGTTACTTCTATGCCAGGATCATCACTGTGCTGAGGAGACTCCATTCACCCATACTCATGGATCTTGGGGCAGGCCAGGCATTTGGAGAGGCAGAGGTAGATCAAAATCTTTGTGTTAAGTAGCAGGAGTAGAAAGAGGTTGTTGTGATAATGTCAGTCCCTCTTTACTTTTTTATTCTGAATTAATTAGTTGGTAAAGAATATCCTCCTGGCTCCGTGTGTTACTGGATGTGTACAGTGGGTGTTTTGTCAGTTTTATGAGTCTGCTCCATGCTCTGCTACTTGCCTGGATGGAGAAATAATACCAGTTCATGTCCTTCAGAGAATACACAAAGCACTATGAGCCTCCATTTCCCTTCCCTTTAGTCCAGTAGTTTGCTTACGTCCCCATTTTTCAGATTTATGAAACACCTTGTTATGAAGTCAGTGTTTGTTTATAAATAGGAGTGCGATGACACAAAACCTCTGGGTTGTTCTTTTCCTCTGCTGGGTTTATTACCCAGAACTCATTTCCTGACTGTGAACCAAATACCGAAAGCAGGAATGAAAGTTGGACTTGGCCCATTTTTTTTAACCATGATCAGGTTATCGGTGCCACCTATGAAGGAGAGGGGTCAAGGAGATTTATGTAGATGTGTCTTTCCAGTCTCTTGAAGTCAGAGGGGCAAAACTTCTTTTTCATATTGTTTCAGTGATGAGAAATAAATGACCTTGGCCAGCTTAATAGGAAGATAAGTAATGAACTAACAAGCAAAACTCATAATGTCATAGAGCTTCTTTCCCTGGAATCAAATTAATTTTCGGTAAATTTAATGCTGTATTAAAAATAGAGAGTGCTGGTACAATCTTGGAGTAGGAAAGGTGGAGGTGGTGTTGAAGGGAACGGATATGAGCAAGAAGTTACTATGTGAAAAGAACAAAGGTGGAGGAAAGAAGAGACAGTATGGAAACACTGCAGGTGGTGGAACTTGTGTAAAAGAATGCAACCGGAGAACTTGATGTAATGGAAAACTTCCTTTTAATGGATTAGGAGTCTTTAAAAGGCACTTTCCCGAAGATAATATCTTTCTTAGGGATTTGTTTTAATTGCTTCTTCAGGAAAGAATACTTCATTGAACAAGCTTAGTGGTAAGCAGCTTGGGGATTTTTTCTGCTTCTTATTAATATCTTCACATATATTGTCATTTTTTACTTTCACAAAAAGTCTGTACTCAAATTATTTTTACATGTCTTTCACACTAGCATGCTGTGCATCCCTGCATGCTCATTCAGTGCAAGTTTGGAGAAGACTGGCTGGAAAGCTGGCAAAAAAAGACCTGAGGATGTTGGTCAACAACAACAGAACATGAGCCAGTGTGTGCCCAGGTGGGCAAGAAGGCCAGTGACATCCTGGGCTGTATCAGAAATTGTGTGACCAGCAGGGCCAGGGCAGTGATTGACCATCTGTATTTGGCACTGGTGAGGCCACACCTCAAATCCTGTGTTCATTTTTAGGCCCCTCATGACAAGAAAGACTTTGAGGTGCTGGAGCGTGTCCAGAGAAGGGCAATGGAACTAGGGAAGGATCTGGAGCACAAGTGTGATGTGAAGCAGCTGGGGGTGTTCAGCCTGGAGAAGAGGAGGCTCAAGGGAGACCTTACTGCTCTCTACAGCTCCCTGAAGGGAGGTTGTGGCCAGATGGGGTTTGGTCTCTTCTCTAGGATGAGCAGAAATGGCCTCAAGTTGCACCAGGGGATGTTTAGCGTGGATATTAAGAAAAAAATTATTCACAGAAAAGGTGGTTGGGCATTGGAATAGGCTGCACAGGGAAGTGGTTGAGTCACCATCCCTGAAAGTGTTCGTAAAATGTGGATGTGGCAGTTGAGGACATGGTTTAAGGGTGAAACTGGTGGTCATGATATGTTGACAGTTGAACTTGAAAGTCTTAGAGGTCTTCCAACATTAATGATTATGTGATTCCAGTATAGAAAAACACATCTTGAAGTCATATCACCTTATAATGACACTTTACACACTTTATAATTAGCTTTACAGTAAGAATACATTCTAGGGAGAAAGATTTGGGTTTTTTTTTTCCATTTGTTTCAAATTAACTGAACACCAAAATATTTTTTAAAATAAATGTAAAATTGTCAAACCTACACATGGATGGAATTTTCCCTGTTAGCTGTTACTGAGGTTTTACTGTCAGCAGGTGAGAAGTTCACATCAAAGTGAAAATTTCATCTGCATGTTGGACATTATTTTTGCTGCATTTTGGTGGAGGGAGGATGGAAACCAGGTGTATGGAAGTCAGTTGTCACTTGGGTGGGAGGAGGAGAGGCTCACGCAGGGATGAGACTTCATCCTGTCTAAATGATGAGTCTGCTGTTCCCTCTGGGAGTGCATTGCAGCAACATTGCAATGGCTGATGAGCCCAGCCTTACAGCAGTTGTTCTTTTTATAGTAGGTTGAAGAATATTTTTAATTAGCTCCCTTATATGGCTGGAATAATTTCCTTGTTCTAAAATATCTGATCTCTTTTTCATAGTAGAATGGGAATGCCCTTGAAAATCTTTTTAGTCCTGAATTAAATGCATCAACTGATACTAACAGTTCCAAACTAACCAGGTATAGTAAGTGATAATGGCTGTAGTGTTATTTTATGCACTTTCCTTTGATATTTAAAAGAAATGTCTTTTTTTGTTTATTTTTCTAATCTTGGATACAGAAAAATAAAGAAAACGAAAGTTTAATGTATAGAAGTCAAGTAAATTTTTACAAAGTTATGTTTAAATACCTTGAACAACAAATATAATTTTAGTATTTCTCAGTTTCTTGATATTAGCAAAATGTGCATTTATTTGTAGATTCAAACTTTTATGTTAATTATACTATTTTTTTTATAGAATAAGATTTATTTTTTTAATCTTGGAGGATAGTCAGTAAACAACCAGATCCAAACTAGAGTCATGACAAAAATATTCAGTAAGTGAACGTGAAATCTTGCTTCAGGTTGTTAATGTTCTGTAAACTGTTAACAATATTAGACAGCATTACCAAATTTTGGAAGAAATTCAAGCATTAGATAAATGATACAGTTGATTTGTTTTCTGTTTTGCTAGGGTTTCATGAAGAAGAAAATAATGTGGACATTTTAAACTTGATGGGCAGAAGTTAGTGCTTTGTGTTTAAAGTCTCTTTGAAGGTTTTGTTTTCCTGTAATCTATTTATGAGTAAGAGGTAGCACAAATATTCAGACAAGCTAATTTGAAATAAAACTTATTGTCATGTGCATTTTTCTAATTTACACCATAGGATTTCCCTTAGTGAAATACGTGGGGACAGTTTCTGAGCAGCTTACTGTTTTCTCTGAATTTATTAGCAGTAAACACTACTTTATTAGCACTGATCTTCTAAGCCTAGAATTTGTATGAAGTTGTCATTAGTGGAAGTTATTAGCTGTGTTTTTATTAAAACCAGTAGTTATGATTTCCAGGGTTTATAAAAATGCCTGTATGAAAATCCTGTGTTTATGTTGCCCAAGTGGATATAACGTAGGAATCGAAACAATAAAGTGCTGAGAATTAATGGGAAGCAAGAAAGTAACTTCAGAATTGTTTAACTCACAAGTAGTTTTCTACCTGATGTATCATAATCTTTGTGAGTAAAGGTGTTAAGGATTTAAGTTCTGTAATCCTTGTTTCTTAAACTCGGAAGTATTATTAGAAATAATGTTAAGTTCAGTAATTTTCAAGTGTTTCTTTAATCTTAGAGGTAAACCCTTCTGTTTGAAAAAGTCTTTTTGGTCAGTAGTCTGCTTTGAATACTTTTCTTTTTGTCCATTCTCCAGCAAGATCAAGTGAGTAGGTTTTACTAAAATATTTATCACTCTGCAGTGATATGTGGCACCTGACTGAGCATGGTTTTATCTGAAACTGTATGGATTTTTTACTTCCAGTCACAGAAATAATGAACTGTGTGTACCAGGAAAGCTGAAGTAATGAAACTGCTTCCGTGCAGTTTCACTCGAGGAGCTGTGAATCACACCCTGACAGTGCATCTTTTATTCTCTTCTACCTTCTTGTGCTTGGCCTTGTTAACAGAATTCGATACTGAAGTTTTTCACGTGTTTGGTGGCTTTATGTAGATGTCACAGAGCTGATCAGATAAACTTACAGTGCTGCAGAGCCCTCGTGGGAACTGCTGCTATGGGAGTGTGAGAGAGCAAATTTCCGAGCAAGGAGAGTTCCCAGGGAGTACAATCATATCCAGGATGAGGCAGTATGTGCAGGTCCCAACTGTTGAGCAAGAAAAAGCCTATGATTATAATTCTGCCTTTGAACCGAGACCGTGTATGTGTTTGGGTAGGTGAAATTACCATTTTCTGATGGCGGGGACTGTATCTTACTGCTGCTGTGTGGAATAAATTTGTGTGTCACAAGAAGTGCCCAAACAGCTGGTAAATATGTACAGTTTTAACGTGTAAAATGCAGATTATAGGACTCCTTCGGCAGAAGAGAACAGGCATGTTTTAGCTTGGAAAATCCTGTGACTGGAAAAGTAAACAATGAGTATTTTTTAATCCTTTTATGTTAAATCTCACATAACAGTGTGAACTTCTGTAGATACTGCTTAAACCTTTGTATTTACTGGTATAACGTGATGTAAAGATGTCTGCAAGGGGGAGATGAATAAAATGCAAATTCTGCCTGATGCTGAAAAGGAATTGTCATAGGATTCTTCCTTGATAAACCCATGTAAAATGGAACAGGTTCTTTTTACCTGACATAGTGCCTGTGTTCTGTAGACCATATAAACAGCTTATCTGTGTGAACCAAATGTGTTTATTTGGATAAATTTTTATCTGGGTTACATTGACATCTAAGATGTAGAGAATCCGTTTTCAATTGTACATCTTTGCAGCATTCATCTTTCCTGGTCTATGTAGAAAAATGTTCCCAGATTTTATGGGTTATTTTTAAGTACAGTCTTATTTTTAATGTATGTTGTTACGACATGATTTTTGTGGGATTGTGTTTCATTGTCTTTTTTTTAAATTCATACATTCTTTAAATCCATTCCTACAATTTTAATAATTTTCCATGGTTATGTCAAAATGATGGAAATGAGCAATGATCAATAGTTTTCCCACAAAATCTCTGTTATGACTGTTAATTGTTTTGGTTTTTGCTTTTGGTTTTCATTTTTTCTGTGTTCTTTGGAGTGCCTGGCAGTTTTATTTCTGATAGTGTTCTGCTTATATTTCCCTACTCAAAATATCTTTGGAGTCTGAAAGCCTTGATAGATTAACTTTCTTTTTCTACTACTTCAATGTTCTGTTTAATTTAGGCATTTTTTTAATGACATTAACATCCATATTACTTGTAGATTTGTGCTTTGATGACAGAGAATTTTTGAGAAGTTTATGGGGGTTTTTTTTGGTGTAAATTTTTCTATAATTAAATACATAATAACATAAAGACACTACTGAAAATCTAAGATGAGGAGAAGAGAAAATTTTAAATCTTACTCAGTATACTTACTGCTAGGCCTTTTCTTGTGTCAAAATTCACTATGTACCATAAATTTGAAGAGGAGTATTTCAACAATATTGAGTTTCCATTAACTGAAACCACCTGGTAGGGGGCCAGAATGAGTTGCTACTGTTATCTGATATTTTTTATCCATCTCAAAGGAGTAACAGTATCCAGGTTTTATGTTAAATTTTTATGATGGGTTTAAAACACCATTTTAAGATTTAAATTGTGGTTCTTTGCAAAGATTTTTTTCTTCTGTCACTTAAAGAGAAACTAATTATAATTGTATTTTTAATTGGCTCTGTCTTGCGTGCAATATTTTAAAATATTTTCCTGTTCTTGTTACAGTTTAGGTAGTTGTATCAAAATATTTTACTACAGTTATTTTCAGAATATTTTTCTATATTTGGAAACATCACATTTGGTGTTTACTCTGGACCGTAAGGTAGAAAATCAAGTAGGATGAGCAGGTACAAAGAGTGTTGATTCAGGTGCAACTCAAGAAATATTTAACAATATTAGATCTTGTTTTGGTTCAAGTTGGTTTTTAATCTCTTTTAATATCTACATTTTTGAGTGGCATATGAAAGAACTTTAATTTTAGCTACTTCTTACCTGCAGCTTTTCTGTAAATGTATATTTTTGCATTGGTTAGACCTCGGTGAGTGGGACGTGTCAGCACGAGTCGTGTGAAGAACTTGACAGCAGTAACAAAGCACTGTTTAACACAAAATTTCTCAATATTCCAGTTATTTATTCCTTAATTGCTTTTTGTTTTTGTAGTAACTTACTGAAGTCATAAGTCAGTGTTGATCTTACTGGTGGTACAGGACACTCTAATTCATGAGCTGGGGAGAATTCAAGACCCCTGGGAAGAACTTAGAGTTAATGCATGGTTTTAAAATCATAGATCTGTCTTTGATAATTGTTTTTATTTAAATAAATTGCAAGCATTAAGCTGTCAGAGTATGAGCAGAATGCACTTCTGTCCAAAAGACAAATAGCTTCAGTAAACAGGTGGAATAGGGGGAGAATGGCTACTCTTGTAGAGACTCGTAATAAAAGCAAGTACAGCAGGGGAAGTCTTTGTCATGAATCTCCCAGATGTTCTGATAAATGTGGTTAAAAACAATTCAGGTTACTTAGATAAGTAAAAAAAATACAGGTTCTAATATATTTGTCTAATGCTTCTTCACAGCCTGAAAATTTTGCAGATAAATTGTAATCATCAAAGTTTCTGCCAGTATAGGCTTTATTGTTTTGCAGTTTTTGCTATTTTTAGTAAAGTGTATAAGGATTTTTTGGAGTATGGAAATGGATACCTTTAATAAGGTATCTGTAAGGTGTTTAGCTACGCTGAATCCTTCAGGGGTTGAGACTTGAAAGACCAGAAAGCCACTGATCTGCTTGTACTTGATATATTATTATTGAGTGTATTATTGTTTACTTAGTGACTCTTATGTATCAGAGCAGGTTTAGTGTTGATCTGAGGTCAGACCAGTGAGTTAGTCTGATAATATAACCACTGAAATATTTAAAACCTGATTTTCAAAAAAATTCCAAAAAGAATTGGGAATAAATGTATACTGGTAAAACAATTGGGCAGATATCTAGAAACTTTCTTTTAATTTTATTTTATCCTGAGTTTTAACTTAATTCCAAAGTTCTAGTAGCCCTGAGTGCTAGGAAAAAACCCAATAAATGCTTTGTAAATTTATCTTTTTAGAGCAGGCAGTATGGCTTTTAAAATTAATAAAATTGAAGTTACATGCATTGTTCTGATTATATTAGTGCAGGATTAGTGCTAGAGTAGAAATAAAATTTAAAAAATTCTCCACTTCAGGTGACTGTCTTTTCACTGATGCTCAGGTAAAGGCAGGATAAGGATAAGGAAGGCAGAGCTTCTTTTGTGTATTATGCTTTACACTGGTTTTTATGGATGCCTGTGAAATAGAAGACTTCATAGTTGATTTCTTTTTTAGAAGAATGAACATTATGCACATTTTGATGTTTTGAAGTGATCATTCAGAATGAAGATAAAACAGCAACTAAAGTAGCTTTGGTTAATATGACTAAATTTTAAAATGCCTTGATTTTTCTGCATGTTTTCAAGTGTGGCTGGACGGCAGGTGCATTTCTAGTACCCAAGTTGCTTGCATATTTTCTATGAGAGTAGTTCTGCTTATTTGACTTTTTTGTGCTTATTTTCAGTTACGTTGATTTTGCCTTACTGCTGATGGTGACAGGCAGCTGAATTCAGTGTATCTTTCTCCTCCATGCGTGTCAGCTTGTCCTTTCAAATGAGTCCCTAAAACTGCCTTTTAAATCCCGTTGTGTAATTCCCTCTGCAGGAGTTTGCTGTTGCTGTGCTGCGCTAAGACCTCGCTACAAGCGTCTGGTGGATAACATATTTCCTGAAGATCCAAAAGTGAGTGATGACTTTAAAATTTTAAAGGATTGGTGTTTGGAAATTTTCATTTATACCTAATGCTTTAGCAATTTTTTAATTTTATTTTTTTTCTTTTCTCTTTTGAACATTCTGCTTTAGCTCTTCATAGCTTTAACAGATGTTACGGGAATAATTTAGCTGGAGAGGGTCATATAGAGATCATCTTGTCTAATTCCTTTTCCAGAGGGGGGCTGTGCATTGAAGAATAAAATTAGTATGTTTTGCTCAGAGAAACAGAGATTTAATTCAACAAGGTATTCTGCTGCAGGGGTAGCACTTCATAAGTACTTTGAACCACAAACACTTGCTTTGGTATGGTTGCAGGTGTGAATATTTTCTGGTTTTCTGCAGGATTTTTTTTTTAATTCCTGGCTTACTGACTTTGTAGTTCTGGTAGATTGTTGTGACCTGCAAGGTTTTTTTGGTGGTATCTTTTAAATTCTCCAGTTATTCATGTTTTTCTCATTTTACTCATTTTTTCTTCTCATTTCGCTGCAACCATCTTGGAGCTGTATTAAAACCTACCTCTTACACTATGTGTTATTTATTTTAATAACTTCTGCGCTACCATTCGGTAATGCTTTTTTCTGTACATAACCATGTGACAGTTCACACTGATCAAGAGCTTATTCTTCTGCTACTGTATTTTTTTAAATACATTACCAAATTTTTTCATTTTTTGTTATAGTTTAGGTAAGCAGAACAGTCAGTGTTTCTATAATATTTGGCTTATGTGTTACAAAGGATGTGGGCTTTTCTTAAAAATATGTTGTTACTGAGTGCTTGTTACTGGCTTTAAAGGAAATGTTTTCTGTGTATGCAGGATATTGCATGCATGGAACAACGTGGTTTTGTAGGTTTATTTGTTCTAATCTACCCTTTCTCTACAGGTGTAGGAACACCTGGAATTGCTACAGTTTTAATGTTATAGCTTAAATCTCACACAGGAGCCCCAAGATGGCACTTCTTAGTCTCTGCTTTGGTTAATATTCATTGGTTCCTTGCAGGACACAGGCCAGTCCATGATGTTTCGCTGAGTTGCAGGCCTTCTCTGAAGTATGAGAAGACTTGTTTGATGAAATGCTTTCGTTAATAATAAGTATTTTAAAAGTTTCGAAGTAATTTATTTGAAAAAGAGAATGCTTTTATGAACTTCCAGGGGAAAAAAATAATTAAAAAAAAAAGATAAAAAGACAAAAAAAACTTATCTTGCTTACCTGGTAGTTATGATTATAACCTCATCTGAATAGATCCATGTTACAGTTGATGTTGGAACTAATTTGTCAATCTTTGATCTTTTTCTAACAAATAGCTTTTGGGTAGCCTGTAGCTCAACCTTATTCAATATGTGACACTGAAGAAATAAGATATTTAAACTACAATCTAAAATATTTAAACTACACTTTTGTTTGTATGTAGTGTCAAAATTACGCATCAAATATACTTTTGGAGGGATGGGAAAAGAAAAAAATTACACTGTACCAATAGGGAAGAAGTGTGTCATAGAACTGGTGACATCTCTCACTAAATACCTTCTTTTAGAATACCCATTCCCTCACCAAAAAGAGGAGGAAGATACTTACTTTGTTTCCTTAAAAAATATTTTACATAATTTTTTTAAGTTGCTGATTTTTGCAGCTCAGCTAATTGCAGTTTTGCTCGAAAGATTGTGTTTTTTTTCAGTAACTTATTCCTATCAGTAAGGCTTGAATCTGTAAATTTTGAGTAGACAAAAGGAAAAACACTTCAAAAGCTTCATACTTTCTGTGACCTTTTTTATTTTATATTCCATATTTCTGCTTTTAGGATGGTCTTGTCAAAGCCGACATGGAGAAGTTGACTTTCTATGCGGTTTCTGCACCAGAAAAGCTGGATCGAATTGGGGCTTACCTGGCAGAGAGACTGAGCAGGGATGTCGTCAGACACCGCTATGGGTGAGGAGAGAGGTCACAGCATTGAAAAGAGATGCTTGCATGTCGTGGGATTTCATCGTGTTTGTTCTGATCAAGCTGGGGAGGCAAGACAGACCCAGTGCCTCTGTGGTCAGTAAACCTTGTCGGGCTGGCAGGTGTCCACCCAGCTCGCTCTCTCCTCCTGCTCTGCCAGACAGGGAAGAAAATAAAATGCAAAGCTCATGGGTCAGGTCCTCCCAGAAAAACTGCTCCTGCGTGGGCTCCTCTCCGTGGGCTCTGCCAGGAGCCTCTTCCAGCACGGCCTTTCCATGGGCAGCATCTTCTTTCAGGACACATCCAGCTGCTCCAGCATGGAGTCCTCCATGGTCTGCAGCATGGATATCTGCTTACTCTGGGCAGTGCCAGTGCCATTGGGCTCAATTTTGGGAACTGGTGGGTCCATCTTGGAGCTTGGCAGGAGCTCTGTCCAACATGGGGGGCAGCTCCTGGTGTCTTCTCACAGAAACCACCCCTGCAGCCCCTTGCTGCCAAAACCTTGCTGTGTAAGCCCAGTACACCCCCGAATGTAAGTCAGGATATAGGGAAGCAGGAATATCTTTCTTTTCAGCCCTTTTGGCTGAATCATATCTAAGAAGTGTCAGGAGTTGGAAAAGAAAGGCAACATCCATCGTGGACCATCATTTTTTGGCCTTCATGATGTCCAAAGCTATTTTTATAACTCTGTAGAGGGTAAATGGCCAGCACTCAATTCCTCACTTCCCCTCCCCAAATAGAAAAGATATATATGTCAGAAATAGGACTGTTTCATTTTTATACAGTGGGAAGTATGTGCCTTCCTTTGTTTTCTGATTTTTGTGGTAATAAGGACCTAAATAAAGAACTAATGGAGTTAATGATAAATGCAATATGTCTTTATGTAAGTCTCTCTGATTAATTTTCAGTTATGTTTTAATTGCCATGGAGGCGTTGGACCAACTTCTGATGGCTTGTCATTCTCAAAGCATAAAACCATTTGTGGAAAGTTTCCTTCACATGGTGGCCAAGCTTCTGGAATCAGGCGAACCAAAGCTGCAAGTCCTTGGAACTAATTCTGTGAGTAAGCTCAGACACTGCATCAAACCAGAGTAAAACCTTTGTGTGGCAAAGTAGTTTCAGAAGTTACAAATGTCTGCCAGTTCACATGAATTTAGAAGATTCTGTCTGTGGCAGGGTGTACCACTTGGGCCTAAACACAGAGCAGATAGCAGCTGGAGGCAGATAAACTGTCTCCATTCAGTGTCTCAAATGCTTTTGATGTCTGGGCTCATTCCCTGCAGAAATGACTTCTGGAAGGAACAGGAATGCTGTTCTGTGAGTTTGTATTTTGAGTCTTTAAGCAGCCCTCCTGGAGCCAGTGCATAGGTGAGACAGTGGCTCTCCAGCAACAAGAGTGATGGTGTGAGGAGAACGTAACATCCTTCTCCCCAGCATTGACACTGCACAGAAAGATTCCTGTTAGCTGAAAAGCAGCTTTCAGTATCAACACCTTGCCATCTTGTTGGCTTAAATATTTCAGGATTCAGATCCCTGCTTGGAGGGCATAACTAAAAGTGTCAAAATGAAGATTTGGAGATCCAGGTTTCCAAATAGAGTTATGGGTGCAATCAATGTCATGATTCTGTCATAATTCCCTTCTAACCATTGTATTTTCCAGCTGGTAAAATAGGAATCTTATAAAATCCAGGATTGTGATATGGACTGTTTTCACTTAGAGGGGTTGTTTTTACGTGAGTATAGAGTAGTGCTTGCATGGGGTTCTTTATGGATTCAGTAAAACTGTTGGGCTTTCCTTTGGGATTGATCCCCAGCTGGGAGTTGCAGTTCAGGGAGATAGGAGGGTGTAGTAAAGTGATGCTACTCTGGAGTAGAATTTCTTAATATCACCTATGATGTAAGCTAGAAGTGTCTCCTTGTGCTCCAAACTGACAGGGCAGCTTTACTGAGGGTAATGAGATAAACATCTCATTAAACCTGCAAATGTTATTTATTTATTTATTTATCTTCAAACCAGGCTATCCTTCTTGTTTTGATTTGTTTATATAATAATGCCTGGGTGAGGCCTCTTAGGGAAATAGCTTTGGAACTTATTTCCTGGGCTGCCAAATGGCAAGATGTGCATCACTTTCCATTTGTTTGAAGTCCCTGGTGGCAAACAGTTACTACCAACCTCCACAAGACATGTGTCACTTTGAAAGGCATGTTTTTGTACAGAACTCCACCCTAGGGTAATCTGTTTGATATTCCTGTCACTTCCTAAGGGAGTCTTTTATGAGGAAAGGAGATTAATGGAATTCCTGAATTAGGAGATAATTTGTGTTTGTCTTTTGTAAAACTCAGAAACAGAAAATAATTAAGTTTTCCTAAATAAAATGTGAATTTCTGTGAGGAGAGTGAATCTTTATGGCTCTTCAGCAGTATTCCAAAAGCTAATTTTAGCCTAACTCTGCTAATTTCCCTAGGTGCCTTCTGCAGTTAATGAAGACAAAAGATAGTGTCTTTTTGTGTTGACTCAAGAGGAGCAAAGTGTATTGGCACTGACAGCTTGTCTGTTACCAAGGACACTGACCTATTGGGTACTTAAATAAATTTTATTAGGGATGGAGAAAATTTGCTGTCAAATTCAGCCTTTTTTCTCTTCTGCAGAAGGGAATAAATAAACAAATTAAAAACAATAATCAACAATAATAGATGGTAGAGTGACTTAATAAATGTTTCATGTACTTTAGATATTCTGATTTACTACTTTGGAGTGGAAACTGGTATTGTCTAGAAGAAGACTGCACTGTATGGGAAGTAAATGTCTTTAAACTGGTGAAAAGACAGGCAACTTTTGGAAAACTTTCCATAGTATTTTTAGGTTAAACTCAGTTTAAGGACCCTACAAATTTATAGTCTGCTTCCACTTAGAAAGATACACAGTGTGATTGTAGCTATAAGTAGAACTTGATTATTTTCCATCCCAGAGCTTCACTGGGATACAAAGGCAGTGATGTCTTTGAAGTAAGATTGAAATCTACTGACTTGAGCTGTAGGGTTTTTCAGCCTCACAAGCAGATTTTGCTTCTGCTGTTGGGACTCTTGTGATTGCTCAGAAGTCAGGGTTTCAAATTAAACAAATTTGTGTACTGGGTGCCTCTGAGTAGTTTAAAGGCTTGGAAGGATCTGCAAGCTCCAACTGTCTTCTAAAAGTGTTTTGCTGACTTCAAAATATCCAGTTTTGGATGCAGAACTTATTCTACCTGGTGCTGTATGTCTTAGAAGAAAATTCAAACTTTCACTCATTTGTTTGTCTTGCTAAATAATTTTTGGAATTTAAATTTCATTTTTTAAGTTGATTTACTTACAAAAAGTAAACCTGAATGTTACTCTTTTATATATATAATTGTTTGGATTTTATTTGTATACTTTTAAGCCTGATCTTCAGGTTACATGTAGTTAATTGCTGTGACTTTTTATGTGTTGCATATATAAGTTATACTAGCTTATTCCCTGCAGCAGCAATGATTTTTTTTTTGGTAACATTATTTTAAATCTGTTTATATAGGCAGATACTTTAAAACAGGTGAAATTCAGTAGTGGGTATGTTGAATAGTTGTTGGGGATTTTTTTTTGTGGACCAGATTTCGAATTGACAGTGCCTGTGAGGTTCAANAAAATTTCTTTAGTGAGCAGCTGATCAAAACCAACGGAATACATAATTTCGTGAAAATTTCATCTTAAACATATTGACAAAACTCAGTTGAATATGAAACACTTTAAGCTAATTTGGAATGCTGATGGGGTGAATACTTTTTTGTATTTTGACAGTAAAATATTGGGGTTTTGTCTGTAAAATAGCAGATACATGTAGAGAACCCAGTATCACCACATTTTAGATTATTTACCATAAATGCTTTCTTTAGTTGATAGGCTACTTCATTTTATAAGGGCTGTTTCTTTTTAGGAGCAGTGAAATAATGATCTCATTAAGTGACAGTTCTGGGCTTCCTGAGCATGAGGAGGTGACAATTATTGCTGGTTGTTATAATTTGTTATTTAAAGGAAACCAAGCAGTATTCTAAGTGGAAAAGTGACCAATCAGTGCCTGAGACAACAACAAGACTTTTCTATTTGTTAATGTTGGGTTATAAAAGTAGTTGGTTTGGGCAGAATTGAAGTGCATGTGTGTGTAAAAATAGTATAAAATGTCGAAACTGTGAGATTAAGGAATGTCAAAATTAATATTCCCAGTAGGGTCGTTACTTGTTTGCCTTGTCTGCAGTGTGCTAATCCGGAAGTATGTGATGGAAGCTTATCTTTAGTGCAAGATGGTGCTTTCATTCCATGTGACAGTACAGAATTATGTGCTTGCAGTGATTTAATACACAGTGGAACTGTTCCTTCTCTCAGATCTCTGCTCTGTCTTTTCAATAGAAGTTAAAGCACAGGGAGACAGAATTACAGAAAGCACTCTTTCTCATCCTGTGGGTTATTAAATGATCTTAAAAATTCTGTTTCTGCATCCACTGGAGTTTCAGAGAGTCCTTTGGGGTCCCTCAGTTAAGTGTTGCTTCCTCCCCCTCATGCCTGTGCTCTCTTGAGTCTGCTGTCCATAAAATACATTGGGCCATAAAAGGTGATACCTGTCAGTACCTCTTTCTCTATTTGAAGCAAGAGAAAATTGCAGGCTGTAGAAGGCAGATTGAGGAGCTCAAATATGAAAAAAATACTGCTCAGATCCAGCCTCCTGTTCTTACAGGGGGATACTTTAAATAACTCAGACTCATATATGATGCATGCAAAAAAGCTGAT
Organism: Tyrannus savana; assembly: GCA_013399735.1. Taxonomy (NCBI): domain Eukaryota; kingdom Metazoa; phylum Chordata; class Aves; order Passeriformes; family Tyrannidae; genus Tyrannus; species Tyrannus savana. The sequence goes on along the minus strand of VXAW01003295.1, from coordinate 6,340 downwards.
CTTTTTAAAGGCATCCAGGGACCACTAAAAGTTACTATTTTCTCCTAATTTACTCTCTGCATAACAGTTATAAAAAAGTGTTAATACACAGAAGAATTTACGTCCTTAGGAATTTAACTTGAGAACTTGCATGATTTACTTGCAGGACTTGCACAATCTCTCTCTCCCTGGTTATATGATCCAACTTTCTTGACTCAGGCTGGAACAAACATCTTCTGAATAGATAATATGTTTCTTCTCTACTTTGTGATAGATTTATATATTTCTATATTTACTGAAATTTTGTGGTTTCAAAATTAATGTAAATAAGATACTACCAGTGTAAATTCCTTTCTGTACCTTCTGTATTATGAAATACAGAAGATGCTTCTACTGGTAAAAGTTCCATAAGTTGCCATGGGGTGCTTGCAAGAGTTTACTGTGACTGAATGACGTATTCGCATCTGTAAAAGTTTTGTAGGTAAATCGAGGCAAGTGCTTGGACTTTCATTAGAATTTTATCTTTTTTGAGGTTGAATATTTTTTATATTTGAAGTACGTTTGAAAATATGTGCACAGGAGTAAAGTGTTCTTTAACAACAATAACAGCTTAACTGCAGCACTGCAGAGCAAGGAGGAAGTATGTGTACTGTAACAACCTAAAATTTCTATGATGAAATGGAATTTTATACTTTACTGGATGACAGGGCACAATTTAAAACTGTTATTACCATCAGCTTTCCTGTGTCCTAAATGTTCAGTCATCTGAATGGTAATCTTGGAACGTGCTTCAGAAATGCTGTATGTTCAGTGGGTGAAATTGTTTTGTTATAGACATAAGGACATAAAAAAACTCTGTCCCTTCTGGACATTTTCCTGTGCATGCCTTTTAAAGAGATACAATTTTGGGGTCCCTGTTTCCCTGCTGCAAAGCTGCACCACTACATAGGAGAAGGGAGTTCCTGACACTTTCTTGGGCTAAATGCATCTTTTATTTTTAAAAAGTGATCTCGTGGTACAGTAAATCTTTCTGCTAGCAAAACAATTCTTAGAGTTTAAGTTTTCATGTTGGCAGAGCCTGTCAGTCAAATAATTTTGTGTTTAATATTAATATTATAATAACTGCTGATATTAACTTCTGCATGAGTTAATATTCTTATTTTCACAGCCACTCCCATAGTGCTCTGAGTTCTTCAAACTTTTTGTTTCCATTCTTTTACATACTTTTATGGAAGATTGATGGGTGAATCAATTGCAGAACTTGAACACTTGAATGTCTGGAAAATACTAAGATCATGTTTTCTGGGGTTTTTGATAATCCTTGTCTTTATGCCTTATTGAGTTGTAAGAACTAATGAAATTCTTGTCTTCAAAAAAAAATTTGAAAAATCTCTCTGTTTTGATGTCAACAATTCCGTGAAACAAAACAAGGAGACATAAGACATATAAAGCATTTTCCAGGGTCACTTGGGAAGGAAACACTCATTTTTATAACTCACTGTATTGAACAAAACATGTGGGTGCAGTTTGTGGATTGTTTTTCAGAGTGTCAGGAGGCCATACAGAACTGGATTGTGACTTTCTGACTTTTGTCACTTTCTTACCACCTGAAATCCAGGATGTTCCTAACAGAATTGCTTGTAAAATGGACTCATATTATACAATTTTGCTCCATTTTCAGTAATAGCTGAGAATGTACTTTTACAAACTGTATCATTTACAGCTGCACCTGCAGATTTTAGTGGGTAAAGTGGTAGTGCAGCTGAAATGGATAAGTGTTCTAGATAAAACAGAAAAAGGCTAAAAAAAGAGTAGAAAAAATACTTTTTTTTTCTTTCACTTTCACTTGAAAACCTCAAAACTTCCACAGATCAGTGTGCTGGAGGTTATGCTGCAGTGCTTTGGGCTTGTCTAGATGTAGATGGGTAACGTGCTGATAAAAGCAGGTTCTGCGTCATTGAAAGTATAAAAGAAATGCCTTAGCCTGTGCTTAGGAATTGGTAAGAATGATACTGGGGTGGGTAAAAGCAGAGGGTTCTTACTGGGCCATCACTCTGCTTCAGGGCAGAACCTACACTGTGTTCAGCCTTTCCTGATGACATTTCGTTTTCCTTTTCCCTTCCCTCTGTAATCTGTTCTTAGAACTGTCAGTGGTGGAGAATCCAAAAGGTCTTTAGGCAGTCTGCTCGCCTTAGAAAGGAGGGGTTTTTAATGTCTAACTTAGATAGGCTTCAGTGTAAGCCCATTATTGCTTTTCCTATTACCACTGGACAAAGAAAACCATTTATTTCTTTTCTTTTTTATAGCTTTCTTCTATACGTGGTCAGGCTGATATCTTTTAGGCAGCTCTAGACCAGATAATTTAATGTCTTTCAGTCTTTTTAAACAGATGTTTATCTAAAGCTTTGTTCAGCCCTTGAATAATTGAAGGACTGTATAAATTAATCACCATCTTCAGCTCTGATGTTTCAGCTGGATGCAGCACTTCATCTGAGGGCTTACTAGGCCAAATTGGATGGCAAAACTTTCTTCATAGGTGTCATGAGCAATACAGACGTATCACAATATACTATTTGTTTTTCATGCCTTGTAACAGCATTGACCGTGTTCCTTTTCTGCATTCAGCTGTTTCTGGCTGTTATCTGTCCAGCTGTTTTAAAAGTGGTGTTTAGCAACCTCCTTCCATTTTTCAGGTCCTGTTTCCAGTTTGTCAGGAACCAGGCATCAAGTGTGCCTTCATCTCTGGCCAGCTTAGTGTTATTTGCAAATTTGATGAGCCCACTCTGCCATCTAAGTCTCTAGTGAACTCAAATTCTTGTGTATTTTCCAAACAGGCCCCTCCAGAAGTTCACTCAATACATTTTTGTACTTTTATGATTTACAAGAATTTCCAGGGGTTTTTTTCCAAATTCTTTTCCATCTACTTTATGGGGAGTGTTCTTTTGACAGCTTCCCTTTGAGAATTTTGTGTATTTTTTTGTCAACAGCATCACTGAATTTAAGATTTGACAGATGCTGTTTCATCTGGATTCACAAAATTTATTTCCTTGTCATAGGAATAAGATGGATTGATGTGATTTGTTCTTGACAAATCAGTGTTGACTGTTACTTACCCCTTCGATACTCTGTAGATGTTTACAAATTGGCTTCTTTTTTTTTAAGTATCTCTCTGTGAATGGAATTAATATTGACTGGCTTGTAATTCCATGACTCCTTTTTCACTTTTGCCAAGATAGAATTGACAGAATGGCTCCAAGTTTATTTCCCTTGGACTTTGGTAAGTCAGAATGTTGGTAGGTAGCCTGGTAGGGTCAGTGGACCATTTGATTGCTTGAACTGCTCTCTACAACCCAAGAGAAGGGTGTAGCCAGGTGGGATCAGTCTCTTCTCCCAAATTTCAAGAGATGGCAAAAGATGAAATGGCTTCAAGTTGTGCCAGGGGAGGTTTAGGTTGGATATTAGGGAAAATTTCTTCACTGAAATAGTTATCAAGCATTGAAACAGGCTTTTCAGGAAGTGATTGAGTCACCATGGAGTTATTTACACGTGGTTTAGTGGTGGACTTGGCAGTGTTAGGTAAATGGTTGGCCCTAATGATCCTAAGGGTCTTTTCCACCTGAAATGATTCTACCAATTGATGATACTCACTGTTCAAGTGTTAAATGTTTCTATATTGCATAGTGTGTTGTATTTCTTGTAGTTGCAGTCTTTCATCAGTGTCTAAATGAAGTTCTAGTGGAAAGACTTTAAAAAGAAAACTCTCTAATTCAAATTTTTCTTCTCTGAAGTTTTAAAGTGTTGTCAAATCTAGATTCATACATTAATGCAGTTGGTTTATGTTACTTCTTCATTGAAGCTTAGTACTCACTATTCTGTTTGGGGAAATTGGAACTAAAAGCTTTTTAAAATGTATTTCTTTTTCCAGTTTGTCAAATTTGCCAACATTGAGGAAGACACACCTTCCTATCACAGACGCTACGACTTCTTTGTGTCTCGGTTCAGTGCCATGTGCCACTCGTGTTACCCCGATCCAGAAATACAAACCGAGTAAGTGCCATTCTGTGTGAATTACAGAAAACTGTCTTGACACATCAATAGTCTGTAATATACCTTTTGTTAGGGTATTTAGTGGAGTAGTTCACAGGAAGAAAATGAAAGTCTGACTCTTTAAATAGCACCAAATATTGCAAATCTTAGATAGCTGGAACTACTAGAATATTTGTCATTTTGCCTGACTAGTGCCTCTCAGACTGTGGATTCTCCCCAGAAAGGCACAACTTACTACTGTAAATGTGCAAGTTCATAACTTACATGAGAAATTAAGTGCGCTACTTATATGAGCAGCAAAAGCATATTTTGAGATTGCTCTTTGAGAATTACTCATGAAAATTGAATTGTCTTAGATGCCAGAAGTATGCTCACGTGTGTGAAACTGAAGTGGCTCCATGGATGAGAATTCCACATTTTTCCGTGCTTATGTAAGCGCCACAGTTTGTTTCCCTGCGGCTCCCCCTGGTGGATGTGTCCTTCGCAGGAATTGGTAATCGGTGCTTAACTCCTGAGCATTTTGGAAAACATAAGGCTTTTCAGTTTATATCAGTTACATCTCCCTTGTACTCGTTTTTTCTGTTTCCATGCATTAAATTGCTTATCCAACTATGACAAATCCATGTGCTGAGCATTTATTCCACCTTTTGGGTATGCTGTTGTTACATTAGCTCCAGGTTTTTTCTGAAAATTTGCAGCTTCAGAAATCTGTGAACTGTATTTTCAAAATGAATGAATACTGTATACATTGATTAGGAGGAAGAAACCCCAAACATAAACCCAATAAATAATTCCTCCTTATTTTTAGTAATTTGCTGGCATTTTATTTGTTGCCTATGCTGTGCATAGGGTTCTGCTGTAAACTCCAAAAGGATCAGGATTAAATCTGCCTGCTTTGGCTGTACCATTACCCCTACCCTCACCAGCTTTCCCTTTAGGAAGATTATCCTGTTGAATGGGTTTACATCATCAGTTTTTTAAGGACTTTTACTCAGGGACCAAAGGGCAAAGGGGATGGAAACTTCTTAAAGAGGTGTCAGCAGTGAAGTTGGTGTATCACACAACTACCTCATAACTTAGGCTTCAGTCAGGTACAGTGTATTTAGCTAAAGCTGATGGTTGCAAATAGTATTCGTAAAGGTTTCAATGAGCTTTATTCAAAGGGTTCAATTTTGCATTTTTAGGTTTAGTGAAACTAAACCAGAAATGTTCAAATACTTACTAACTGTAAAATGTTTCCTAAGAGGTTCAGATATGAAGCTTAGCTCAGGCTTTTCAGCATTACTTTCAACCTCCATTGCCCCTTGCAAATGAGAGCTAATATTAGTGATGAACTGGAATATGGAAGACGTTAAGTGACTTGGACATCCCTGATTCATGTATCAGGTATGACCTACCTGCCACAAGGATACCTCAAAGTAAAATGCCTCAAAACTATGATTGCTCTAGGAGTAAAGAGAACTGTACTAGCCTTTTGCTCTCCAGATTGGCAGCCTGCACTGTTATCTGTGCTTCAGTTTGCCATGTTGATGAGCCCTTAGACAGGGAGGAATTTCATCCTAGTGATGTAATATTGTACATGACCTTAAATTAAATGTAATCTCTGCTTTACTCCCTGTCTGAGTCTTGTTTAGAGAAATGAAACCTTTCTTGTGCAATGAAATTTGATGCTGCACTTTCCTCACTACTTCAACACACACTTTTCATCCTTTTGTACAATAGTAAGAACATGAAATTAGTGCTAGTGGCATTCCTGTACACAAAAATGTGGCCTTTTTTCCACGTGTGAATATTTTTTTTACTGAGGGTGACCAAATGTATAGCAATATGGCTTTTTCCACATTATCCTAGACAGTTTGAATGTACCCCTTTCAAAGGAGATCTTTGTGAGCAGCAATCATTCTTGGAGTTGGCATGACAGGTTTGTTGGTACTGAGGTAATTCAACACTCAGCTGTGATTGCAGAGGACAGTTGTAAATGCAGGTGTCACAGATGGTCGATATCGCTGATGGGGGGCAGGGGCTAATTCAGCTGATCCTAAACCAGACATCTGGAGCTGCTGTTCACCTGCATAGCTTGAGGTCCCACTGAACTGAGTGGCTTGAGGGGGAGCTTGAACCTCACCTACACAAGTGGTTGTTGTCAGGTAACGTGGGCTTCTGGAATCTCCCCAGTAAATCAGATTTCCCTTTTGTAGGGGGAGGTCAGCGCTCGTGTTTAACGTATCTAAAGCCACAGTGTCAGCAAATCTTGATTGCCTTAAGACCTAATAATTAAAAAGAAAAGTTTCAGTGATAGATTTCTGAAAGCTCT
>VXAW01003294.1:48409-81708 GCA_013399735.1 Tyrannus savana | reverse complement strand
GATTTACTTACAGTAGGGCCCTTCGCACCTGGGGAACCGTCCGTGCCTTCGGTACCCTAAAGATAATGCACCAATCATTAAGAATCATTTTAATGAGGAGGACATCAATAACAAAAGCAGGAGAGAGTTATTTTATCCCTTTAGAAGACCAGACAATAAAAACTATTAAATGCAGCAACATATGATCTCCTTATGCAAATGCTAAAATGGGCAATAAAGCATGCAAGTAAATGGGATTTTTAATGTCCAAGATCTTATGTTGCAGCTTAAGTTTTAAAGTACTTCTAGGGTTGAGACTGAATCAAGCTGCATAGCTTTCAGTTTTCCTTCCTATTTTAACTAAATAATGAAAAGTTATTATCAATAAAATAAGCACAAAACAAATGAATGAGACCTTTTTATTTCCTTGGGGGGGGGTGAAAATAAAAAGAAAATAAAGCAATTTGAGTAAAATTCAGTGTCACTGAAGTGGGGTACTGAAAGCCCCTATAAACACAAAGCATGCAAATGCTGAGCACTGAGGAACTCGATTTAAGGTACTTACAGGAAGCCCTTGCGATCCAGCTGGGCCCTGTGGACCTGTTTCACCTCTTTGTCCTTGAGGACCTTCAGGACCACGAGGACCTGTTGGACCTGCTTCACCCTAAGATTTCACATGACAAAATAACAAGATTATTTTGCTCTAAAAAGCAGCACTATAAAGTAACTAAGGAGGGAATACTGAGTTTATAACAGCAAAATAATTCAGGTTTTGAAAGAGTTTATTATCCTTAAGTTTTGTTTACTTAATTTTTGTTCTACTACTTCTATGTGAATGTAAATTTTAAAAGCATAAACAGTATTTTTCCTTGTTGTATACAAGACAAGGAAGCTTTCTATATCAAGTAGCACCATCCAGGAGCCCAGATCAGATCAAGGGCTGTCACATGTCTTTCTAAAATCCCAGTACGTGTCTGTAACTTTACAAGGTTTTTTTTTTACCTTCATTAACAGCAAGGCTTAAAATTAAGACATAATAACACATCTGGGGTTGGTTGGGTAGGTTTTTTTGCCCAGTGCATATGAACTCACTGTTTCAGCACTATATTAAATATCAAATCCCTATAAGATTAGACTGGATGCTAAAAATAAAAAAATAAAAAAAATAAATTCTTTCTAGTATCTTCTTTGAATTTTATCTTTATATAGGAAATTTGCTTTTTGGAACTGATGGCTGTTAATATCACGTCTTCAGAGCTGCAATCCACTCTTCATTGTATAATCTCCTTAGCTTTTATGAGTTCAAAGCAGCTACTCCAATCTGACATCATCTGACGATCAAGCTCGAAGCCAGCTTCTCCTTTTCAAAGGCTGTAATTGAGCCATCATGTGACATCTTCCCCAAACCTTTACTTATGTAAGATGGTGCTTGCCATATCAGAATGATTTATGGCAGTTAACTGATATATGGCATTTATCATTTAACTGTACACCCATCTATTCTACACTGTGCTTTTGCAAAGAAAGCTTGGAGCAGATGATCCTCGAGCTCCCCTTCCAACCTGTTGTTCTTTGACTCCACCATTATGTTAACACTCTTCTTAAGACTTGTTTCCAAAACACAGTTTTGTGGACGCTGCCAGCTTCAAAACAACACAAAACATCTGCTGAACTTGGCTAGCTGACTAATAGAGAGTTTCTCCTTGTATAACATTTTCCTATGGTGTTTTAGGAGTGTAAAGGGAAAAAAAAAGGAGCAGCTGGGTGGAGAGCAAGTATAAGAAGTATAAGGAAGCTGTGTGAGTTGTCTTTTCTGCCTTTGAAGACATTGTCTCAAGGCTAAGAAAAAAAAAATTGAGCACTTTCTTGAAAAGCAAGCGAGGGAAGTGCCACAAAGGCAGTGCTGCAGCCAGTGAAAGTTTTCCATTTCAGCCCAATCACAGCAGCAATCATAATTTGCTCTGTTGTGATGAACTGCAGCACATCTCTCTTGGGGTGCAGGCATTTGCCTTACCAGTCTAGGTCATCTCAAAAAGTGTTCTTGGCCAAAACTAGAAGTTTCAGCACTAGGAGGTACTGCTTGTGCACACTGACTTAGGCCAGTGCTCACAACCTCACTGGTAACACATCTTGTTATTCTTTGAATGAATTGGACAAGATTCCTGAGGCAAAGCATGACAGTGATCTTATAATCACCCTTTAATGTCAGCAAAAGTGAAAGGAAAGTATCCTAAGGGTGGTGAATTGCAATTGCTTCATTTGGCTTTGGGTTTTCATCTTCTCTCTGAAGGCCTTGACTAAAATTGGTTTCATGGTGACTCAGGGACTTGTACACATGTCACGTTGAACTCTCTGCAGTCTGGTATGCATTTTTAATTATGTGTTATTAGACATTTTCTAAAGATACTTTTAATTTATTTTTTACCTTCAGACCAGGAATACCAGGAAAACCTGGAGAACCAGTTATGCCAAGTGGGCCCTATAAAAGACAGAAACACAAAAGTGTAATTTGGCCGTTTAGATCACACTGATTAGTTCATAAATCACTGGGTGATTTATGGTTCTAGGACAATACACGTGGTTTTCAGTCATAAAACTTTTATTAAAAAACCGAATAACTATAAACATCTTTTTTTAAGTGATACACACACATTTTATGGAACTGTGGTGCAGTATTTTAATAACATATTTGCTGACTTCAGCAAAGAAAAGTTCTTGATTCAGCTATTAATGCCCAAATTGCAACATACACAGTTAACAGTTATGGGAATTAAGATTCCCAAATTCACAGACAAGTTCGTCTGCAAGCTGTAAAACACAGATTTTGTACGAAATTCTCAAGAGAGACAGAGATAGAGAGCAGAGACAATTTACTGCTTGGATCTTTGTTCCTAGAAAAGAAAGCGGAGGAAAGGCTGGGTTCTGTCACACCACAAAGCACAACAGTTTGCAGAGGTGCAGCTTCAGCTCCCCCAAACCAGTACAGCTGTCCCCAAACAACAGATCTTGAGATGGTCAGTGCTCCAAGGAGGTCTGACAGCTCCAGCCACAGTATTGATGTAGCTACACGACTTCTGCCTTTAGAGCCAAATTCTTGGTTTGTTGCACTGCAGAGTAACAGAGTCACACCTCCTGTGACTGTGAGGACACGAAGTTTGGGCAGAGGTGCAAACAGCTGGGGCTGCATTTGATAGCACACTGTCCAAACTCGCTAGAAAGCAAACTTCAAGTGTATACACTTGAAAATGCCCGCATGGTAGGATGTAAACCTTGTTCTGCTGTACAGAAAGACTTGACAATTAAGGGCTTCAAAGGAAATTTGTAAATTGTTTCCATTTCCATAATACCTCCCGTGCTGAACAAGACTTTCAACAGAACTTTTTACGTATTATAAAGTCTCAGAACGGCGGCACACCGTGGTTATAAACACTCACTACAACGCTCTTCCCAGATGATTCCTCAATCTTTTCCCGATTTTCTGTCTTTTTGTAAAATATGATTCACACTGAGACAAATATTCTATGCAGTAAAGCTCTCCTGACAAACTTAATCAGAACAATCTGTCCCACTTAGCCTTATTACAGGCCCTTCTGCCGTGACCTTGCACTGGATTTCTACAGCACTGATATAACAACTCACTAAGTAGATTTTTTTTTCTAAACCTATGTCTCATTTCATTGGGTCACAAACACATATCTGCCAAATCTCTCTCTCTTGTTGCGGGAAGAATTCCAGAATTACAGTGTACCACTGCACTGACCCAAATAACAACACATTTCATTAGCGCTTCCTCCAATGAGAAACACATGCATCAAGGACCAGTACCTCCCTTGTGGCACCTCATGGGATTTTTCCAAAAATTTTAGCCAACCAGTTATCATGTCCAGTGAAGCTGAGCTCATATTTTATGACAAAGAAAAATTTCAAGCTTCATGTAAAATTCCCTAGCTTAGGACCCAGATTTTTTTAACTTCATAATTTGTTTTTGATACTGAAAAAACCTAGCAACTTAACCTTCTTTCACGATACACTAAATGACAGAGTTTTGTCAGTTTTTAGGAACTTATGCTCATTTTCTGAGGTTCTATTACAGTTAATTATTTCTTAGTGAAGCTTTTAATCAAATAGTCTGTTCGTTGGGATGGCAGAGGTAACTGATTTTTCTTCCCATGTCTTAATCACTAACAAATAAAGAATAAAATTCCAACAGTGGTGCACTTTGGAGGTTTGGTGGGTTTTTTGGTGCGGTGCTTGCAGGGTGTTTGGTTGTTGGATATGGTGTTTTGTTTGTTGTTTTGTTTACAAGCAGAACATCACGAAGAGCTAAAGGTTCAGGCTGACTACACAATTATAAACTGCTTTACATTACAGTGCAGATACTTCAGAATGTTTCCTCCCTACAGTATGGACTCCATAAGAGCAGCAAAGCATCACCTTTCCCAGAGGATATTATAGTCTACTCCTTTGCATATTAAAGCCTTTAGAGGAAGTAAACTACAGAGTATAATTTCTCAGAAGGCAGCACTAAAACTAAAATAAGTAGAACTAAGAATCACTCACAGATAATTAATTCCAGGTGCACTTTACTTATACTAGCAACTACCAACTTTTTTTTTTTTTTTTTTCTTTTTTTCTTTCTTTTTTTTTTTTTGGTAGGGTCAAAAGGCAAGTGGAAATAGAGAGAAGAAACAGGTGATTGAGAAAAAAAACCTTACCATTGGCCCTGGCTTCCCAGGCATCCCATGCTGACCACGCCCACCCTAGTTATGAAAACATCATACAGAGAATATTTATAAGAACTCTACTTTTTGAAAAATTATTTATTGTTGACATTTGTGATAAAAGCTACATATATAATAAATTCATCAAAGTGCTGGATTGCACATTCCTCCAAACACTGTCAAAAGCCTCTGGAAGAAATTATGTTCCCCTTCTAATTAATGGATTTCTCTATTTTCAGAAAGGACAATATTTTGAAAGTGTCATTATGTGGGGCACATAACATAAATGGAGCACATGAAAGTCATGGGGAGAAATGCCAGAAAAAAAATACTTGACATTGGATGTAAAAGCAACAAGATAAAACTTCTACTCAACTATGATCTCATGTCAAGGCTAATCCTTCTTGATGAAAATCAAAATATTTTTTAAGAAGACAGTTTTATTATCTGGAATCAAATTGTGTGACTTCACCTAAATTGAAATCTTAAGTGAAAGACTGCATTTAAACTTTTGTTTTAAACCTCTATCCAGACAAATTCGATACCTATTATTTCCAGTTCAGTAATTTTTGGTGAAAATAGCCTCTCATGAGAAATTCCAGAAAGGTTTTTTTTTTTCTGTATTACAGAAAAAAGGCCTCGTGGGCAGCTCTGGTATGAGAAGTTACCATACAAATACCATTCTCTTTTTAAAAACTGTTTCTAGCTTATAAAATTTATAGTAAAGGTCTCACCCCACAAACCCACTCAGCCCTCACATTCTTAGGCTAGAGCAGAACTCACCATACAAGTGACTGGCAAGTCACATGAATACTTTCAGGGGTAGGGATTAAATTAAATTAAATTAAATTAATTAAAATAAGGGAAGAATTACGAGGATAGAGAGGGAAGATCCTACTTACAGGAGCACCCTGTGGTCCAATTCGACCTCTTTCCCCTGGCATTCCTCTAGGCCCCTTGAAGAGGGAATAAGAAGTGCATTATTTAGGAAAGCCACCATGACAGAATAATAAAAAGAGCAAAGCACAGTTCACTTGATACCCCCCCATAATGGAGATAACACTTGCCACCACCTCTTTTGGATTTTATTCCTTTGTTTTTTGGGGATTTTTTTAATCATACTTGATTTTTCCTTTGCTTCAAGTCAGTTTTGCACTGCATCACTCCCCAGGGGTTTTCTGCTCAACCTTCTTTATTTACTTTTAACATGGACATGATTAGTTTCACTGAGACTACAAGGGTGATAAGGACAGATGATGGAAACAACAGTTACAGAACCAAGTTTTTTCCTTTTTTTTTTTTACTCCTGCAGGTATAGCTTGTCTTGTCCTATAGCAGGAAAGAAGTAGGAGCTCACATAAGTCCTTAAAGCCTCACAGGCTTGACCAGTGGAAATTTATTAAAGAGTGATTTTATTTCTTCTGTTCCCACAGTATTTCCAGTTCTAAACACATCAGAATAAATTCTGTATATAGTCACCAGTGACAATAAAGCAATTTCATTCACTGTTTCTCATTCACAAATTGGATCCCACTTCAGGGATATTACATTCTCCACGACACAAGATAGTGCATCCCAGAGAGATGCCATTATCTAATATCAGAAATGTGCTTTTACTCTCAGAAGCACTGCTGAGAGTCAGTTTTTGGCATGTTACACTTCTTACACCTATTCAGTTTTCCAGAACAAATATGAAAGAAAAAACTAGTCACCCTAAACTTGCATGAGTAGGCAAACAATCACCACACCTGCATTCATGTTTCTGTTGAGCCTTCTGATTTACCATTATTACCCTGTATCTTTGAACAGAGAAGAATAACAGCTCACAGTGGACCAAACTTACTGTTAGTGTAATAGAAAAATGAAGCCTTAATTAAGAGAAAGTCCAGCCCCATGACCTCAAATACATAGATATCAAAACCTACAAATTCCTAACAGTATTTACAGTCACTTCTGTAATACTCAGTGCACACGACACTCACTAGAGGACCCGTTGGTCCCATGGCACCAGTTGGTCCAGACTCTCCCTGGAAATGGAAATGAAATCACACAATTAGAGAAATGAGTGAAAGCAAATTGGAATTACACCTCATCCCTGACCTCAGTGCTTATGTTGGAGCTCAGAGGCAGAGTTGCACAGTCACCTGTGTGCATCACACGTGGCAAGAGCACTGTTTCCCAGTGGAAAACAGTGATGGGAAGTGCCATATTTAGATGTTCTCAGTGAAATAAAGAAGCAGATTTAACTCCTACATGTTCCAGCTACCTGCCCATACCACCTACCAAGTCTCCTGCTGTTGTTGCCTCCATCAAAGGTTTGGGGCAGTGTCAGGAAAGAAATTTTTTCTTACACAAACTCTCCTTAACTACTAATGACACATTTAAGTTTAGATTTTGGAAGGTTCACTTCTTTTACTGTGTTTTTAACCAAAGGAATAGTTCTGACCCACATTCAATTATCAGCTACGCCAGGCCAAAAAGTGTTTCACCATCAGCACTAATGAATGTGGAAAAGCTTGAAAAAAAAGTGTTCTATGCTCTTTTAATGCAACTTTTAACCTTTAATCTTGAAAGGACTGACTCCAGCTGGCAATCCTGTGTTACCACTGCTTTAAGCTGAGGTTGAAAGGGTGCTACAGTGCCAGTGGGGCTCAAAAATTGTAATGGAAAAAACTTGTTAGGTGAAAAATCATCAGCTGGATGAAATATATTCTCTCTCTCCACTCCAATGCCTGTTTCATTTAAGTCAGTCTCTAGTCCAGAAATTCAAAAGAGAAGAGTCAGGTTTTAAATTATGCCTTGCTCTATTTTATTGTATTAAAAAAATGTTAGAAATCTGTGTTTTCCCACTCAGCTTGGTCACAAAGCCAACAAGAAACACGAACTGCCCAACTGCAAAGTTGCAAGATGTGCATGGGCTCTTTGTCAAGACACTTTGCTGTCTTCAGTGTTACATACTTGTCACAGATGGACCACAGCCAATTCACCCAGTGACACCTTACAGGCCTAAAGCTGAGCCCCAGCTGAAACTGGAACTCTCAGTATAAAGCCCAGACATGTCATTGAAGAGCAGTTGATATGTATCAAACACAAAATAAATATGGGTAATTCCGCTCAGTCTCTCCACTCCACACAAATAGCCCTGACAGGAGTGTGCACAAAGCTGTGTTCAAAGTATCTACCCTCTTTCATGGTTATATAAAACAGGCTTAACCCTTTAGTTTTTTGGGGCCATGAAAATACCTTTGCTCCAGCTGCTCCAATTTCACCTTTTGGACCGTCAAGTCCTTTTAATCCCTGTAAATTATAAAAATAGGGAGAAATTGTATTCATGTATGTACACACAGAGAGCATTACTACTATTATTGTTAAAGTAACTCGATACTAAAGTGTTAAGAATGGATCTGAGGTGGGAAGAGTAAGAAAGGAAAAAAAAATAAAGAAGAAAAAAAACAGATGGAATAAAGTTTTTAAACATTTCCTAAATGGAAACCAGTTGTACAAGGTACATTTCCTTGGATTCGGTTTCCTTTTTAAAACAAGAAACTTATTTAAAAAAAAAAATCCTAAAACAACAAGGAGGAGGCTCTGAGCCATAGGAAACCTACTTATTCCTCCCCAAAGTAAAATTCTGGCCAGAAAGCTTGGTAATTTGTAATCCCTCCATGCTGCAAACATATCCACCTCTCCAGTTCCCCACCCTAAGACAAGGCTTGCCAACAAAGAGAGAGAACTGTCAGGTTTGCACCTCCTGAAGCTTGGCAGGGCTCGTGCAGGCTCCTTCCAGATTCCCAGAACGTTTGAAAAGAGAGTGAAGAAAGCACTAGAGACTGTAACAGAGAGGTCAGCTTAAAGGGGAATAGTGCTGTGTTTTCTGCAATCCCCTCTTCCTCTCCAATGCCAGTAATTCTGCCACAGCTGGCTCGCCTCTAGGGGAGTCAAATTCCACACAGATACAAAAAACCCTCATCTTTAGTATCTTTATAGTGAAATATCATCTGTAAGCAGCAGGAAAACAGGTCTCTTACCCGGTGACCCTTGAGACCTGGGAGACCAGGAGCACCAGGAAAGCCTCGAGGCCCCTAAGCAGGAAAAGCAAACAAACAAACAAACCAATAAAATCCTGATTTCTGCACATAAGCCCTTCAATAATGCTGCTAGCAGGGATGAGGGTGACTGTAACACAAATACTCCTAACATCCCTTTGCCTTGCTGACACAGTAGAGTGAGGCAGGGAATTTGAGCAGGTCACAGATGACACAGCCTTGAAGTTGGACAGTCTGAGCATTATGCATGTTTTCACTAATATCAAAAGCTTTATCATTTATCTCAAGCCTCGAATTTTAACAGAAGCAACGAAATAAAATGAGTGGAAAATGAAGTTTTAAGTCTTAATATGGAGAAATATTAATTAAACAGAGATCAAAACTCAGAGCCCCCATTTAAAATAAATAGAAATTCAGAACTGCAAACCGTATATGTTCTTTCAGAACACGTCAGCATGATAAACAACCATTATCAAAACACATGTAACAATTAAACCAAAGTTATCTTGGACTTAGTTTCCTACCCAGTTTCTCAGGGAAGGCTAATGGAGGGGAGTTAGGTGCCTTGTGTTAGAATATTGGTCACATGAATTTATTACAAAAATTACATTAACACCTTCACACTCTCAGATAACAACAGTTCAGCAAACACTGACTGGAGCCTAAGAGTGAGCTAACACAAGGATGAATGGCAGAGCTTTGCACTGATGAATCATCAGTGTGATGTGATAAGTAATCAGTATCATATGATGGCAAGCGATTATTTTTCTAAATACAATTATTTTTTCTAAAATGTAAATAGTCACGCTCTTACTGGAGATCCTGGAAATCCAGGCTCACCGGTTTGCCCTGGTCTACCAGGTTCACCCTAGGGAAAAAAAAAAAAACCACATTAAAATAGGAAAATTAACATTCTTCAATTCAAATAAATGAAGACATCCAAATCAATATTATACATCATCTTTTTGAATCAACCACACACATGTCCAGCAATTGTGTATTAGACACATTAACCTTAGAAAGGTTTTTAACCCAGAATTGGGGGAACTAAAGACTGAGCATCCCAGCATCACAAGATGGCGCTGCCATGTAGTTTTCCTGGGAATTAATGAGGCAATCTTCACCCAGCATCACATTGCTTTCCCTTCCCACTGTAAAAGCAATCTAAAACTGTCTGCATTGCAGCTTGTTCCTCTCCCTCAGTTCAAATATTTAAAAATGTTTATAATTTCGTTCTAGGACAGTGACCATTTTCTGTGTACTGCAGTGGGAAAGAAAATATGGTAGAGCCAAACGAGCATATTGGGAAGATTATTCAAAGCCCTCCAGTCACAACCAATCATTCCTTTATATGCATCAATCAGTTCAAATTCATCCAGGACACCGACCTGCAGGAATATGAAAAGCTTCAGGAAAACAGTTTCTGGACACAGAGAAGGCAAAGGGCCTCACAAATGCAATGACATGACCAAGTCCCATCTCTGGACCCCGTGGGTAGTGACTATTTACATCTTCCCACTCTCATCTTTTCTTTCACTCTCTCTCCCTTACCCTCGTCCTGTCTTTTCCTTTCTCTCCCTTATGCACTCTCCCTAAAGGTTATCTTCATGCCACATTGCTATAGATGATAAATACAGATGACAACACCCAAAATGGCAAAATACCTGTTTACCTTTGAAACTAAATTGTTCTAAAATAAACCCTAACACACATATGTTTTCAAACACTGATTATTCAGTGTCATTTCGCTCTAATCCACCCCAACGGATTTACTAATAAGAACCTGGGTTGTCCCCCCTTTTCTGGAGCAGGTTGTAACATACAGTTAAATGGGAAAGTAGCTGGTACCCAAGCTATGGTAATTTTTAGACTAAAATATCTAGCATCTGCAGTTTTTAACTAATTTCCAAGCTATAAATTACAGTTCAGACTGATTTAGTGTGCTTTGCAAACACATAATATACACCTACTAGTGAGTTCTTAGGCTGCTGTTGTGCAGGACATACATGTATATGTAACATGTATAAAACATACATTTTACATATATGTGTACATACATGGATAGAGTAATAAACTCTGTTAGGAATATAATAAATTATCAAAAGTTTTAAGAATTTAAATACTAAAATCTCATTGTGCACACACTACCATCACAGTCCTTCTAACTCCTCACGTGATCTCAAAAGAGAAGAGAATTGCTCCCTCCTGATACATCATCACCTTTGATTTCAAGAAAGACATCACAGTTAAGAACTGACTGAGGCAAGAAATAGCAAAGAGCTGGTGCTTGGGCTTTAGGTATGAGGGTGGCTGCCAAGATTCACAGTTGTGACACTGCTCTTAACGAGGAGCCTGATTGCAAAGAAAAGCAAGGAGATAATGGCAGTTACAACAGGCACATCTGCCAGTTAGTCACTGTCTCACAGATGCCAATGTTTGTTTTCTTAAAAATTAAACAAGATACAAAGAGTAACGAACTTACATCTTCACCAGGTTTGCCTGGAGGTCCCTCTGGTCCTCGAGAACCTATTGGTCCCTAAGAAATAAATATATTTCTTGAGAAGTCAATTTAGCCATCAATAAATTTCCCTTTTGCTCCATTTCAAAGTCTGGTTTTACAAAAACATAGGGACAAAGGAAAAAATTTATGCCTAAGCATAAAAATGCTTCATTTTGTGGCACTCCTTCTAAACATCCTGCCCTAAAAAACATGCATTATATTATATGAAAATATAGGATAGACTCTTTAAGAGGAAAAAAAATTCCTTTAAGAGAAAAAACAGTTGCTGTTGCATGAAACCTCTGGCTCTTGCCGTTTTGAATCCTTTTGTTCCCTCAAAAAATAAACATTCTCATCACCCTTTGTGTAAGTTGCACTACCAGGTATGGTTTTACCAGTGCTTGACCATCCTCAGGTCTCTGCTGGAAAAGTGAGAATGATCATTTATAATATCACTGGTCCTAGCTTTGAACAACACAACTCTTCACTGAAGTTACTTAATAGCTGAAACAACATAAGACAAATCCTGTTCTGAAACAAAAAGGCATAACATATTGGCAATTTTCTTGCGGAAATGTTTGAATTTATCAGTCTTACCATAGGTCCTGGATCCCCAGGTTCACCAGGTGGGCCTGTGGGGCCAGCACCACCCTAAAATTAACCAAAGATTAATACAGTTACAAAGCCCAAAAGGAATTATAAGGATATAAATTAAAATCCATGACCAGGAAAATCCCAGCCCACGGGACAGACTGGATTCTAATTCAGAATCAGTTCACATTTCAAAATGAGTGGAAGTTGGGTACTAAAACCAGTGAAGCTGTACAATAAAGTCACCATTTTCATCATTGTTCCCTCATTAAAAAATACATGCTGGATTAAAACCTTGATAAAGCTCTAATAAGCCATTCTTTTAGAGCTAATTCCCGTGTTTTAGAGTACATCTGGAGCAGAAAACTTGAGAGCAGCTTGTTTAAATCCACTTCCAGACGAAGATGCATTCAGCCACACGTCACTGAAGACAGGCATTACCCCCAGAGATGAACACACAGCCATTACTACGAGCTTTGCCTTCATCTCTGGCCAATTATCTCCAGCCCCCTGAGGTGAAGCACTTACTTGTTTTCCTTGGAGACCCTGAGGACCCCTTGGACCCACTGGACCCTGTCGAACACAGAACTTGTTACACACTGGAAAACACCCTTTCCCAAACAACCTTCACCCAGCAAAGACAGCAAAAAAGGCCTGATAGTGACCTCCAAGATGGCATTTCTATGGTCAAACCCTCGGGAAGGCTTTTACTTAGAAAACTGGGGTTATCAAATGCACACAGAATGAAATCTGATGAATTAAAATGAAATCTTCCAACGTAAAAAGTCACAGGAGTGTAATTTCATTAACAGCTGAAAATATGGGTGTGATTGCTTTCTGAAACCTCACAGTTTCTCTGGAATCAGCCAGAACAACTGTGTTGTCTCCACTGAAAAAAAAAACACAGTCACAAAATAAGAGTTGGGGGGAATAATCTTCCCTCGAAGGGAATCTCATTACTCAGATGAATCTCATAATGGAATCAATGAGAAAAATAAATTAATCCTGTTGTTCTCAGCCATGAGCTGAGAAGCAGCAATGGAAGGACGTGTTTAAATGTATCATACAAACCACCAAAAGAGCTGCCAAATGGTTGTGGTTTTTGTTACAGAAAGTTCAGATTTTCCCTTAGAAGGTTTTATGGGATTGTTAGGGCAAATCTCACGCTTAATTGTAACTTGTAACATGAAATAAACATTATCTTGTTTGAAAATAATTCCCTTGTTTCTAGGAATACAAAAATATCTGTGTAAGACAATTTACATTTTGACAGAGGTTGAAGATTTATCTTTTAATGTTCATTAATTTTTATCAATTTTTACAAAGCAAATGTAGAAGAGTTAGTAATACGCCATTTCAAAAATCTAATCAATGTTAGAACAGTGTTTCAGCTGTCAGGAAAGGAAAGGAAAAAAGAATGTCACACAACATGATGAATCAATCCAAAGACAGCGAGTGTCAAATTACTTAATTGGGCTTTGTGTAAGGCCTTATATAGACAAAGACAATATTAAAATTAATAATGTTTGAGAATGACAGAAGAAGAGCCAGTACAAGAGATGCAACACCTTGAGACAAACTGAGTGAAAGGATTAAGCAAAACAATGAAGGGCAGCAAAGTAGGACAGACTCGTGGAACAAATCATTGTATGTGCACAAAGCAAATTCACTGGGGAGAGACATTCACAGAATGGAAAATTTAATCCTAAGGTAAAACACAAGATTATCTTTAGAACCTTTCATATGGTATTGAAACTGATTTTGAAGGTTAGTAGTGGAGACTAGGATGGATAAGATTCAGGTAGGCAAACTAATTGACAGCACAGTCACTAAAGGATGGTTTCCTTAACAATAAATGTTAAGATACTGGCAAAGAGGGTAACAGTATTTTCAAGATATCAAACATGAAGAGAGAGAATATTCAAAAACAGCCCCAAGGGTTCTAGCAGAGAAAGCTTGGGGTGGTGAAACAGCTTTCACTGATGGTAAAAACATTAAGTGTTACCACTAAGTCCCCAGAGCACAAAAAGTAAAGGACATATCTGAAAAGTGAGGGATGTCAGTGATAAAACTGGATCCACAGAGAAACAGAAATTATTTCTGTCTTGAAATAATAAAGCAGAGATTTCAGTTAAGAACTGCTTTTGGAAATGTTTTTTTTTTCCCATAACTGCCAAAACCAACTTATTTGATGTCACAATGTGAAAAGAAGACTTCAAAGTCACATATTTGTTTATTCCACTTTGTATTATACCTGACAATTTTCAGTTAGTCTGCAGTGACTCAAGATATAAGAAACACAAACTCAGGAGCTGGTTTTGTTGTGAGTTTTGGGTTTTTTTTTAATTAACAGAGGAATGTTTTTTCACTCCTTTTTTCCCAGGTACTGAGCAAAACTGCACTAGAATATAGTGTATATCCAGGTTCTAGAGGTGTAGGAACCCCTTGGAGCTTTTGCATGTGCACCCCACTTGCACCCTGTTTTACCATACAGGGCTAATCTGGTCTTACCACTGCTCCAGGCATCAGTCCCATCTGGCTCCCAAGTCCAGATTTCTCATCCAGTCCTGCCATCTGAGCTGCAAATGGCTGAAAAAAAAAAAAAAATAAGATGGGTGATTTTAGCTGAAGTCATTGTTGTAGTTCACAAGGCAAAAATCCACGTAAGCACATTGTTATTATTTACCTTGGCTTTGCGGTGCTAAAAACTAAATTCTTGGTTTAATCATTAAAAGGGAATTTGTCTCTCCTGTAAATTTGAGGTGTTTAAAGCTTCACCAGGTGAATCAATCATATTGTCTGCTTACTATTCTGACTCTCTTTCCACTTTAACATTAAATAAATGGGAAAGTTACCTAAAACGAGGAAAGCCTCCCATGAAATTAACTTTTTTCATGACCTGCAAATCTAAATCACACCTTGACTTGACCTGAAATATTCCTTCACGTCTTCTAAACCTGCCTTTTTGTTTTCACTTGCTGCATTTACAAAGTTCAGAAATATCTTAAGGTAAAAGGAAATGTAAGTGATTTTATGATTGCAAATCGGAATTTTTAAGCATGTTGTCCTCATCCAGCAAAGCTGAAAGCCATTGCTGTTCCTGCCAATTCACAGAGACCTGTGAGTTAGAGCAGGGAGTTACTGCAGTGCCCTCCTCCTTCTGCAAGCACAGCTTTGAAATCAAGTTTTGTTTTACTTCACTCAGAGCCAGATCCTCACTCATGGCAGGCCAGAGTTTACAGTGGCTGAGAACAAGGAACAGCCCCCAAATGCAGATTCAAGTCTTCTAAGATTTACTGTTTGTTTCTCATCAGATTGGTCTCCAAACACATTTTCCACAAGGCTGGAAATTGCCTGACTTCAGAGACAGGAATACAAACAAAAAATGGATTAGATCTCTGGCCACACCTATTCTTCCATATTTTCTGTTGGGCAACAGCCTAACACCCATTATGTTGCTTCTGTGTTTCTAAGAGATTCCTGTCTGCTGAAGATATTTACTTGGGCTGCATCTCCTGGATTGAGGACTATTTGGAAATGTGGTTAAGCCATGAAAAGCTGCCCAAAGTTGTAAGCCATTAGCCTAACATGACTGTTTCAGATTTTTGTCAGTGTAACTCTATTTTTTTTTTTTTCAGAAACATTGCTGGACCAACAGAGTGAGAAATCAAAACAGGTATCTTTCAAACAGCAATAAATGTGGAACCGAATAGACTTGAGAATTTCAAATATCTATTTAATTATCAGTCGTAAGTGGTGACCAATAGAAGGAGGGAGGAGAAAAGGAAGTCTTGCAGAACATTTTGTCAATGTATATGGCTAGTTAGCATTGCTTTTTACAAACAAAATTCTTACATAAGTCTTCTCAGTGTTGGTCTGAATACTTCCAACAAGAAGCAAAATAAACTGCATTTTCATTTCTCTCTCTAGTCATTTTGTTATTTTTAATTCATCTTACTTTTCTCTTTTCTATATTCCTAATTTGGTGCACTATTTTTGCCTGTAACATTTCTCAGATCCCTTGGCTTTAAATCAGCTGGAAGTAACAGAACCCCAGTGATAGGTTTAGATTTGGGCAGTTCAGCTTTTCTGGATCCTGAAACACACTTTGAAAGGTGTGTCCTTTCCGAGGTTTCTCATGTTCAGTTCGTCCCAGATTTTGGCAGAATTGTTTGCTGTTGTCCCTCATGACTGGAAGATGGGAACTGTAGGCACAGAGTTCCATGCTGACTGAATCAAAAGGAAGTTACTAATTGTATAGTGTATCCTGTGGATATGATCCAACACTCACTTCACCTTCTCCTAAAGCAAGTGTAAAACTTACCCTGCTGATTCCATCTGGTCCTGGGTGAGTGGGATGCCCTGGAGGACCAGGGTCACCAGGCTGGCCAGGGATACCGGGTTCACCATCAATCCCTTGAGGACCACGAGGACCCTAGAAAGAAAATCAGAAATGCCAGTGTGCAAAGGTGTTCATTGAAACCATAGGAACTGGTAAACAATTGCCTCTTCGTGACAAACCTGGGTTTCTGAAGATCTTCAAGCAAACAACATCCCTCAACACCTGTTCCTACCTTCAGATCAGAAGCATTGACTAAAATTAATTATTAATCCAAAATACAAGTAAATTGCAGTAATTTCTGTCGCAAGCTCTCTTAGAAACTCAGACCTCCTATCAATCCATATCAGAGCATACTATTCCTGAAAAACTATTTGGCTTGGCACACAATACAGAATAAAGTGAATTTACTTCTAAAATACATACAGCTCAGATCAGAGCACGTGCACACAGACATGCTTAGGAGACTCCAGCCTAAAGCTGGATTTTTACAGCCTCCTGACATCATGAATGGTTTAGACAGCTCATACCATTGATGAATCCTCAACACAGTTACAAATGCCAGAAATGCAGAGTAAGTTATCTGGTGTCAAAGTCATCTTTAGCTAGTATTTGTAGAGTAGGCTAGGAGCCCATCCTGTGGTTCTGATTTTGATCACCCACTCTTGATTCCTAAACTGCATTCATCTTAATTCATGTAAGAACTAAAATTAAATACAGAAGCAGCTAATAAAACATTAGTGGAACAAAATCAGTGCTAACAAGGCCAATAAAGACATACTTCAACCATAAATAAAGATGTTAAAGGGCTTGTCACTACTGATTCTTTCATTAGAATAAAATGCTTGACTACAGCGAGGAGAAGTTTCATACTATGTAATGAGCTCTTCTATTTTAAGGATCCTTAAACGTAAAACTTTAGAAGCCTGGCTCAGTGAGTCATCTTTAGAGACACAATTAATAATCAGACAGACTGCTTGTATTTCCATGAGATGAGGACTGTGTCTGCAACACATTTCAGTGGAATTTATGTCTGAACTAGTATGGTTTCTACTAGTCTGGTTTGCAGAATGAGTTGTGAATAGGTGGAATTCCTAAACAAATGAGAAGATTTGTGCATGACGGATGAAAGTGGAAGGTTCTAGTGGAAAACTTTATTATTATTTAGTATCTCTGTTTTAAACCACAAGTGCAGACTGCCAAACCTAAAAGTGCTTACTGTTCAAAGGAGGAATTTATTCTCAAAATAAAAAGTAAAGAAAGTTAAGCATTACAGAAAAAAAAAAAAAAAGAAAACCAGTTGCCTAAAAAGAATTCAGCACCCTTCCGTATGACTACTGATTTTCTATATTTAAACAAGAGATCTTAACAATATCTAATCCAGAAAATGGTCCTTTCTTCATTTATTTTCTAAAAAGGACCTACTCTTTATTCATTAAAAATCAACCTGCTTTAAGATAAGTGTATGTTTGTATTTGTAGGTGGCAACTAACTAGTGGTATATAAACAATGAGTGGGTTTTTAATAAAATCTTGACTACAACTTTATTTATTTTCTATTGTGCATCTATATATTTGTGCATTTCTATATTTTATATTGTGCATTATATGTATGTTTCATTATATATGTGTTTCATTTTCTTTCATCAGCTCAGGGTTAGTGAGGTTTAGGGGGAAAAAAAAAAAAAAGAAAAGAAAAATATTCTCACAAAAGCCACGAGGTGGCACCGTTTAAACACTCAATTTCCTCATTCTGGTCCACGGCTGCTGCTGGTCAGGAAACTATTAATGGGATTGCTCTTAACAGAATAAAAGGAAAATGCATCTCGTGGTAGAACATCCTCAAACTTCTGTCTATTTAAACTGCTACTGCAATTACAATGGTGTGTAAATCCATACAGAAAGAAAAACATAGGAATGGTTCTGAGGATTTCCAAGTTTATTTGCTGTCTTCACAAGATCATCTGTAAACACCTAAAATGTTATCATGCTCCAAAACCCGCCCTTCCTGGATGCATTTTGCAAATGCAGATGTGCCATTCCCTAAATGACTCTCACTGTTTGCACTAGCAAAGCATTTAATGTAAAAAATACGCTCGTACTCCTGTGTTCATTTTACATCCAGGGGTCCTGCTTTTGTAAAAGACAGAGATCCACAGCAAGGGTGAGTTTCTTCTGCTCACTGGTCAGCAGGAGCCCATTTAAAGAACAACCAAAAAAGAAAATAATCAATAATAAAAGCCTGCTCCATGAGGGGTTTTCATAATAATAACTGCAGGTGTGAGCTAACATTTCTTTTCCATGAGTAAAAATAAAACCCCCTGTAACACTGTATTCTGTATCTAACAGCAGTGCTCTTTGGTCTCAGGCCTGACACACACAGAGCTCACTGGAACCTTTGATGTAACATTTTCAAAGGAGCTGACTGCTTCTCACTCCCCTGATATTCCTTGAAAGCAGAATAATAACCCGTGTCAAAGGAACTCGAAGGTGTTTACAACCTTTTGGTATTTTAGGTGCTCGCAGCCACCACTGTATAGAGACATGCAAAGGATGCTTGGCAGGGATTCAGACTTTAGAATATCAGAGACAATACTGCACATTAGGAAAGCACTTCAGACACAGCCTGATTCAGAAAACACAGTCCAGGTTCCTCTGCACACAAAAAGACTTCACAATTACTCCCAGATTTCTTTTAAGCATCTTGACACTCATTCTTCAGACAAGTGTCTTGTGGTGATCTAAAGAGCAGCAGTGGCTTGGCAGTTGTCTCAAAGAGGCTACACACTCACTCCACTGCTTTAGAAATGTCATTTCCATCTACAGACAACAGGCACACACTGGAAGAACAGCTCGGGTGTCTGTTTTAGGCTTATGCCTAACCCCAGTATTGGCTTGCTCTCTCCTGAGGGATAGGAAAATATCCACATTGAAATTGCAATGATACAACTCTTAAGATCTGCTTTTAGCAGCTTCTGCTCTTTGACCTAGCTTTTTCAAAAGGAACATGTCATCTTGGGTATTTTCAGCCCTTCTCTTTGGCCTTTCTGCGGTTCTCCACATGCAGACACTGAAATTCCCTAGTGAAGTCTCTATTTCCACGGAGCAATCCTGACTGTATTATTCACCAGCATACCAACAAATGTAGTCACATATTAACTCC
Source organism: Tyrannus savana (assembly GCA_013399735.1). Taxonomy (NCBI): domain Eukaryota; kingdom Metazoa; phylum Chordata; class Aves; order Passeriformes; family Tyrannidae; genus Tyrannus; species Tyrannus savana. The sequence continues at coordinate 62,370 of VXAW01003294.1, read as the reverse complement.
TGCTAACTTCCTGAGCTCTGTCTTTTCTGAAATGCTCTGGGCCACACAACTCACACTGCTTCTGCTGCTGAGGAGTCAGCAGCAAATAGTCAACAAGTTCAGAATCAGGGGAACGTGATGTTCCAGTTTTGTCTGGGAATGTTTGTTGAGAAGGCACAGCTTTTAGTGGAAACACTGCTAAACCTCTGTCAGTTCTCTCAAAGCATTCGTGTTTCAATCTAACCAAGGAATGGTGAAACAGAAGCATTTTCCTGCTTGTTACCTGATTCCTGGAAAATAGGAGGACAGTTTTGGTAGCTCTAGAAGACACAGAGGTAGCTTAAAGACATCTGATCTTTTGAGGTTAGTTCAAGTACTTTATTTCTGAGAAATTTAATAACTTACAGGTCTTCCCTTTGGTCCTCGTTCTCCTCGTGGACCTTGTGAGCCTGGAGGTCCCTAAAAGAAAGACCAGAAATATTAAGCACCTTTTAAACTAGCTAATGATTAACAAAGCTCTGAACACACGAAATGCCATGCTCATTTAAAAAATTATTTGTGAGGGGTTTTTTTTCCACATCATCATAAAGAAAACAGTTCTAATCACCAGGTATTCAATATTTCTTCTCAATTTTACTGTGACAACCATCCCATAACCTCAAACCTGATGGCTTTGAGGCCCATACCCACTAGAGGCATGGAAGAGTCCTCCTTCACATCACCCCTTTTTTCCCCCACAATACAAAACAGAAATGGCAAAAAAAAAGTGGCAAATGCCACCATCAGAGAGGAGTGAAAAAATACTCACGGCTGGTCCTGGGCGGCCTCGTATCCCCGAGACCTAAAAGAGGCAACGTAAATTGAAGTTACCACACAAATATTCTGGCTGTATTTGTCAGAACTGCCCTACAGAAAATTAGTTACTGAAAAGCAAATAACAATAAAGGGAAATCAAAGTATCTGGCAAATNAGTGGCAAATGCCACCATCAGAGAAAGAGAGGAACGAAAAAAATACTCACGGCTGGTCCCGGGCGGCCTCGTATCCCCGAGACCTAAAAGAGGCAACGTAAATTGAAGTTACCACACAAATATTCTGGCTGTATTTGTCAGAACTGCCCTACAGAAAATTAGTTACTGAAAAGCAAATAACAATAAAGGGAAATCAAAGTATCTGGCAAATTATAAGGCTTTTTAGGGGGATGGGAAAAAAAAAAAGGAAAAAGAAAATATTCGGCTGGCTATCGCCTTCCAGTTTAGTCTTTTTGTAAGCAATATGAACAAAATCTTGGAAGTATCACTGCTATTGTAAATAAGTAAATAAGTGAATTAAAATTATTTAGGCTCAACCCCTCAATTTGTTAAATCTGTTTTTCTTTACACTAGGAAGGGATAAACAGAGATAGTGACATTTTATTTCACCACTTTCTAGATACTATTTTAACATCGTACCTCCACAGAAATCTAACCATAAAAAATAAAGATTACAGCAGCTTTAACTCAATAAGAACTTTTCCCAAAATGCAATTGGCTGGAATTTCTAATGTTGCATGTGTGACACAGTGCACTTAATTCCTATTCCTTTCACTCCTAGGATGTACATTCCTGTTGTATTTACTCCATTACTGCAATTCTGCTTTAAAGCACCCAAATGTGCACTTCCAGGGGCTGCTGATAAATGGAGAAAAAAAATAGACTTACAGGTGGCACTATTCCAGGTTCTCCTTTTTGTCCCTGTAGGAAGAAGATACAAAAACATCAGATGGCAGAACAGAAGTGAGAGTACAATTAATACTACGTTAGTTTATCAATGCCATCCCTGTGACTGCCACAAAAACTAAGGCTTCTCTGAGGATACAACTAGACTAAATTTAAAGTACCTGTGACAAATAATCCATACTGTTTTAGTGACTGTGGCCACTGATTAAATGAAGGGTTTAAATTCAAACTTCCTCTAGCTGCATAACGTACTACCTGATGGAATAATCAAACTAAAAAAATACTATGAAACTTTTGTGCTAGAAGTGCTACAAAGTGCCATGCAGGAGTTCTGTTGTTGGATAATTTGACTCATACAAAATGCAGAGCCCAGAGCAGCACTGAGGTTCCATTTCCTCAAGATATTAAATTGAAATTCGCATCATGAAATCTGTGGACATAAAAATCCATCTGCAGCCCACGGACAGAATGATATTGCACAGTGCACAGCTTCAGAGTGAAGGACAATGGTATTTGCCAATTGACTTTTCTGTGAGTGTGTTGACAATGATTACATGTTACACCAAATCCCTGGCTTTAGACCTATTGGTGGTAACTGCTTTTTTCAAGGTAAAAAAAGAGAACTTTGCAAAGATAAAAAATTTCCTGCCTTGTTTATCAAGCAACAATAAGGTGGTCACAGTCTACTTATAAATAAATTTAAATTTATTTTAAATTTGTAAATTATTTTTAATAAATAAATCCATTCATAAACCACCTCTCCGTAGAAAGCACTCAGTTTTACTGAGTGTAGATACTTGACCAACTAAAAATTATTTCAATTGTTTACTGTAGTTGCTTGCTACCTTAGAAGCTCGTTTATCAGAATGCATTTTAATTTCTTTTGTAAGAACAGATCCTCTCTTTGTTTAATTGCACATGATGAGAGATGCTGGCCACAGAACCTTGGCTCTGGGCAGCAAAACATCATCCTCCTGCCCTCTGGGCAGCTCAGCCTCGGCACAAAAACCAGCTGCAGGCTGTGAGAGTTCAGCATTTAATGACCCTGTGGTCCCTTCCCTCAGTCTGTGGCACTGCTAGAAGTGAAAGCACCAAACCACTCAAACTGGAATTCCTTTGATGTAGACAGCAGGGATTTTCAGCCAGGGGATTCTCTATATTAAGATCAGGATTTTTGCTTGCATCCCAACATTTTTTTTTCCATGTGGACTGCAATCTTCCCAGTCACTGAGGAAGACCAAGAGAAAGAATTAGGTGTTTTAAACAGAGCTTATATATGTTATCTTTTGTGATGTGCTCCAAGGAGACGCAAGATAGTCTCTCAACAGTTGTAATATGTTTAAAAAAAAAAAAAAAAAAGTGAAGGAAATCTTACCTTTCTTCCTCTACCTATGAAAGAGGAGAAAAGAAGAAAAGAGGAAATTAATGTTTTTACTCTGAGAGACAGAACACAGTGAGAGTTGGGTGGCGTTGCAACCAGAGCCACCCCTGATCCTGGATGCACAGAAGATGCTGTGTTGCCTGCAGGGAGCTGGGGAAGTTCCCAAGGATGCACAAACTCCCTTGTTCAGGTGTGAGGAATCAGAACAGCTTGCAGTGATGCCCCCTGATTCTCAGCTTTTTTCTTCATTGCACAGAATAACACGAAACACATTGGGAAAGCAGATTATCTTGTGGGGGATTGTCAGGTGCTGCCTGATGATTGAGAGTGAAGTCAAAGGAAGCTTCATTACTGACTCCAGTACCAGCAGTGGTGATGGGTCCACAACGTATTACATGGAATTTTTCGAAAGGCAGAGCTAACAGAGGGATTTTTGACCTTTTCTTTTTCAAAAAGCACCTGCAGTATCACGTGCCTGCATTCAGAGCCGTGCAGCCACACTCACGACCGCAAAAATCCTTCAGAGGAATATTTTATCAATACCTCAAATAACTGTAAGGAATTTGGGAATGCATCCACGTTGCTTTTATATTTGCTGGGTGTACTCTGTTGGTGTTGGCCTAATGCCTCCCAAAACACAGTAGGAAACACAGCCTATTTAATAATGCTGCTCACCACATCTTGCTCCACTGCTCAATTACACAAGTCCTTACTTTGGTGTTTATCACTGCTTTGTTCTAGATTAAGCTAATCAACAGCAATTATGTCTCCTGAAGAAATTAATTATTATGCATAGAATGTATTTCTAAGAATTCAATACACGGTATTATGTGGCATTAATTGCAAGGTAAGAAATTTTCTTTTAGGAAAATTGAGGGGGGGGTTTTGCTTTATTCAAGTCTCTCCAGCAAGAATGCACAAATGGACTGGAAAGGACATAATCTTTAAGGTATATAACAGACAGGATCAAACAGGGGGTTAATAATACCTCACACTTGTTTTACTTTTATGTGTCACAAAGACATCCATGTTTTTACTTTGGAGAATCACTTTACACTAATTACATTTGTTCATCTATTAGAGGGCCCCTGAATTGAGCATTTTATCAAAGAACACACTTATTATACATAGTTATGTATACAATATATATTTATCCTAATATGTTTATTATATATATTTACCTCAATATAATTATCTTTGAGTTTCAGACGAACCACAAAAAGAAGCCAGAATTCAACCTCCTTGAAATATCAAGATGGAATTCAGATCAACCTTTCATCTGTAAAGCCATTTGGGCTTATGTCAGATTCGTATTCTAAAGAAAACTGTTTCCAGAACCAGCTCTGGTGCAACCCAAGGTGGAAGATAACTGTCAGGTACCTACCGTGGTCACATTTAAACTTTCACCATGGAAATACTATTAGAAAGTTCAATATAATGAGGTTTCCCAGCTCTTTGGCCTTTCTGTTCTTTAAAAAAAAAAAAAAAAAAAAGCAAACCAGGAAGCAGTCTCACCGATGGTGGGGTCAAAGTCACGGGCGGTGTGGGGACACACGGGACAGCACTCTCCGGGGGGCACCTGCGGGTTCTCGCACTCCAGCAGATCCTGGCACTGGATTTCATCGCAGAGAATTGCTCCGTTGTCACAGACGCAAATTTGGCACGGGGAGGGCTTCCAAATGTCCCTGTTCAGGTACATCTGCCCATTCTGAGTGCAGGCTATTTCTTCAACGTCTTCTCCTGGGACAGGGGAGAGAACACAAGACACGTTTTCCAAGCGTGAAATCAAAGGAGCAGGACTGGATGAGGAAAGAGCACATCTGGAGGTGAGAAGCAGCATCACATACCTGGAGAAATCATGCCACCAGCATAGCTGGAACTGATAACAAAGACTTTTAAATATCAGTCACGAGTCTTTCTTATTTTGCCACCTTATTTCTTGGTCAGAAAGAAGTAAAACAGAGTCACCAGGGAGAGCACAGTCCCCCCACAAGCACTAAATGAACCTTGCCTCACAGGCCTTTGGATGTCATTCTGCTCCATGGGGTACTAACTCTGCCCCGAGGAGCTCCTGCTGATTCCCTGCTCTGTGTCAGTGCCTGGGACAGTGCTGAACAGACATGGCAGTGGTTGAAACAAAAAAAAAAAACAAACCTCGTTTATTAGGCAAGGTTTATTTATTGGGGAGTGGAGAATCAAATCCTGCAAACAGGACATTCAGCCACAGTCCACTGGCCCAGCAGCACCCACAGCAAGGACGCCCATTGCAGTGACTCCAGCCTGAGTGACAAGAGGCTCCTCACATCACTTATTTTGCTCAGCATTTATAATCCAGCTGCTCTGGACCTACATGATTATCCCAGCACACATAAAATATTTCTATGTATCTATATTAACTACATACAAAATGCCTCTTAAATATTTTACCTATATATGAAAGACTATCCTATGTCACTCTTTATGTAGGATCAGCAAGGACTGACTGTATGGATGTGTCCTATCCATGGATATATTCACACATTTCTATGGAGCTCATTCTGTTTTTTCTTTAAAAAAAATGTCATGTTAAACCTGAATGTTTAACCATGGATGTTTAATTCCATTACAGTCTGTTTACTCTCTTTCTTGTTTTAATACTATTTTCTTTCTTTTCCTTGAATTCCAATTTAGAATTAATTTCTTACTTATCCATTAGAATTCCATTCAGTATGGTTTTTTCTTTCTCCTCTGTCACCCAGGTGAAACAACTTCTGTGAGTTGATTTTGCAACTTAAAAATTTCAAAAATTTGACTGATGGCAGCGTCTAAGGGGACTAAACCACCTGTTTGGGGACTGTTCTATCCATACTTAAGTCTATGCCTTTGTTTTCTTCCTACTCTGTAGGCAAACTCTCTAAATATCATGTCTTTTTTTTTTTTAATCATGAGGTGAGTATATCTCAGTAACTTCTAAAATAAAGTCTGAGAAAGAATTTAAAAGTCAAGTAAAGTGGAAAGTTTTCCTTGCATATTTGATGTTTTGCAGAAGGCCCTAACAGCAAAAAGAGATTTTTTCATTTTGTCCCAGCGAGTATTTCATCCTCTAAAGGAACACAAGCATCCACAAAACCGATGAACTGTCCCCAGGCTGTAACTAGACAATGTGGAACAACTTGCAAGCCAAGAATCCCAATGCCAAGACATTCTCTGAGTCAAACACAGCAAAGCTGTCACTCAGTCCAAAGTTATTCATCTGAGCCCTGAGATGCTGCAGAGAAGATTAATCCTACCTGGGAGGGAGCTCCATCTGATCACAGAAACCTTCCTACCAGAAGTGTCCTTGGAGCTGGACAATCCAGTTAAATGCATTACTGGAAATTCCCCATCAGGCCTAATTTCTAACTGATATAAGACTGGGAGTAGGGTCAATTATACATATAGGACACATCCCCCTAGTCAGAGACCACAACCATTGTTTTCTTAAGAAAATCTGCTATTAGTGTAAAAATTCACAGTTCTAAGCACAAGTTTCGCTGCTCTATACATTTCTGCCCTAATTTAAACCAGATGCAAACAGAAAATTGCAGCGCAATAAATATGAGCAGATTTGGAATTTCAGTTTCATGCCTCAGCTCAAGCCCAGTTACTCCATCAATGTCAAGAAGAATTGGAGCAGATGTGTCATTAACTGTTGCCTGCCATCACTAACTTTCAGCAGCTCCCTAACAGAAACTCAAACTGCAATTTTCACCAGGCCAGCTCCCCTTCAGCCTCATTATCACACCAGCTGACCAAAGGACTCGAAGAGGCGCTGCAGAAGCTCAGGAGGAAATGTTTTCAGTGTGAAGTAAAGACATCAACCAAGTCTGCTGCGTGCAGCCCATTTATGACACTGTGAGAATCGTTTTCCCAAGCAGCAGGTCGCGTTTTGGAAGCCGCTCGTCTCGCTTCTCCCTTGTGAGCATGACATCACGCGCTGTCTGACACACTCAGCCCTTTCCCCCCAGATGTCTGGCACATGGTCTATGTCTCCTTTAACATCTCACCCTCAGAACTCGTCGTGCTGCTCGAAGGAGCGGCAGCTTGCAGGAATGAGAATTTCTCAGTTATCGAGTCCAAAGTCAGCGTTCTGTCATAACTTCAAATAAACCACATAGCAACCGCTCTGGCAAATCAGAGCTGAGCCAGATCTGGCTTCTGCTGGGAAGGAGGCAAACAAAGGCAGGGGGAAAAAGCACATGCCAGCTTCTGGAAGCATACTAAGACGTCTGCTTCCCTATCAGATCACAGATATGCCGATTAAAAAAACACCACTGCTAAAAAAAACCACTCCAGCACAAACAAAGAACCACAACAAACCAAACCAAACAAACAAACAAATCAACCCACAAAAAAAAAAGAAAAAAAGAAAAAAAAAACGCACCAAAAACCCCATACTTCATTATACTGCCAGAAAACACAGTTTCACATCTTTCCACGTTCATGTTTTTACATCTTTACAAAGATTTTTACATCTTTTGATTGTCCAGCTTTAGGAATTGGACTCAATGATCCTGAGTCCTTTTCCAACTCAGTGTATTCTATGATTACGTTTGGTGTTTTAAGTTTTCCCTTCTGCTGTGACTGCATTACACTGAGGCAGTAACCTGAAAAGAGCAACAATTTCAAAGCCAGCTCATTTCAAAAGCACATTTTGACGTTTTACTCTCAGGCCTGAGCTGCAGACATGTTATCCAGTTACACCCAGATCAGCAAAAGACAGCCAAGGAAATCGTTCTACCATTACCTCTCTGGCTTGGAAATTTGCAAGTTTTTTTTAATTACAGAGACCAACTTACAAACTCTTTATGTACCACATGTTCTTTTTACCCCTGCAGTTGTAAAACAATATGTTGAATGGATTGAGAAGCAGCTTTGGAAGTTCTTAATGTGGCAAAAGAATCTACAAGCCCATTCACCAATTCCTTTCTTACAGAAAAAAAAGTGCAATTCTGATTATTATTGGACTGACTAAAGATCTTACAGGGTTGCCAATCCATTGAAGCTGGAGAAATTGAGTTCCAAAGAAGTCTGCAAATATAAAAGGCAAGGTAGGAGAAATACCCCATGATATATTTGAGGACTCATTCATCCATGAGCTTGCACAACCAACCTTCAGAAAGAGGATTTCAGTGAAATGCACAGTAAACACAATGCCATTTTTTTCCTGCTGTGTGTTGATGTGTTGGAGTATGAGTTTTACTTTAAAGAAACTAATTTCTCAGAGGTCAAATACTCAGTTATAGCTAAAGCACTGGATCATCAGACTCAGAGACTACAAATCAACAGCTTGGAAGTCAAAATCGTACTGGGCACTGACATACCCAGGCCCACTTTGGTGTCAACACTGAAACTGTACCAATTACTGGGGGGTGAGAGGGGCAGGGGACACCATACGGGATCCCAGCCACTAGATGGCTGTCAGCATCCATCAGTCATCACAAGCAAGTGTCAAAGAAGTTCGTGCATGTACAAGGTGTGTAAGGCACACCCTGCTTCGGGCAGTCTGTGCTGAGCCTGTTTTCATTTCGAGCGAATCTCTCTCAAGGTTAATTCCACTCCTCAACGAGCCGACAGCAGGACAAGTGTTTTAAAAGGCAGCATATGAAACCATTTCAATGTTTCACCACCAGATATGCATCATTTTGAAAGCAAAAACTGAAAATTTACTGCTGCTTTGTTTGCTGTTTAAAGTTACTTTTACTCCACATTACTGTGCCCATATTTCTTTCACTGACTTCTGGGTCACATCTTGCATATGAAAAAGGGAAGTAAGGCCTGGGCATGAAACCAGGTAGAACAAAAAGAAAAAAAAAGAAGGAAAATGACACCATAAAAAGCAGAAGCAGTCAAGCATTATTACCTCAGCTCAGGTGGTGGCAGGTATATGGTGGAAGAAAATACATCTCTCAATGCCCTACTTGAGGAAAGAAATGGCTCGAGCAAAACATGCAGATATAAAGGTTTTCTGCAGGCATGAACAACCTGGATCATAGATGGAAGGGTCAAGGAAAGAAAAGGATTTGACATCAAAGCAGGTCCATTTTTATTAGTCCTACCAATGTGCTAATTAAAGGAGCCTAAAGGCTGACAGACCTACAGCAGGAGAGAACACAGCCTGACAAAGGCAGAGAAGATGATGACTGGTACTGAAAGCACAGTCTGCCAGTTTTAGGCTTTCTTCTGCCAACAGGAACTTCATGATGCATGCTGTAACCCAACCCCAGTGCTCTTGCATTGCTTCATGTGAAAAGATGGGAACAGAAGAGGTATGGGTTTGTTTTTTTTTAATGAAAAAGGGCTGGAAACAAAGCAGCTTGCACAGGGCTCATCTCATTCTCCCTTTGTCATTCTCACACTACCTTGTGAAAGATTACACAGAATCAGTGGGTTTTGAGCTAAAAAAGTCTCGAATATGAAAAGCAGAGTTCCAAGACATGCATTACAAAATTTAATCCTGCTGGCTCACAAAGCAGAGGTGCAGAAGTAAATAAAAGTGAAGGATGATATGTGCCAACAACCATTCTGCAGATGTACTGTTGTGCATGTGTACAGACTGCCAAGGCAGGGACAAGAGGAGCTTGGTGTTAATAATGTTTGACTGTCAGCCTGCCACAACAAATTGTAGGGCTTGATCCAATTCCCTTCAAATCAATGGGAAAAGCCTCTCATTTGCTCCAAGAAGAATCAGACTACTTGTTTTGTTTATCTTTTGGTAACTTTTTATGGAGTCATACTAAATAAAAGATTATCCTAATTATTGTACCTTGCAAATTATAATGTGAACACCAATTATTTTGAAAATCAGATAGTTCTCAGGAGTGCTGACAAATACATAGTCTATTTTGCCTTTGTTACACAGAAACAATTCTTGTTAATAATTATTAACACACAGAATATGTTACTTTACAGTTACATACATGAGGATGAACCTGGAATCCCTAACTAATAAAAGACCAAACTGATGCACAAAATTTCCAATTTTGTGCACACATGAGGTTAAGAAGAGAGTTCCAAGATATGTCCTACCAATGCTCCCTTGTAAAACAAGTGGATAACAAAAATCCCTTGCACNAATAAAAGACCAAACTGATGCACAAAATTGCCAATTTTGTGCACACACAAAGTTGGGAAGAGAGTTCCAAGATAGTGCCCTACCAATGCTCCCTAGTGGATAACAACAAATCCCTTGCATTGTACTTTTGGAAATGCACACAGGCACACAGTTTAAACTACAAACCTGCAGGAAACCAGGTTTCATCAGAACTTCTTCTTAGGAAAAGGGATGGGGGGTTTTAATCCATCCTGCAGAGTTCCAGCTTAAAAACAAAACAAAACAAAACAAACCACACCCTAGAGGGTAATTTGCAAAGCTGAGAAAGTAGATTTTTCAAAAAGCACTCTGCAGATCAGAAGATATTACATGCTATTAAGTCCAAATGAGTTTCCATGTGATTGAGGGGGTCAGCTCTCTAGACAAGGAGCTGCAATTCTTTGTGCTTTGTTTCAGAAGTAGAAAAGTCCCAGGGTGTTATTTTAAATGATGTAGATAATTTTAAAACATGTATTTTAGGACTGGAAAATTACAGACTCAACTGGTTTTCCTGCAGAGCCCACAAATAACTTTGAGAGTGAATAAAAACTGCTGGGTATCAAGGTGCAAGTTAGCACCCAAGCAGAGACTTAATTAATTGCTGAAATTGCTGTGGCAGTTCATGAAAGCCTCACTAAAGACACACACTTTGCACCTGGCCAGTGGCTTCTGGCTGGCACTGAGGGGAGGGAATTCACCCTCTCAGATTCATGGACCAAGAAAACCCAGCCTCCATGCTCTAAACACCAGTCCACAGGCAAAAAACAACAGCTGGACAATACACCCTGACTCAGGAGAGGAGGTAATTTCTCAGGTAAAGGGTTCTCAGAGTGTGACCTGGCAACTGGGTCTTTTTTCTTCCAGAAAACTGTGCCAAAATATATAAATGTGTTCTCCACTCAGCATCACGATTTCAAATTTTGCTGAACGGGGAAAACTGAATAGGAAAAACTATGCTTAAGATACAGTTTAAACCCTCCAAAATTATTTTAAATTAATATTTGAAATATGGAACTGCTTCTCCACTGTTCCCTTAACCGGATAGAATCCATCTTACATTTGGTTTGGGGGTGGTCCCTATTTCTCCAGCTCTCAGCTTCACAGATTTATGTCTCCATCAGTAAAAATAGAAGTTTTCCTTCCCTTTTTATGGGTAAATTTCATTTCCAACACAGAACAATCAAGAAGAATGTTCTTATTACAACACCTGACACATGCTGAACACAAAGGCAGAATATACTGGGATCCCTTCCAGTAAAAAGGGTTTCTGTTGCTGGTCCCACAGCACTATCCAGTGTTTATTATACTGTTCAATTCCCTGAGAGCATCTGGTGTGTATCTGCATCTTAACCTCACCGTTCCTGAGCTCCTGAACAAGTCTCAACCCTTGTAAGCATCCCAGACAGGGCAAGGAACTGTGCAGCAGCAACACCACTTTGCTCCAAGATTGGTTGGACTGGCCCTTTCCTCCTGGTTACCCCACAGTCTTGGACCTGCCTACTTCGAAAGCACTTTGTCAGACTAACTCACTGGAGTTATCCCATGAAGGAGCTCAGATGTAAACATGTTTGCTTTCTTTTTCTCTGTTTTCACTTTGATTATACTTGTGAACTAAAGTGAATGGCTGGACACGTTGCTTGGTGCCTGCAGGAGAATAGGGTGAAGGAGGGAGTTGGAAGAGCCTGATCTGCCAGCAGTGGTTGCCCAAATACTCTCAGATGACACCAATCAAGCCTCAAGCCTGCAGTGGGAAATGAAATTACTACCAAATGTCTAAGGCTGCACAGGGACTGCAATGGGGAGGCATTCAGGGCATGCCTGAGAAAACACAATTGCAGATCTCAGCAGCTGGAGCAAAGCAGTCAAAAGCTGAAGTCAGTAGCAGGGTGCCTGGTCCCTGCTGGAGCCCACAAGTGCCCTGCTTGGACTTTGTCATGCAAGGTAGTTAGAGTGAAGTCAGTTCAGCTATTGCTGCCTTTACCCCAACTTTCTTCCTGACTCAGTGCAGAAAAAGCCTAAATAAAGTGCTTATCATGGCCAACTATTATCTTCTATTATTTCAAAAGAGGCTTGAGGCAACAGAGATCATTTGTTTTCCTTAGCAAAATATTGGAGCACATTCTTGACTCTGAGATGGCATTTTTAAGTGGAGTCACTTCATTTGCATGAAGGCAGGCTGGTCCCACAGAAATGTCGGATTCTTATGGTGGGGAGCTTAAAAAGAGAACCTGTAGCGGGAGCATTTCAATCAGTGGAGGTAGGGCCTTGTCTCAGCACTGCTGAACACTCACAGGTTCAGCAATACAGGCATTGTCTCTAAAATTAAAACAGAACTAAATCTGCCATTAGCACATTTCCTAAAACATAAGAGGCTTCATTCTGGAAGAAAACCACCCCAACAGTGGGAATTCTGCCCAACCTGCTGCTACTGCAAATTAAAGCCAATCTGATCATGACATAAGGAACTGCTCCTAACATATTTAAACTGCAGTCTAAAATAGCAAGATTAAGATGAAAATGTAATATTCCCCTACAATCTATCTTGGCTCACCATTCTGGAATCCATGGATGTTTAATTTTGGTCTTGGACTGCTGTGGATTAGGAAAAAAGTAACGCATTTTGGCTGTGAAGAAAATTCTCTCAGCTGCTTCCTGTGTCAGTATCATCAAGACACAGTTTCCACTCACAGTCCATTTGGATTCCTGTGGTAAATCCATCGGCCATTCACAAGAAACCATCTTGGCTGTCCAGTCAACCAGAAACCTGTTGCCCAAGGAACAAGCCATGCAGGGTAAGGTTTTACAGTGCCAGGCAGGTTTCTAAAATAAGCATTTAATTGATGTTCCCAGCCCTGATCCTTGAGGAATGTCACCATGATCAAGCCACCAGCTGGGCTCTGAACTGCCAGCTGTTACTCTTTGAACTCAATACTCCCACCAGCTTTTCATTCCCCCTCTTATCCACTCATTCAGTCCTATAATGAATATAGGACTGAATACTTCCCCAGTTTGCCTGGGAATGCTATGGGAAATGGCACCAAAAATGTTACTGAACCAAAGGTAAACAGCATCCACTCTCTTCACTTGTGTCCCAAGCCAGTCATCTCATTGTAGAGGGCAATCAGATTTAACCAACTCAGTGGTAAAGGGAAAATTCATTACATAAATAGCCCCTATCTGCAGTCTGCTCTTCTCTGCACCCACCTATTCAAAATCTTGCAAGTCTCACTGTTCCAGTTTCACATATGCTACAACACTCAGGAGTCTAACTGGTAAAGTAACAATGCACTGCAAAATAACAGGTTTACCTTCTTTGCTTTGTAGGATTTAGCTCTTTTGAAGTCAGACAAAATGTGTATGAATATCTTTTCTTGTTACATCTAAGAGAAACACGCTGCTGCCCAAGCATCCTCATTCTTTGAAGCTACACACATCAAAGTTCAGTAGAAACCTACCATTACACACTGCCTTTTCCACAAAGCTTTCCTACACTGTGGTTTGCAAAGTGGACTCGTGTAAGCCCCTAAATGTATCCTTGCTGGCTAATATCACCCTCCATTTCACCTAAAAATAAAGATTGGTAATTAGCAAGAGATTCGATTCCATAATTAAAAATCCTTGCATTCCAACAGGCTCAGCATTTCAAACTGAAGTGAAAACCACCCAGTGTTTGGGTGGAGCAGGAAGGTACTGCTGGAAAGCTTATACTCATAATATGCTGTTTGTACAGCAAAGCTATTCATTTGCTGAAATTCTGGGCCTCTGAGAAATTA
>VXAW01003294.1:0-48364 GCA_013399735.1 Tyrannus savana | reverse complement strand
AGAGAGAGAATGGTGAGGCAAAAAAAGGCTGCAAAAATTCCAGGAACAAAGCCCCTGTTTCTTTTCTGCCACCATTACCTTTTACCACAGTTCAGACGGCTCAGTCAGCAACTTCTGGTTTCAAGATGACATGGAACAGGCTTTGGCAGCCCTCAGGACATCCTGGCTGCTTTCTGCACAGCATCACAGGGAGGAGGGGGATAAAGGAGCAGCCCAGATTTTAACTGCAATCTGAAGTCAATCAGACATACATACATGAGGAAGAGACAGTGATTTAGATGTGTGTCATGTCCGAGAGAGAGTTAAAGTTCCTTATTACTTACAGATACAGGAGCAATAAACAGTTTCCTTCTTTCAGTGCAGAAAAAAAAGTAACAAAGTCAGTAAGTGACAAGTGAGTAGGGAGGAGTTCATTTCAATAAAGCTTTGGGATGAAAAAAATCCTTGAGAATGAATATAAAAGCAATACAATTAGAGTTGGCCAGGAATTTTTCTACGATGTGGGGTTTTTTTTGTTGGAAAACATTACATTACTGAAATACCAAGGGGGGTATTTTTATTAGATACATAGTTTGAAAACCTCTTCTTTCATTCTCAGGATGTTTGAAATTACCTATTTCAGTCAAAAAAAAACCCCACTGGGATTTGCAAGAGTGAACTTCACACCAATAAAAGCCTTGTAATAAACATCCAAGTCAAACTGGGGAAAAATGTTTTCATTTTTCACCTGACCCAATTCCATCTTTTCCATCATTTCTGAGTCGTGAGACCTTTTTTAGGTTGCCCCAACTGATCCAGGCTGGCTTGGGGAAACCCAGCTCTTTATAAGCAGCTTCCCCTCTAGCACAGGCTGGTGGTTGCAAACTGCAAATTCCAGGATGTCTTCAAGTAGACAATGGCTACATTAACTTTTTAAGAAAAATCCACTGTGGGAGAGTAAATGGAGTCAGCTTTGCCCATCTGGAGACTCTCTTTGTTACTATGTTATGCTTCGGTATTGCCCCAGTTCTTGGTCCATACATATGAAAAATGAGCATAAAAAATCCCCACCAAATGTTATAAAGACAAAAAAAAAAGGTCAGCAAAGACTAAATCCTATCCACCCTGTCATTTAGATGCATACCACTGATAAATGTCCTTTAAAAAGACACATACCAGCCATTACTTTGCTGTCCTGCAGGATTATGGTTTCTGGGACAGAGGAAATGAAAGGCTTTCCTGCAGGCTCTCTTGCTCTAATTCATTGGATATCTTTCCATACTTCAGGGAGGAAGCATTATGAACTTTTGTCAGGCAACTAGTCCGTACTAAAAAGGTTTGGAATAAATTAAAATTCAAGTAGGGCTGAGTAGTTTAAAACAAACCAGCCGTCATCACCTCCAGCTACTGTTTGCTTTGAACTTAATCTACTTTGTATTTCCCTCAGTTCCTCCCTTCAGAACTACTTTATCATTTTCCAGATCTTTTTAATTTTATCCTACTATTGTTTCTTTGAGATGAGCCCTTAAAATCCCAAGGAGGCAGCATCCAAGTTACAAGAACGTTGGCTTCCAAAGCAAAGCACTACAAATACCCACGAGTTGTTGCACCAGTTCACTCTCAAAGCAGAGCTAGGAGCTGCAACCAGGTGCATGTGAATGCACAGAATCCAAAAAAAAAAACAAAACACTACTACTTTATCAGTGGGCTTTAACCCCATGCAAAGCTTTATTGTGTTACATTTAGATGCACTGAAATTTCCTGATGCAACACAAACACCTTTCAGTGTAGTTTTTCTCTCTCTAATGCAGTGATTATTTGTGGTAGAGGGAACACATCCCAAATTACATTTTCCACACACTATTTAAGACTGCAACACAAGCAACAAATAATAACAGCCCAACTACTTCTTTGAACTTCACAATTTAGGACTTTTCATAAAGGTTCACTTTAGAGCCCTGTGGGTTCTACTTGAACATGGAATTATTGAGGTTTTGCATTGAAAAAACGTTCTATGACTGAAGCAGCAGTTTGGATAAAATCAAGATACAAGGCCATTCACCACATCTCTTCAATATTTTTCAAATCTCTCCCTGGAGAAGCTCAAATGGTGTTTTGCTTGGGTCAGATAAACTCCAGCTTATCACAAGCTCATCTGAGTCTTTCAAGGTCTTAACTTTTCCTCAAAAAGCACCTTCATTTCCTACCTTTTTAGGTTCCTATGTAATTTCATTTTCTGAACTCTTCCAGTTTATCTTCCCCTGAACCCCAAATTCTTTCTCTAAAACCCTTTCCCTAAGGAAAAAGCATATCTTTCCTTTGCTTCACCACCTTCCACCTCTGAGAGTTACATCAAGAAGATACCTTAACAGCACAATTTCCCATTCAAGGACTGCTTGATAACAATTTTTTAAGCATCAGTAACTTCATAGCAAGAAGTAATTCACACCACCTCAAACAGACAAGCATTTGCCATTCTTTTACCATCTGTTTAGAAATAGGAATCCAGTTCAGCAAAGTACTGAATATGGTGGAACAAGCTCTTGGTAACAACAGTAAAGTCCGATGCTCGTTATGATCAAAGGACAGAAGTGACATCATCATCCTGGTTCTACAAAGCTGGTAAGATATTTATGTTCAAGACCTTTAAGAGGTGGCTTTATTGCCTGGGTCACCACTCACATCCCTGAGTAAAGCAGGACTGGAACATCTGTGTGCAAATCAGCATGTTCTGTTCTACCCACCCGCTGAAACTCGGTTAATCAATTAGGGATGTTAAACTGCAGACTTAACACGGCTTTTAAACCAACTCTAATCTCTTAGCACCTTCAGAGCATCGCAGTCACCACGTTTACCACCAAAGATATTCATATTTCTTCTACTAGGAGAAAAAGGCTGGAAATATGGTGTTGCATTCACAGCTGATTGAAAGAGTCACAGTTCTGAGAAGTCAGAAGCCCTCAGTAAACAGAATTTTCTCCAGTTTACACCTGCTTAAGATTTTGACTTTCAGTCCCTTGATCAGCATCTGTTTTTCATATAGGTACGTATCACTGTTCTAGGATAATTCCCAGATAATTAGAAATAGCTGGCATCTATCCACAAAGTGCACTAGAAGTCTGTGACAAGTTCCAGAGCGCAATGTCCCATTGCTAAATTTACTCACACTAGTGAAGAAATGCAATGTTGCCAGTGCCCTTCCTCCCTAACTCCTGCTTCACCAGTGACCTGTGCTAACACAGACTCACACAGCTACACCCCCAACAATCTTTTGTGCAAATAAGGCTAAATATATCCTCACTGTATTATTTTTAAAATAGCACTGATCCTACTGGGTTAGTAGGCTCATACCGAGAATCAACTAGATGCATGTAATAAAAAAAATGTATTTTATACTCTTAGACCACCCACAAGACTTCTTGAATACCTTCAACAGGCCTTCAGCACCAAGTTGGCAGCATCATATGAATAAATTCTTCTCTGCTTTTGTTCAAAGTTTAAATCAAAATCCTTCAAGGTTTCTGGTCTCCTAACATGTACCTGTTGGCACGAATCTTACTCTCATACATGATAAAGACAATGGACAGAACTGCACTAAATGAGCAAAAGAGAAAAACAGACAAATTTTCACAGCCTTAACACAGAGAACCTCACCCTCAGTTTGTGTGGACAGGTACTGTAGCACTGAATTTAATGGATCAACATCACTGCTGACAGACTTTCCCACTGTTTACAACAGCCCTTCAGCACAGTCACCTGCTGCACCATTTTTTAAACAAGTGGATATGTAGCAATTTTAAAAGCTACAGAATGAGATACATGTCTAAGTCTGGTCCTCTGTGTTGTTTCCCTGAAGGACTACCAAAACTGAAGAGCTGGGAGAATAGAAAGGGAATATAACTTTTTTTGCCTCTGGCAATGAAATAAACATGCATAAATTGATATCTTAACCTGCATAGTATCAAAAGAGAAAACCATCCTTCATAAAACTCATTCTTATCATGTCTGCAACTGAATATCGAAGAAGAGAGCAAAACAGTGATAAGTTTGACAAGAACAGATAATAACCACCTTATTGGAAACAGATGGTTCACACAGCTATGCTATAGATAAAGTTGTGTCAGCATTTCCCTAAAAGGCCTCCCTGTTTCCAGCAGTTTCCAGCTGGCAGGCAACATTTCTACCTCAACTAGAAGGACAAAAACTCAGGAGTGACCTGTAAAAACTGGGGGGGAAACAGCTATTTGTGAGAGATGGAAAGGTTAGGTCTCAAATAAAATAAAAATCTCATCTATTGGGTAAGCCAACACAGATTTCATTGCGGCTGAAACAATGCCCAAGTTAACAAATTACAGATACATTTTAGAAAACATTAATTCAGCTTTGTCCTTCCTAAAACCATTTAATTGCTTTGATCTAGAACTGATGATTATCTGGAATTATTTCATGCATTTTCACTAATTCTATCTATTGAAAATGAATAATTTTTAAGACCTATGTAAAAAGTAAGTATAACAATGCTTCTCTCAATACTCAGTTCTGGATCCAATCCAAAATTTAATGTTATAGTTTAGAGCCCTTTAATTTACCAATCCCTAAACCATTTTTTAGCCTCATTTAATTTGGATCAGGCTCCTCTTTGTATGCTTACAATCAACTTCAGGTTCCCTGGCTCTCTGTTCTTCTGCTGGAAACTTTGGGGTGTTGGAATTTCCTCCTGTATCTGGATCACAAATTCTTTCCTGACAAGGAATTCGCTCACTGCTTGACAGGGGACTTTTTGACAGGGTTTATTTGTGGTTGGTGGGCTGTTTTGGTTCTCTTAGTGTTGTAGAAAGCACTAAAAATGAATAATAAATTAAACACTGTCAACATGACAGATTAAATTTGTAACAGCTGCCATGAGCTATTGCAGTTACTCTCACATATAAACCCTGAGAACGTACAAAGCACAACAAAGGTTGCACCCACCCAGAGCAAGGTTCTTTCAATGTATAAAAATATTAGATTATATATTATGTAAATCACATAACATGTTGGGGTTTCAGTAGAGAAATCCCCCCAAGAGGCAATTTTTAGACAGTGGAAGACAGTTGTTTGGGTTTTTTTTCCTGAGAGAATTTTAAGTGAATGAGCAATTAATTAAACATTCCAGCAGGGGTGTAGCCTCCTGTGCAATTCTGTGCTAATAAATGCAAACACAGCAAAAATTATATAAATTTGTGTTTACTTTGGGGAGCATGGAGAATCTTCCCAGTTGATATACTGTGGGACAAACAGGGTTTACTTCCAGTATGAGGTGCACCCCACTGTGCACAGCTGATAAAGTGCTATATTACAGAAGAGATCGCTGTGATTTGATCGTGATACAATATTCATCAATTTGGAAATCCACTAATTTAAAATTATCATAGAGTATAATTTACAGGTTTTCTAATTTTTTTTTTCCTACCAGGAGCAAATCTGTGAGGTGAAAATGTGCCTTTCTTCAACACCAGGACTAAGTCTAACTTAGTGCTTAAAATATATTATGCAAAAACGCAGAGTGTTCCTGAGGCACTACAAAGTGTACCTCCTTTTTTTTTTTAATTTTCCAGTCATATTTTTGATGACAGTGACTCGACAGACCTGCATCAACAAGGTTCTGGGATGTAAAATATCCTTTCAGGGTATGAGAAGAACAACATAAGTTAACATAGTTTCAAGTCCCTCATCCTTGCCTGCCCCATTTTAACAAACAGAAAGTTATAAATATGCTGTGTTCAGAAGCAAACCCCACTTTGAGGCATTCCTTGGATATCAACACTTGGAAGAATATAAACAGCCTTGTTGTTTCAGGGCCTCTTATGCTCTTGATATTAAGCAGAGCAGTGTAGTTTACACTCAATACAGTCTATAAATCAAATATAAGAACTTACAAACCACATAGCTCAGAGATTGCTTGTTGTACTTTATGGAATCTTTCCAGCAAAACTGAAGGGTGACTGCTGAGTGAGATGCAGTTATAGCATTAATAAAGGAGTAAAAATGAAAAAATAAAAGTCGATTCTAAAAATTAATCTTGTATATATGCTGGGTGTCTGGCCATTGAAACTAGAGAAAAATCTTAATATTTTTCAATCCTGAATAAAACACCAGAAATACCTGTATTCATTACTTTCTATTTGATCACCAGAAAATACACAATCTCTAAATATGAAACAAAATATCACTTCATGGAGATGGTTGGAAATTATCAAACTGAAATTACTACACCACAAAAATCATTCTTAAGCCCTGCACTTATTGATTCCACTGCAGAAATATCCACATGGATTAAAAGCTTTGCTTTGGTATTTATCAGCTCTGTACACTATGCATATATCTGTAGACACCCTGTTCTCCATAACCATGATACAGGATTTTGTAATTACATTACAAGACCTGATTCAAAGAATATTTCAGTTAATGTTCTTAACCTAATCTTTTATTAATTAATATGTTAATAGGCCAGGCACCGCTCCTTTTCAAAGAAACAATATTAAATATGCAATTAAATCTCAGTGTACTGATGGAATTCTGAACTTATTGCTTCTGTCAAAAATAATTTCAATTCTCTGAAATTTCTTCATCTGTTTGCTTATTATCCATGTTGTAATTTAGGTGAGGTTTGTGCTTCATCACACTCGGTTTAGCAGCAGTTTCAGGACTCCTGCACAGGTAAAGGAATTAGAATTGATCTCTGAGCCTGTGTCCCAGGTTCATCCACCAAAGCTCATCCACCAAATCTCACCATAAGAGGGATTGCAACCTCCTAAGCTGTAATGGGGTCAGCACCACACCCTTGGCCAATATGATGGAATAACCACATTAGAGTCAACCTTAAAAAAAATAAATAATAATAATATTAATAAAAAAAAATACTAGGATAAGATTTCTATTAGATGGGAATATTGATGTAACAATTTTCAAACTGCAGGTAACAGAAGTCACTGCTGAGCCTTAATACTTTCACTGAGGCACAAAAGAATAATAAAGATGATGTCATGTTAGGATAACAGATGATACCTTTCAATATGCATCTCTGTAAATACTAAGCAAATGCTGAGGTCCCAAGACCTCCAACATGCAAATAGACCCCACTGACATTGTCAAGATGAGAACCAAATGCCCACAAGAACCTCACCTCTGTGGCCTGAGAGACCACATTTTCCAGTTAGATAGGTGAGAAACCATCCAAAAAATCCCCCTAAAAGGTACCTTAACAATTCTGAAAAAACTAGGGTAAGGAGGCACACTGTGTTTTTGAATAGTGATGTAATCAATAAAAACACAGAATACTGGGCTCAAGGGTAAAGTGGTGAAGGAATGAAGTGTGATATAAAAGGGCCAGAGAATAGATGGTCTTTCAGTCCCCTTTCACCTCCAAACACAAGAATCCAGTGAATAATCTTTCACAAATTTAACAAAGTGCTACAGAAATTATTTATATATATATATCTCCACATTTTCATTCGGACAACGTGATTTAATTATTTTTATTCCAAACTATGTCATTTTATAGGGACCTGTATTTATTGGTGCCATGGAATAAGCAGTTCACCCAAATATTTTGGAAGAATTATTCTTTAAATACTAGAGGTAAATTCTGGGATAAAATCCATGGCTTGCAGATCAACATCATTCTGCCTTCTTCACAGTGGTGAAATTCCCTGTTCAGAACTGACTGACCACTTAGCTTTAAAAGGTGTAAATCCACAAGGACTCCCAGTTTTTTATATTCACCGTTCATGCCCCATATATTTATTACCAGATATAGAACTGAGCAAGGGTTATTCCATGTTTGCCTTCTGAAATCCCAGTTTCATCCTGGACTCAATATATATATATATACATATATATATAAAACACAGCTTTGATACTAAGCAGTTATTCCATTATAATGCTCCTTTAACAGGTGGGAACTTTTGAGTCTCCACAAAGGGGGAAATTATTTTAACTCAGTGATAAAGATTCCACCTCAGCTAACAGGAGAGGGAAGTGAAACCATGAGAATACATACCCCAAGATTTGAAATCAAGGTAAGGTTTGGGGATGTCACAGGGTGTTGGAAGGAGTGCATTTTCAGAACTTGTGATTTCTGTAAATGTGTTAGCACAGAGGAAACCACAGGATACCCAACCTAATTCACAGTGCCTAGCAAAGCAGTCCCGAGCAATAAATTCCCATCTCCTCATGAGTCAGTCAGAGAGCAGCAGGAGGGTGTCTTAAGGACTGTAGGAAAAGCTTCTGCCCACCCAGGGAGATGCAGTTTCTTCATCAACACCTTCAAACACACCTGCACTGTGCTCACAGGGTGAGCTCTTGAGCCTGGGACAGTTCAAGTGCAGATCCTACAACAATGATCCCAGGACAAGGACAGAACAGCCAGCAAGCCAGTGGTCACTGGGAACTGCCTGGATGCCCCCACCAATAGAGCAGTTTGAAGAGTCACTAAGCTTTATAAAGAAACTAGTCTTTAATGATACTAAATTAAGTTGATTACATGTTTTTTTCCTACAATAGATGCTTATGGTCTGTAATAAATTCCTTATATGCAAATTATATCAAGAATAAAGATCCTTTAGGTGCTATTTTTAAGAAAAATTACTACTGTCACCATGTCACCACATGCTTTGTAGGATGCCTCCACCCCAAAAGCATGAGTTAATAAAAATGAAACACTATTTTCCTAAATCCCAGAAACTGAAACATTGTCCTGTAAATATTAAGACCCATTGGGAACATCAGATCTCACACAGCAGTCCAAAAGAAACTTGGCAAGAACGAGAGACAGGTAACTACTATTTCCCAATACCAAGCAAAACCACATCCCGTCTTCTGAAATTGCTCTGCTGCAAAAGAAAAGCCCATTTCCAAACCAGAACCAAAAATCTGCCTTAATTGTTCTTCAATGATTCTTTCATGCTTCATGAAGATCTGTTCCAAAAGCTTTAAAACTGAAATCGAATTATCTGAGAAAGTATTTCTGAAAGGTAACTAGGCTTTGTTTAAAATATCATGATTGTGTTTGTTTAAGCTAAAATCAGCTCAATTTACACCTTTGGATTTCTATTCAATTATTGCAAATAATTGATTTTTTTTTTTTGCTCCCAAGTCCCAGCTGGTTCAAAAGCCACTGTACAGCAATTGTTCCATTCTCCTTCAGTGGATGACTGGTAAACCTCTGATCAATACCTCCAATAAGCACTTTCACATGAATTTCCATCCCCCTCAGAAAGCTTGCCAAGCTCAAGAGACAAAAGAGCTTCTGTGCCACACTTTACATCTATTTTTATGTCACAGGAGATCATTTTTCTGCCCTGTAAGAGGTGGTTTCCTGCCAGATCCCACCCACTCATACTGCAGCTTCTCATGGTGAGCTCTTCAAAACACCCAGAGGAAGAATTCTGGCTTAACAAATATCAAAGCTTTCTACCAAAGAAAACCACTGGTCTAAGTTTTGCAGCCTAAAGTTCCAGCACACAATCATCTCCTGCTTCTGCATCAGCTGTTCACATCAACATGCATTAAAGTGCCCCTCTGCAGGCCATTACTGATGCTCATTCTTGGATTCCCTCTTTTTAAAAAAAGGGAATGCCTTGTAGTGGCATATTGCAGGAGATGATGGATAAAAAACTGAACTATTAATACCATTTTTAGTCCATTTTCCTTGCTGTGTCTGTAAGTTTAGATTGCTCCAGTTACCTCATCACCAAGTCTAAAAAGTACATCCAGTAAAACTCTCCCACCATTACCAAAATATTTAGAGCAAAATTTAGGAAGTTTGCTACAGGAAACTACCCATTTTTGCATGAAGGAGCTTGAAACATCGCTCTGAAAAACACTTACCCCGAAACATAAGCAACTTTTATGTTAAAGGAATCCTTCCTCAGGAGTTACCCAGAACTTAGGGTCAAAAAGGAGGCAGCATCTATCAAGCTATCTTGTACTGTAAACAGGTGGTGAGCGGTTAAAATTTACACACATTCCTCAAATTTCTTCTTCCTACAGTACATAGCATACTTTTAAATGGCTTATTCCATTTATTTGCAATCTTCATGTGTGCTGTAAGCATAATGAACGCATGCTGAGACATCCAACAACAACAAACCACATCATCACTCGCCAGAACGACTTCAAAGCCCCGAGATGTGCAACGAAAATCAAAACAATGCTGTAAAAATTTATCTCCCAGGCCTCTTCCATTTAGAATCTACTGAGTGATCTCTCTCATAGGGTGAGTAGAAATACGTCCTGCTGCTATTTACTTACCTTCTGGCACTATCTGCTAATCACAGCCAGCCCGTGATTCTGTCATTTCATCCCCAGGATGAATGTCATTTCAGAATGATGTCATTTCAGCCCTCAGGGGATGGTGCCAATCCTACCTCAGGGAACTGGAGACTTGACCCTGGAGCCCTCCTTCCCACTGCTGAACGCTTTGGAAACCTGAAGCAGCTGAATCAGACCCACCCTTGCACTTCACAAGCTCAGGATCTATTTTATCTCTTAGGAAGTTTGCTCTCAATTGCACTTTAAAAGTCATTGTAGTACTTTGGACAACCATCTTTCATGGCAAACAGCATGAGGTAACGTGAGATTTCTTCTTCTCTTCCTGTTTTAAACTAAACCAAGTTTCAGCTCCTATTTACAGAGAAATTCTGAAAATCTGGATCTGAGCCTAAACCAGAATTTTTTATTAACCGGAAATCAAAACTTCTGTTGGCAAGACAAACACTGATAAATCCATATTACTGACACAGTGGATTTTTTAACTGTTTACTAAAGGATATATACATGGACAGGGTATAAAAAGCTGCAGAATCTCCTCTAGGAACTTCGAGTAGCACATCACCAACTCAGGTGAGGGTTCAGTTTCTTTGCATGTTCAGAAGTTTGTCCCTTCAAGAATGTGAGCCACAGCCTGAAATACTAATTTCCCTTTTTCTTGCCCTTAATTAAAATCACCCCCAAAGTTTTACTCCACGGCTTATATGTTACATTATTTATAATATCCTGCTCTGTGCTGGATAGTATTTATAATAAATGGAAAACAGACACTTTCACTCTGGGATTTCATTCATTCTGAATTTTTGATGGATTTTTATGCATAGAATTTCTTTCTGTCTTTCAAATAGTCCAACTGTACCAGGTTCAACATACTGTATTTAACAGACATTTAGCATGTGCTCTGACCAGTTAAAAATAATGGACATTCTAATGAAAAAGCAGGTCAGTTTAAGAGGGTGGGGTTATATTTTTAAAAAATTCAAACTCATATGAGAGTAGGCATCAAAAAAATTTGTATTAGGAGTATATTACACTATTGTTAATGATTCTTTAATCCTATCTATTTTTTATTTATCAAAGTGCAGCAATCCAAAGAGAAAGTAAAGACAGACAGAGAACTTTCCTACAAGAAAGATGATAAAAGCAAGTTGGGGGGATTCTTGGAAAAGATTTTTTTTCCATGTGTTTGGATGGTGTTGCTATCATGGTCACCAGTTTCTAGCAATACTCAATTCAAACATATTTCCTTATTTAATCATGCAAATCTCTTTCCAATCACTTTTCCATTGCAACTTTTACAGCCATTATAAATGCTTCTACCAAACATGAACACACGAAATCCTTCATCATAGCTCTTCAAGCTATAATCAAATAAATGTGTTTGCTTATCAAACTCAGAGCATGTTAGATATATACAATAAATTAAATATAAAGCAGTAAGAAGATATTTAAACTGAAATTATTTAAATAGCCCCTTAAATATATTTCCAAATGGATTTCATGTATCCAATAATTATATACAGAGCACAGAAATAATACACAGCTGCCCATGGTAACAGAGTTGAAAGGCACAGTAATCACGGGGTATCTCTATGTGAGTAGTGATGGTAAATATTATCTTACAAAAGTCTCCATTTCTACTGTGCCTCAGCATCAATCTCCTCAGCCAGGAGCTTCAGCTTAGAAGAACCAGATATACTTTGAACCGTCGCCTTCATGGCAGGAGGTGACCTTCCTTCCATCCATCCAACCACTGGAAACACAAGCAAATATTTAGTCCTGCTTTCTCAAGGAGGCAAGAGGTGTGAGGCTCTCACACTCAAAATTTGGTGTTCCCTCGAGCCATCTGCAGGAACCAGGCACCTACAAAAGAGCTCAGCAAAGAACAGCTGCTGTGGATGCAGGGAGTACTAGGAAAAAAAAGTGTATTTCATAGTAGACCTGCCCAAACTTAGATTTTAAGTGTTCAGTGTAATTTCAACCAGTCTCCTCCAATATATATGCCTTTCGCTGCACATTAATCTCTTTTAAAGATCTAATAGGTTATAGGCTTTGTCACGGTTTGTTTGGCAGAGCTGTTGGCAACTCTCTCAAAGCAGTGGGAAAAAACAAAACAAAACAAAACAAATCAAACAAAAAAAAAAACAAACACAAACGGGGTATAAAAGGAAATAGGCAAGCCAGGGCTGTGGAAATTTGCCTTTTGCTCCACCACGGAACTGAGATGTAGTCACGACACACACCTCAGCCCCTCGGTTTGAAGGACACCAAGGGAAAAGCCAGCCTGTTGCTAGCAGATTTATAATACCCTACAGTACACTGCACTCCCAGCATTCTTCAGGGCCCACATATTAAAAAATGCTGAAAAGCCATTATCCCAGGGATCAGTTGCTCCCAGCAAATCTCTCGGAGTTTCCTCCTGCAGTCGCTGCCCCCCTGCACTCCCCTGCAGTTCCCAGACGTTTTGTACCCAGAGAGCGAGATAAATATGAGAGACTGATAAGGGAAAATTCCTGACAGTGATAATTATTAATCCAAGCATGGAAAAGAAAAACAAAAACCAAACTTTACATTTTGCGTGTCTTTATAATCGACTACATCCCACCATAGTACAAAAGAACGAAAGCACATTTTCCAGTATTGTAATACATATGGGAACCTGAGACATAGCCAGGAAGGCTGTTTTGTATGGAAATAGCTTCAGTCTTCCAGAGTTCAGAAAACTATTCTATTTCTTTAAAAATATCTTCCAAATCCCAAGGCAGATTAAATCCAGAAAATGTGGAATAAAAATCAGTCTGAAGGCCCAGGGTAGTGAGAAACTCAATGAGATTCATTTTCAGACCTTGGCCAGAGTTTATTTTTCCTTCCCATTTACACTCAACAAATCACTGCTTGTACATTTTCTTTCTCTCTATTTCATGTTATTACCCTGACTTACTCAAAGTAATGTAAAAGCCTGATCTATGGCCATGAGAGGCTATGGCACCTCTCTATCCAGCCTACCAGGTTTCAAAATTAGTCCTACCCTATTCATGTTCCTTGCCTAATATAGATGTGGCTGATTGGAAAAGAATAAATATAAACTAAAATAACTCCTACTACCAAAAAAACCAAAACAAATTAAAAAACCAAACCAAAAAACACAAACAAACAAACAACAAAAAAAACCTTTATAAATATAAATTTGAGTTCTTTGATTGAAAGTAGAATAGCTAGGTTGCTTTTTTTTTTTTCCTACAGTGGGAAAACTAGCATTAAAGAATGCCCTTTAAAATCCCAATGGAGGCAAGGTCAACTATCACCGTAGTAACTCTATCTCACACAGTTACTTTACAGTGAAAGCCAGGCTGGTTTTCCACATTGGCATGAGTAAATGATATTAATTGTCTAGTGGTGAAAACACATCTTCTTGGCATTGAGGACAACTCTATCTTTTTGGGTTTTCAAATGTATTCCGTTTTCAAATGTATTCCATCTCATATTATTGAAACAGTTCACAGATTCATTTGAAGTGCACAAACTCTAATTTTGGTGGCTGATAATAATCCAAAAGCACCTTTCGTGTTTATTACTTAACTGATGCTTAAGTATTTAGTTATCAATACACCTGCTAGCCATTAAAGCACTGCAGTTTTAAGCAGCTGAAGATAAACAGACAGAAGACATATACAGAAATAGCCTCCCTACCATTATACATATGTTAATTAAAGATTTTTCGTGTTGTAGAACTTCATTTTATGCTAAAGACTGAATCAGAGAATATCAATCTAAAAATATATAAATTAAGGAAAAATAAGAGAGGAATTGCTCATAGTGAAGCATCCCTTTACCCTTTTACTGATGGGGTTCCACTCAAAACTGAAGTCCAGAGGAAGGTCATCTCAATTTTAGACTTTTCAGACAAAATTATAGAAAAGTTCTGCTAAAGTTGAAATTATCTATTACGTATTCCTGAATTGTAATGTTGTCTCTTGCTAAACCTGTGCCCTTGACTCTGTAGTTCCTGTCATTCAGGATGACTCTTCCTTGGTTTAATCCTCTCGACCTTCTAAAAAAGAGGCCTTTGTTATGTTCCCACCACTGCAACCCAATCCACTGACAGCTTTGAAGGCTGTGATGGCTGGATCACACCTCCCACCAAGGTCTGAGTCACACAGAGTACGAGCCTTACGTCTGAAAAAGGGATGTGGCTGGACACCCTGTCCCAGCAGCTCCAAGGGCTCTCCACAGCTCGCACGGGAGGGAATATCAGATCACCAAGACTCCAGCAAACTCCCACTGACTTCCACTGCCTGGAAGGTGTGATGAAATTGCTGCAATGCCATTTTATTTGCGAGCCCAGTGAGTCCATGAGGATTCTGTTTCAGTGCCAGGATTTCACAGTCTCTACAGGAGTGACAGCTGGTCCAGCCTTGCATACAGAGTACCAAGTAAATCTTACATGTCCCTCCAAATTCTTAAAACAAAACCAATTAAAAATCAAGCGGAGGCATCACAAGCTGTTATAGCTTTCTACTTCAAACACAACCTATAACTTGGTTTAGAGTACTATGGCATTTCCATACGCTGGAAAATCACAGATAATAACTCCACACTTGTAAAAAAGGCCTTGCAGAACGGTTTTTCAGATGGTTTTGTGTGTTTTTCCTCTATAAAGCCACACACACTTCCCATTTGGGCAGGCAGACTCAGTCTTTCAAACAGGACCAAACAAGCATCAGCCACAGAGCTGAGGAAGAGTCTCAGTGTACCCTCAAACACAGGTTTCACACAGAGAAGGGAGCAGTCAGTGCAGTAACTGCACACATAAGCCTGTCTGCTCATCTCTGCTGCACACAAACAGAAAACATCCTCCCACATTTTGGCTGCATCTGATCTATTGTTTCTGAAAGGCTACAGTCTTCTACATATAAAATATGAGGTTAATAGAAGTCATCTCTGGCAAGAAATCAAATGAGATCTTAATTAACAACACAGCATCTACTCTATCTTAGTTTTTTGATACTAACCTCATCTACTATTATCAGCATCAGATTGTTCCTCCTTTTTGTTTAGTTCTAGTATTCCATTCCAAAATGCTTTATTAGTAACCAAGCTTTAATTAATTGCACATGCATTTCCCCCATTTTCAAGGAAAGCATAACATCAGCATTACATGTATCAGAAGCATCTAAATATTTTCCAAATCCTGCCTTTGCTCCTACATCCTCCTCTCACAAAACATCTGTATAGTCACACAAAACAGCATAAAAGCAATGCATGTCTAATAAATTCACGTTTACTCAACATCAGAGTGCTCAGAATTCATCCAATGCATTGATGCATAAACGTGGAAGGGGACGTTGCTCTTTGGCATTATCAAGCAGGTAGAGCTTAGTTTACCTTCCCACCTTGTAGAAAACAACTCAATTATAAATAAAAGGGAGCTCAGGTATTTTTATGTAAAATCCTTTCCAGGTCACGAGAACGGAAAAAGCTTAATGATGAGTCCTGGCCTGCTGCCGGACGCAGGTTTGCTGTCAGGTTCTGGCAGGTCTGCACTACTCACAGTCAACCTTCCTCAAACCAAAATCCTGACATATCAGATATTATATTTATGCTATTTATATAAGGGAAGGCTATTGGTTTTACTTTCTGCTTGATGGACATCCTCATAACAGCTGAATTCTGAATTCCTGAGCCTTCATTCCTGCTCTCATTCGTTCTCCCACTCTGGACTTTCTCAGTTGGTGCTCCTGATACATCCTTGACCTCCTTCACTGGCTGTCCACTGAGGGTCAGGCATGAGTGGATTTCTGCTACTCTTACCCAATATTTAGGGTTCTGCCTTGGCTTACAGAAGGTTCTTTTCTGAGGAGTGCAAATGCCTGTCTGCATCCAGCGGGCTGTCACGTGGCTTCACCAGCAGGTTTGGTCATGCTGCTCTCCTCAAGATTGCAGTTGGCACTGGTTGGCAAGCTTCATGCTACTTCTGAATAACCTACACACAGGGCTGGGAGGTTTTTAATATGTGTAGAATAACCTGTGTTTTGGTTTGTCTCGACTCCAGCTTCAGCTTGCACATGTCAGGCTTTGCAAAAACCTGATGTTGGAATTCAAATACAATTAATTATCAGGTAATCTTCCAGTTGCAAAATGGTTTAGGGCCTGAAACCATAATTTGTTTTTTCTTGTGTTACGAACATGAAAATCTTTTACCAGGTATTCAGCTTGCATAATTAGCACGAACCATTTGCTGGTTCAAATTTTAATGGAAGTGGAAATATTTTGCTGACATGTAGTGCCTTCAGGAGCAAAGGTAGAATTTGCTGGCTAATTTTGAATTGCTTAACCCATCTGATGTAGCACCACATGAAATGGAATGAGGGGCACAATTTTCACACTCCCTGCCTAAAAATTACTAATGGTAATAATTCTCAGATACCTCTTTTGAAACTTATTTTTCCCGCTGATTTCTTTTTCTTTTCATTGAATGAAATCAGAGAAGACAGACTTTGCTAAGTTTCCTCCTAAGGAGATCAGGATGCTTACCTTTGCATTATATAAATTCTGTACTACGCATATATTATGTATATATTCTAAAGTATTTCAAATGTATAAATATAATTTGAGAATGTTACATTTTTTATGATTAATATTCGAGAAAATTATTTCTTGAATTTGTAATTTAAGGAGATCTTTTGCCATTGTACCATGAAACAGCAATATTTTAAGATAACATTTAATTTACATAAAATATTTTTAAACATAACTAATTTCATCAAAGGGTATTAAGTACTTTGAAGTTAAAAAAAAAAAAACAAACCAACCCGTAGGTTATATAATATGACTTTGTTCCTATATTACAGCTGAGGAATGTGTAATATTTGAAAGTTGTCCCTTGTTTGGGGTTGTTCACCTGGAAAGATTTCTTTTACTGTTGTTTCCTAATGAAATGATGTACAACCACCACTCAACCTGAAGTAAAAAGGGCAAATAAATTGCTTCTTTCAAATTCAGGCCTACATGTCTCCCAATTTAGAACACTGAAATCTTTACCTCTCCAAAATAGTAGGCCCATTCACACCGAGATACTGTGAGGACCGCCACTCATCAAGTAAATTCCTTCCTCTTTTCTTTTTTTTAGCAGGCCAACCAGAGGTCACTTTGCAGAAATTTGACCTTGGTCTGCACAAGGTTGGAAAGACAAATTCGACATCTTTTTTTTTTTTTTTTTTTAGCTAGATTCTATTTAACACCTAACTTTTGTAAATTAATAGTTTTTAAAAAAATGGAAAGCATTTTTAGTATCAAACTGAAATGCACTGCTCTGCTTAGTTTACTTGCTTCTTGATAACAACACTGATTTTGGTGTATTTTAAAATGAGACAATACTTACAGGTCCCTTCTAACGCAAGATCTTCTGTGATTCTGTCATTATTTCACCTTTGCTTGCCCAATCATACACTGTGAGAAGTCATGCAGTTCTGTTCCTTGAAAACAAATTTGTTCCCAGAATTTTCCAAGAGTGGTGCTGTATTTTACCTGCCTCTCTGGCCACGTCTTAAAAATTATCCAAGGGGACCTGGCTTACTTTCACCTGATTTTGAAGTGAGTCCATGTGAAACAGTAAGCAGAATACAACCCATCCTTCTGTGCCTTAGAAAAGTCCTCCCTACTCCATTAAAGATGCAGAACACCAAGCAAGGGGGCTGCAAATAATAAAAATTTCTATTCTTTTCTGAAGTTTTTTCATCCTTTGGCGTGATTGTTTCGGTTGAAATACTGACTTCTGGCTGACTCAAAGGTGCTTTAGTTTTACTCTAGGTGGAAAGCCCTGCTTTCCCTCTGTAAACTTTTATTATAATTAGTCCCCTCCATAATTTCAAGAGAAATGTGATTTCTCCCCATGAAACCTTTGCCACGTGAAAAGAGGATCAACAGCTACAAACACAGTTGCACTGCCTTAATCACAACCAAAGATCCCTTACAGTGGGAAAGCACAACTTTTTTGGGGTACTGTTTTAATTAAGCTTTTTCTTGACTCTCCAGAAATACACTCCAGAACCTGTGATCTTTTTTTTACCTTGGACCACAGTGGCAAACATACCTAAATTCAGAAATGCTTCCAGATGAGGAGCTACATGACTTACATTCAGATACAGAACTCTAAATTCTCACATTTATAGCACTGGAGTCAAAGAATGCCCTTATTAGCTGCAAAAATAAATAAGCATAGAAATGAAACATTTTAGCTAATTTATAAATATATGGAAAGTGAATTTTTTTTTTAAAGGGACCTACCACTATTACACCCACAGGAGAAATACTTATTAACATAATTCAGGGGTTCCATCCCCTCAGGAAGCTCAGAGTGTGATACCTGGAATGCTGGAAAAGAAACAGCAGCAGCATAACACATGGAAAGGCAACTGTGGAAACTGGTGTGATATCAAGTTATTATCAAATCTATCAAGTTATTATCAAATAAGTGTCTTCTCATACTGACTATATGAGAGTGTTTTAACCCACAGCCATAAAAATAACCACCACAGCCCACAAAGGTTATCTGTTTTTTCTGCCTTTCCTACAAAATATTTTGATTACACTTCTGTCAGGATCTGATGCAACTAAAAAAAAAATACTTGTCAGAATGGAATTTTAGAAATCCAGTGTCAGTGTCATACTTTGTATTTCTATTTTCCCAGACTGTTCTTATCAACCAAGGGGAAAAAAAGAGAGAAGAATTACTTAGAGAAAAAAAAAGTATCTCATCTCATTATGATAATCCATTAACTACAAAAGTAGGCCACGCCATTAATTCACTTTGTTTATGTACATTTCCTGGATTGTTTTTGTTCTGGAACACAAGGTGTGTCATTAACCAATAGATTATATTAAACAATAACTTACATTCGACCACATTCCTTAGCTTTGAGCCAATTCTAGAGAACACCAAATAGCACAGAAATTGAAGATCTTAAAAAAAGAGGAAATGCCTACACTTTAATTGAAATGTGTGCTGATTCAGGGGAAGGCAACAAAGGTATATTGAGCTTTTCCCCTTTTTTTTCCTCCCAGTCCTCCCCCACAGTTCAGCTCTGGCATGTGATGCTGCAAAGCAAGGGACCAGTGGAACACCAAATGTCTCCTCCCAACATGGGACTTTACTCTTCCCCCACTCCAGTTTCATGAATTTATGCATTCTTTGGCCCTGTGTCCATTTTTCCTCATCTACATAAATTTTGAATGAAGTCAATGGTAAAAAGCCTGTCTTCTGAGTACGTTTGTATCTAGTAAATAAAGTGTATTGTAATAAAAAGCCTAATTTTTCAAAACAAGTGAAATTCATTTCATACTGTTTTCTGCCTCTTCTCTGGAAATACAATTTGACTGGAAAAGAAACAATTTTTAAAGCATAAATTATTCCTAAATGTTCCCATAGAAGTCGGGAAAGAAAAGAAATAATCTCTCACTATGCCAACATTCACAGTGTCTTGTTTTTCTTTTAAAAGATAAACTCAAATATTCATTCATCAACATAATAAACATTTTTTACTGTTGCCCCATATATACAAACACAGGTTCATTTACACAGAGTTTGCCCCAGTCTGTTAAGAAGGGAATTTCTATACTTTCAGGAGATTACATGATCTCAGGAAGTTCATATAAATTCAGTCCACTTATCTGGATGTTAATCTTATCAATTGCTTTTCTGTCTGACATAAGACATGGGAAAGAACAACATGGTTATTTGTGGACAAAATTTGCCTGATTTTATTCATGTTCTGGACCACAAGCTTGATGATATCCCAATACTTTATTTAAATTATAAAACATTTCAGTCAGCAAGAGACAAGCAAGCCTCCTACACTTACTTTCAGGTAGTCTTATCAGTAGGTTTTTTCACTAGCATCACAAAATCTATTTTATGGCAACACCTGGAATCCTAGAGAGGACTTACCCAACTCCTGAGGGATCAGCAAAGAAAACTGGTCCTCTCTCAAAAAGTTTACAGTGGTGTCAGTGAAAATGCTAACTTACCTACTACAGAATGGGAATTAACACACTGACCCCTTCCTGTTTCATTACCCATAGTCTTTATCTCTGATGCAAACTTCACAGGGCTCTAAATTCAGCTGTTTTTATGCACAACATTAAATAATATCTGAAACAACATCAACTGACCACTCAACACGAGGCCAAAACTGGGTCCAGCTTCTGACCCAGGAGGGAAGAAAAGGTCTCTTTCATGTCTCCAATTAGAAGAAAAAAACTGTGAAACTCAGTAAGAACATCCCAGCAACTGAATGAGGCCCTAATCCAAGCCTTAATTCAGACTTCTCAGGGCTGTGTTGGATGAGGACCCAAAAAGTAGAAAACAACAACTCGTTACATGTTTGGTTGTTGTTTTTCCAGTTTAAAAGTGTGCGTGTTACGAGAGTTTCTCCCATCCCCAAATCACAGCCTGGAGGTTAGGGAATATTTCCAAATTCCTGGATGTACTTTACATGCAAGGTAAACATCAACAAGGACAATATTTTCGTTGCAAGGATTCTAACTATAATGAGCACAAGCTATACAGACACCACAATGAACAGATCACCCACCACACTAGGAGCCCTCCAGTCATTAATATATATATTGTAATTTTACAGACAATGGAGAAAAAAAAAAACCCAGGAGTGTTGCACACCTGGTCTCTGGATAATGTTGCAGGCCTTTGGCTTGCATAAGTTATTCCACTGAAGTAATGGTAGCACCGTAATTTACACCAGATGAAGATCTATTCCAAGATCTCCCCCTTCCAAACAGAAATGTCAGGACAGTAAGTCAAATGATCTGACTTGACAGCACATTTTTTTGTGCATTACTTATTATGAAACTGCAATCAAAGGAAAAATATCCCGCAAAATTATTTGGTGTTGAAAACTAACCCCAGAGAATCCACTGCAGATGTGACCAGCTCCAGTGCTGCTCAACTAAACCTTTCAGAAAAGCACTGGGTGGGACTTGGCTTCCAGCACAGCACCTTGAAAATCAGAAAAAGCAGACTGGTGTTGGGTTTTTAGTGTGGGATTTGAGGTTTTGTGAGGCAATAAGGTCAGGAGACAACTCTCCAGTGGAAGCAGCTTGTTCCAATCTCCCTGACTAACATGTACTGAGGAGCTCATTTGTATATCTCCATCTACCCTAGAATGTCAGTAGGCAAAAATCCTTGGGTTAATTTGGTGCCAAGAATAATGTTATTGTATTTTCTCTTGGTAAAGTCAAAAGAATAGTCACCTAGAAAGAGCCATGGAGACACAATCAGGACTGAAACTAGATATCACACCATGCTCTCCCCAAAATTATTCATCTACCATTCTTGCCAAATACATTATAACTTTATATTACCACAATTCAGGTGTAGCCTTTGACAGAAGTTTAATTGTTGGAAAATTTCTACCGAGCAACAGTGGCTGAGAATGTAAGTTCTAAATTTTTCTAAAGAAACCAAGATAATCTTAAACTGCCAGTTTGATTCTGATCACAGAAGTTAAACACAGTCTATCCCCTTCTCTACTGGAGAGGTGAATGAAAGCAGACCCCTCCATTAATTGGGTTTTTAATCCTCGTTATGCTGGGATGAGGTTTTCCACTTGAAGTCTGAGACTCAGAGCACACATCGATGACCTTTTGCAACCAAGTTCTGGTACAGAAACGGGACTTTTCGAATGTCCCAGCATGTTCAGTTCTGGGGGTTTGGTCCCTATCCAAAACTCTGGGCTTGTTTAATAAGGAGATTCCAGGCAGTCCATAGCTGACCCTGGGCAGTCACACTGGAGCTCCAGTTTGCTGACGTGGACGAGCTCTGCACTGGGGACTGAGTAGGTCCAGATGCTTCTCCTCCCTTCAGAAAGGAAATTATAGTCTATAGAAGAGGAGCTTGGCACAGCCAGCTTTCGGAGCTAGGAAATTTTCACGATCTGTTGGAACATATTACATGTACATTTTTAACTCCAGCAGAGACAGAGCTCGTCTCTGGAACAAATGTTTGATAGGGGTCGAGCTGCAGGGCCCGAGGGATCATGAGAGGCTGGATGATTTCATTTCCCCTCAGCTAAGGCAGTTGGCAAACGTGGGTATGGTTTGCTGCCTTTTGCTTTTATTGTTATGAATTGTGTGGATAATTGATGGCAGGTTGCCTCGAGCCTGGGACAGGCCTCCTTCATGAAAGCTGAAGTAAATAAATGGTGGCTTGACTTTATTTCACTGGTTCTGGGTCCATTTCAGAAATCACAAAGGCTGGCTTAGAGTGTAAAGGTACCAGCCTAAAGGAAGGGAGCAGGCTCACTGCACACAGTGGCAGTCTGGATGCCACCCTTGGATCAGCAACTGCTCCTGGGTCTCAGCACCAAAGCCAGGCACGAGCTCTTCAGGTCAAAGAGTGAAATTTCCAAGCAATTTTCCTAAGACCATTCATTCCCAAGCTCTGAATTTACACTGCATACTGCTGACCAGAGGAAAAGCAAAACGTGTGGAGTTCCTGAGAGCTGCATTCAAAAAAATAGTTTCAGTCCCCATTTTCTCAGGCAAAATTTTCCTTGTGCAATGTACCTGCTAATATTACATTCAAATAAACTGTTTATCATCTCACTTATACATGGTATCTGCACAGGTAGCTCTTCCACAGGCTATTTCAATGCCTGCTTCTAGAAAAGTATTTCCACTACAGGTAAAATATCTAAGGTTGGTAGTTCAGTGCCAAACATACCAGAATGAAGTTTCCACTTCACAATCAGCTTAGTTGTGAGAATAAAATGTCACTGTTCAAAACATTAATTTGAAATTAATCCCTTTTCTTACTCTCATGTTGACCTATCATGGAAAACAATAGAAATGGACATGTTTGTTTAGTTTTTTAAATGTAGAAATCAACTCAGAATCATAGTTAGGGCCATCAATCAATCACTGGTTTTCTTATTGCTTCATAAACTGGAATCAATACATATTATGTAGACAGATTCTCCATTTTTACCCTCAAAGCAATTTATCTAAAATAAAAACAAATTTGGAGTGAACGAGAAATTAAGAATTTGGGAAATCCCAGTTGGAACCAGTGCTGGAAGGAGACTATCAGAGACAAAACTGAGGTCAGGCGGGGTGTGAGGAAGGAGCAGGAACACCATGGTCACTGCTCATCTTGCTCAGAGTAAGAAAAATTGGCACATAAAGTGAAGAAATTCAATGTCTTAGCCAAATAAAAGTGATTTCCCTGCCCAAAATGTGTTTTTTACTTAAGAAGGGGGCAGCTCAGCAGCAGGTTGTACAGTCAAATGCAAGTCCAAATCTCATTCCACTGCCCTAAGTAAATGCCACACTATCAGAATGAAGTTCCCTCCATCATCCTACTCATGTTTTGCAGAGCAACTGCACCTTCTGAAATCTTCTAATTTGCTGCTCTTAATTGAGGGCTGAGTTGCAGGGTCACAGTCCTGCAGGCAGGGGATGCTGATAAATACAGCAAGGAATTGTTTGATTGACTGAACTAAAAATGTAAAGGAAGAAACACATTTTGTGCTAAAATTTCTAAAATCAGAAAAGAAACATTACTGTCAAGGTATTAAAGAGAGGCAGAAAGCCACTCCTATTGTTCAATAATACCTTTTCTAGCCAAAAAAATGGAAACAATGAACCTCACAGCAGTGCTGACACAGACAATGTGTTTCCCTCATGGCACAGAACTGAGGGAAGGCACAGCACAGGGTATAACTAACCATGCATTTCCCATAACTAGCTATGTAATTTCAACTGCACTGTGAGCTCTGTAAATCCATCCACGAAGTACATTTTCTATGCACACCTCGTGGTTATGTCTGGCTGGGTTTATGTGATTATGTACTACTTGAGGTCGACTCATTCATTACTGGCAAGCTCACTCTGAGAAGAACATGCTCTGAGGAGCCCAGTGATACAGGCAGAGAGGCAGAAGAGCCAACTGGTAAGGTACAAAGCCCATGACTGCTTGATTCAGAACAAAATTACACCTCAAATTACCTCAAGGGCAATAAATTCAGTCCCAGATGCACATCTGGTGATAAACAATGAAAGTACAGAATAGTGCACGTGTAAATCATCTCTCTGACAACAGAAGAATCTCCTGTCAAACAGGACAGCATACCAAAATGTGTAACAGTCTTTTGCAAGACATCCTCCTAAAACTGGGCTAACCAATTCAACCTTTCTGATGTAACACAGGTGCCCAGAGCTCACTGTGAAACACCCTTATCCAGAAAGAGGTCACTGCGTGAATAAATCTGTAGGGAGAACATTCCCTACCGAGTGTTCCCTATCAGCATCCAAAAGGAATACTCAGGATCAGCAGGCAGATGGAAACAGATGTCTCCTCACTCTGTGCTTCCATTCCCCTACCAGTGAGCAGTGCATGACAAACTCAGGCATAACTCACTGCTCTGTAGGCTGTTTTGGAAGTGCCATTTTGCTATGATGGAGCAATCTTTTTCCAAAATAATTCAGAAATTAACACCATTTTAAAGTCCAGCTAATATAGGAATATTAAAATATTATTACAGAGGCCATCAGTGCTCAAAGAACAAAAACCTTATTGCTGCCTTGGCATTTTAGTATCAAGTTGCAGAGCCCAGAAGGGCCTGTACTTCTGCCTCAGAGGGGCATTGCACAGGAGCTGGGTTGTGCTCACATTGCCTCCA
Source organism: Tyrannus savana (assembly GCA_013399735.1). Lineage (NCBI taxonomy): Eukaryota > Metazoa > Chordata > Aves > Passeriformes > Tyrannidae > Tyrannus > Tyrannus savana. The sequence goes on along the minus strand of VXAW01003294.1, from coordinate 23,378 downwards.
AAAGTAGCTTTACAAACTTACTCCCTTGAAATCAGGCCTCAAGCATTTGATGTCCTAGCACCATCTCCCTTAATATTTATCCATTGTTAACATAGGTAACACCTTAAACTGAGTAAGAAACTCTCCTACACAACAGGTGATTAATTACAGGTAAATGCTGGACTATTCATATGCTATAAAAAACAATAATTCAAACATTCAGTGACTCAGAGAGAACACTTCTCAATCACAAATGCAAAGTCACTTTGGACTAAAAATACTTGTAATATGTTTAATTTTTTTCTATCCTCTGTTCTGTTCTTTTTAATATTCTTGTGGAACCAGAGTAACAGATACACCAGCCTGTTCAAGGCATCAGCAATTTTTTCCTTTTTATTAGACAGGGAATATTCATGCCCAGACCAAGCACTACAATTAGGGTACATACTGGTCATAGTTCTTTCTGCAGAAAGTTTCTCTGAATAAGCACCATCTGAAGCGCTGGTGCAACACACACCGTGAGCTTTAATCATTTATGACATAACAGAAATTCCACAGGCTATGAAAACGTGAATTTTTTGCAAGCATGTCAGACTCCTCACCATAGAGCAGTGAGTGTATTAACACAGGTGCTGGAAAACTCATTATGCATTTATTTGGACTGAAAGGAAAACATTGCCCTTCAGGCACTTTGTGCGAAGAGAATTTAATTTCCAAACCCAGAGCTGTCTGGTTGCAGGCTCCTACATGTTTCCCACAGGATGGGAACCAAAAGAAAGGAAATTAAAAAACAAACCGACAGCAAGAAAAGTAGCATAGGCTATAACAGGGGTTATGGAAAAAGGTATTTTGAGGAAATACTTTGTGTTCTTTAGTAGTACATGTATCATTAGGGACAACAGATAGACCTGCAGTTTCTCCCAGCCTCAAATCTACTGCTGGGCTACAAGAATACATAGCAGAGCCACACATGAAGTATGGCACGTGCCTGCACCACCCTCAGGAGCAGGGGCTGTGTTTAGTTCATTAAGACTTGAAAGAAAGCTTTTAGATGCCTGAAGATATTGTGCTGCATTGCACAGAAAATATAATTGCTATGATTGCATAGCATCTGTAATAACCTACAAATTACACAGCAGATGCTTTTTCTTTTTCACATCTGTGTTCCTGAAACACTGTCATTCTATTTCTAATCAAACTGAAAGTATTAGCTAGGTTTTTCAGTGGGACAGAGGTTATTGTCAGCCAGAAGAACATGTAATTTCTTTTATTAAACTTGCCTTAACCAGAGTTGTCTGATACCATTTCTGTTGTTGTCTTGTCAGAGCAAGCCTAGCAGTCCTAGAAGCATTGCTTTAACAGGACATTCAAAGGGATAAGAGAAGCTTCTTCTGCACTGGCTCTGAAATCATTTGTCAAATCCTCATCTTCCTTATGCCAGGGGAAGAAAAAAGAGAAAAAAAGAAAAAACAATGCCCAATCCCCTCAAAAATCCAACAAAACCTACACCACTCCACCCCTGGGAAAAACCCTCACCTTCTACCTACTGAGAATAGTCCTGAAAGAACCAGGCCTAAGCAAGACTTAGCCTCAAACTTCACAGTTTGTTGGATGTCAAAAGGGCTCGTAATAATTAGCTATTTGTCTTGCCTGCCTTACAAAATGTCCTAAAGCTTGCTCTGCCATTTTAATAAACAGTTTTTTGTCATAACAAAAGCAAAAGCAGGAGGATCAGAGTGCTGGTATTTACATTTCTTTGTGAATTGCATTCCGTTATATAAACAAATGACTTGGAATTCTCTAAGTCTCCCAAACTTCAAGGAGGAATTTCAGTCTTTCAGCCTCCAGAAAGGAAGAGATTTAAGACCAAAAAAAAGAGGCAAGGACATGCACATGCACACAAGAATAAAATGAAGAGCTATGTAGTCATCTTATAAAGAAATAAAATTCACTTTGGGGTAAAAGAATAATTCTGATTTCTCTTTTTTTTTTTTTGTTTCAGTGACCAAAAGTATAAGTTGGTAGTTCTGATAAACTGGAAATTGATTTTAGTAGAAGTGTATCCTTTTGCTAAACCAGCCCCAGATCTATGCTTTCAAAGTAAACAACTGAAAGTCAGAAGATGAACCACTCCATTCACCCTAACCGGATTCAGTTTTATATGGTTATACTGGGAGATGAGAAAAATCCATTAAAACCATACCTTTTTTTCTTGTGTGAGGGTGGAAACAGAAGGACAAGCTGGAGAAGAGGCTTTAAACGTGAGCTGAGGACATCCTATACCACTATTGTAATTCATTACAGGAGCTGCTGCCCAGTTATCTCCCAGCTCTCTCCAAGAGCCTTTGGTAATTGTTTGATGAAGCTACACACCTCCAGGAGCTGTCTCAGCTAATTTGAGTACGGGTGGCTTCTGAGTCTGGGTAACAATACTATCCAACAGCTCATGTTTCCACTCCAATGCCTTCTTCAGCCCATAGCCCAGCTTTATCTCAAAAGCAGTGCTGTGTTTTAGCTACATTTACAAACTCTTTCAGATCAACCGATGGGATAAGTAGACTTAAAAAAAAAAACAAAAACAAAGGCAGCACAAGCAATATGTGTTACTCCTTTTCTCGAGAGAACTCTACTTGGCAGGTGGTACCAGTGATGTAACTTGGGCTTTGAAAGCAGGGACACTGGATGCAGACATGGAGAGCAGCAGCAGCAGGAGCTCTCTGTCTTCTGTGGCATTTTGAAATGGTGTGCATGTCAGGAATTGCTCAGTTGTGATTCCAGTCCCAGTAAGAGAAAGGCAGGGAACTGTTACATCAGGAAGTTTCTTCACATGGCACTGAGTCAACGCTCACTGACATTTACAGGACTTAGACTAAGCCAGAGTTGAATCCTGTTAGAAAACAGGACCACAGGAGCACCTCCTTTCCAGGCAGAGCCACATTCCCCCCTGGTACCATCCCTCCAGCCCAATGCATTCTTCCAGGCAGAGCTATGGATAGGGATGTTACACACACCAAATGTCATTATCTAGAGCAGGCTGGGTTAATTCTGCCCCAATTTTAAACCTCTACTGAACATTTTGTAGCTTCATAGAAAATTTACCAGGAATTCATCTACCATGTTAAGCACAAGGATCACCTTTGGAATCCCAAAAGCCTTAATTTCCGTGTTCTTACGTACAGAGAAGACACGAGGACCTTTTTTGTGTCAGATTTAAGCACAAAGCAAACACAAACCAAAGCCACTGAGATTCCCCTGGTTTCCTGTGAAACCAGAAACTGGGTTATGTTTGTGTGCTGATGTTTACTCATGAAAGGGAGCAATCTTCTGTCAAAATCACATGAATTTGTGCAAAAATGTTGGTATAATCGATAAAAGGTTTTTAAGATAACTACTCTTATTACAAGTAACTTAACTATTGCATCATTTCTCCTCATTAAATTATACTTCAGACAAACAGATCCTGAAGTTTGTTGCCGTCTTTTAAACAAAAAACCTGAAATAATTACAGTTTTCATTCATTAAGGGGCAAACAAACTAGTCCCCTTGTTGCAAGATATAAGACCATTCATGTGCCTCAAGTTAGGTACTCTCCTGAATGGGAGATTTAAATAACTAAATATTTACTCTCTGTATTCATTACATTCAAACACAAACAAAGTAAACTGCCTATCTTGCACTGTGCCTCTAAAATAGACAAATTCCATACTGCAGCAGTTTCCCAGGAAACCAGGAAAGGCTCAAAGAAACAGAAAACAGCTGGAAAAAGAAAAGTGGAAAAAAAAAAACCCAACAGCCAACCCCAAGGAGTAAGTGCTCCATACCCTCAATTTTAAAACCACTACAAGGATGTCACTAACAGAAATTAGAGCAGTGCCACACACATTGACTGGCCCTGGCACTCTTCATAAGGGCAAACATGCATAGCCTGAAGAGATCAGGATTTAGCTCTTCTCTCCCCATCATCCCACCCAAAAAATCCCCCCCCAAAAAAAACCTACAAGAAATAAATGATAAAAAAGCAAACCAAGAAGGGTGAGCATTTCGCTACAATGTGGTAAAAGCTGCAGAGTTTTGGTGCTAACGCTGCAAAGACAGCCACCCCCACAGAGAGGTGCTACTGAAACCTCAGAGCCAGCAGGTGATTCCCTACCAGAGATTTCTTTGCAGAGGAGCCAGACTGCACTTCTGAAACCAGTCAGCCCTTCAACGTGAAAATCCACGCAGTTCCAGAAGTGTATTATTAGCACAGTGGCTCAGTGTGGGTGTTACAGCAGTGCCCTGAGGCTTGGTTTGAGATCAAGGATGCTTTGTGCTCAGCACCACAAAGATTCATAGGAAGGCCCTCCACTTCACAGCAATAACAGAAAATCAAAGCATGCCCGAGTTACTCAAGCTCAGCGTCCGGCTTTAAATAAAGTTTCCAATCGTTACGGCAAACATTTCCTCCAGGGGGGAAGAAAAGAAAAAAAATAAAATAAAATAAAAAGCAGGTAAAGGGCAATTTTGTCTAACATCAGCCCTAATTTCTGAAGTAGGATTCCTGCACAGTGCCAGTCATCACAGGGGTAATTCCAAGACTCGGTGCTGTCACAGCAGCCACAGTGTCATGTTGGCTCTTCCTTCCCCCCATGGCTCCATTTTCCATGTTCTGCCTTGCTTGTCACCAGGCTCAGTGCCTCTTACATCAGGTTCTTCCCTTCCTTTTGTGGCTGCCAGTGCATGTTCCAGGACGTTCTGACTCTTGCCAAAGCAAGCATTTAAACATCTGGAAATCATCCCCCATTACTTTCACCAGGGAGATGCATTTGCTTTGCAATGTAGTTCCCATACACTGGGAAGACACTTACATATATTTAGTGTATTTTATGTGTAATATAATATATAGATATAAATATATATATATAAAAAATAACACACTCTCTAAATTACCCAACTTTAACATTTAATATGCAATAATACACGTGACTTTCTTTTAAAAATTTACTGGTAGCTTTACAGACCCAAACACTTCTGACGTGAGAGAGTTCTAAATTGCAGATATCTCCATTTAGAAGTGTGTTCTTTTTCTAGCGTGTGAAATTAGAAGTGGACATTTTCCTAAGATTTAAAAACAAACAAGCAAACAGCAACACACACAATAAACCCCCAACAAACTGGAGTCTTTTGTGCTATGATTCCAATGCTTAAGGCTATGAGTCTACTCTCTTATTGAGAGGAGTTGCAGGAAACCTCCAGGAACCTTGGAGGAGTGAGATGACCCAAGCTACTCAGTGGTTTCTTTCCTAACAAGAGGCTCATCAACAATGTGAGAAGGCCAAAAATAGGTCATACTTGATTACAAATAATAATACATATTTATCAATTATATTACTTGTCACCTATAACTATAGTCCATAATTTGGGGCCAACTGAATGTTCATAATTCAGGACAATTGGATTTTTCCGAATAGCATGGGTGGCTTGAAGGTGGTTAAATCATCCTGACACCTCACAAACCTAATGCTATATCCTGGTCCAGTGGAAGTTCCTCTTATTTCAATTATTTACCTCAGCAATGTGCCATGGGATGCTGTTATCCAACCACTGAACTCAAGTATTTGGAAAACTTGAGGCACTGCAGTTGTGGGGAAAAGAAAAAAAATCCAACACTTTATGGTAGACAGAAAATAAGACATAAATAATTATCCTAGAATAGCAATTACTATTGCAATACACCACATTTTTATTAGATTAAAAGATTTTGTAGAACCCTCTAAAGAAAATATTTGGGAAAAACTGTGTGTAAAACAGGCTATCAGGGAAGGCCAGCTTCTGTTCACTGCTTATGCTTTAATTTTTTCTTTACATACTCTTTCTTGACCTACTGGGATATTTAACCTGTCAGGAGACATGAGACTTTATACTGAAAAGCAATTTAATACCAGTCAAGGTTGTCTATGATTTCCTGGGAGAGAGAGAACTGCTTTTAAAAAAAGTGCTCAGAGTAACCTCAGAGGTTACCTGCAGTGATACAGCTGGCCAGGGACAGTTCTCTAACAAGGAACAGGTTTGGATAAATGGGAGAAATTCTCTCCTGTGAGGAGGTGAGGCCCTGGCACAGGTTGCCCAGAGAAACTGTGGATGCCCCATCTCTGGAACTGTTCAAGGTCAGGCTGGGAAGGGAGCTGAGCAACCCAGTCTAGTGGAAGGTGTCCCTGCCCATGGCAGGGAGGTTGGAACAGGATGATCTTTAATGTCACTTGCTATACAACCTAAATCACTCTGTGATCCTCTGATGATTCCTTTTATCTCCCTTAATCTCTTCCTGCTCTGCACTGTCACTATGCCCATAATCCTTCATTTCAGCTTGCTGAAGATGCTGGCAAGAATTTAATGACCAAAGAATGTTTGGAGAAGATGTTGTATGGACCTTCTCTGCCAGACATCTACTGCACAGCAGGGAGCAGGCCTCAGGGAGACAGTTTACTCTTGTGTTCTTATTCTAAATGAGTTCATGTCCAAAGTTCTGAATTCCTGCCAGCAGTATCAGAGTTGCTGTTTGTGTTTCTATTCAGCCACGTTATCCGAAGAACAGGGGCACAGAGATTCAAATTAATTCTTCAGTCCTCCCGTGCCACCACTACATAGTCCAAAGGTTATAAATGAAAACTACTAAAGACACAAAACACCACAGAAGCCTGTCAGTATAGAAACAACTCCATCACATACTTGTTCTCCCGACTGTGCTACCCACACAAAGCTGCAGAAAAATGCAAAATTCTCCAAAGCTCCAGCCAAGATGCTGTTTCCAGTCAGCTGGCAGCAGCGTAGCCAAGGAACAGCCTTAGAACAGCTCTCCAAAGACAAGACAAACTCTCTTCAGTAGCTGATACAAACAGGACCCCAAGGGTCTGCATGAATAGAAGTTCCATCTACAGAGAGCATCCCACCACTGGCCCTCTGACAATCATTCTTAGTCTCCCTGCTTATATAACACATGACCTTTCCTCAGCAAATGTGGGTGGGATAGCGGAATAATGGAATGGTTTCTCACTGCAGGAATAAAAGACAGCACAGCAGGCTACGAAAAATGTATGTTGCTCACCAAGAAGAGATAATTGTAAGCAACGGTTTGGGTATTTTAATTGCCACGGCATGAAGGGCTTATCGGCATCCGAAGCTTCCTGCCTGTTGCTGTTTTCGTAATTATAAAGCAAATTATGAAATAAGAATTTTATGGGAAAAAAAAATTTTGTCGCTTTCTGTGGAAGGTGTTACTGTTTTATCCTTCCTGGTAGTTCAGCAGCAGCACTAACCCTTCAGATTTCTCTGAATTTAGGTTAGGAAAAGAGTAGAATCACCAGGAAAAAAAAATGTAGAGAAGAGGTATTATTTATACACGTATTATTTGACGCTGATTACATAAAAAGATATAAACAATACACCATGCCATCCTTCTGGGGTACCCCTCTTCCTCAAAGCGTTACATGACTTGTAAGCCATTTTTCTCCAGCTTGAAAGCACCCGGTTTCTTATTTTATACTATTTTAAGAAATACATTTTTCTCATTAAGCTTGGAATTAACACATGCAACATTCCAGTTCAAATTGTACCTGACCCCCTGCACATGACAGCCTCAGCAGGGCATTCAAAGGACGGTTGAACAAGGTGGGTCTGTTGCTGCCTGAGATTTCAGGCAGTGCAACAATCCTTCCTCGTGCTCTGCAAGTTCAAACTCCAAGAAGAATTTGTAAAATACTGAAATTCCAAGTTAATCTGATTAATTTATTCATTTTACACTAAGGGATACTTGGTTTTGCCCTGTGCATTAGATTAAGAATACAAGGGGTTGGTCTATAAAATAAGTCCAAGTGCAAACCCCTTCTCTCTTCCTTGACCCAACTGAGAATCCACTGAATTAGCACTTTGATTTATTCTTTCTAAGAAGTATTTTTGAGAAAGTTATATCATCAGGGCTTTGCACACAAAAATGTGCAGGGTCACAACGACAAACAATAAGTGTACATATAAGGATTGATCACATGCCTCCAGCTGGAATTTCGACTATTTTTCATTATTACTTTGTTATTTTTTTGGCACAGAGTTCGTTGCCTTTCTCTGTATATGGAAAAATAGTTGTACACAGGCCATGAACATCTGCTCATTTTTTTAAAGGATCATAGTGTTGCACAAAGATCTGCCTCCAGAGTTTCTGCTTTCCTGCACATACCACAAGAATCCCTGTGTTTCTTTTCTCACAAAACACCAAAAACCAATTTATGTGGCGAGTCCATCAGTTCTAATTCTAACCACAGAAAAATCCCAACTTAGTTTTACCCTTACAGTAAATACAACCCCAACACCAGAAGTTGTTCCTAAACAGGGTTTCCTAGATACATTTATAATCATCAAAGGGGTTGGTGGACCTTTATTTTTTTCTGAAAACTTCTAAAGAGTTAGCAAGTGGAAAAAGACTTATTTTTAACTAACTTATATTTAACTATTGTTAAGCCCATCCTGCATGTTTTACATGAACAAATCAAGCTGATAGAACGTTATTATATTGAAACAAACTGGGAGGATGGGAGGACTTCACCGAGACATGAAGACTGAGCGAGTCAAAATGTGAATAAGAGCATGAACTGACCATTTGGTTTCCAGGGCAACAATCTATATTTGTAAACACTGCAGGAAAAAAAATGCCTGCACTAAGAAACACAGCATGCAATTACTCTTCAGTCAAAAGGTATTTTCAAAAAAAACTGCAAGTTAATGTGGACAGCTTAACATGACCCTCAATTTTATGTATTCCAGAATTTTGATGAGAGGCTTGATCAGTCTGAGCAGAAGGAATCCTCCTGAGAACTCTTCTTGTGGAAATTTCTGTGTAGAGTCTCCTTCCCACACTTTTACAGTCAGGAAAGCCAAATGTTCAAAAGTCAGAGTTAGTCCCCAAAGGATTATGACTTTTTTAAAATAGATATCGAATTCCCATTTTCTGCTTGTTTAGAGCTATAATAATTTCTGGGTTTGAGTTATTGGCTGTGATTAGGCCTTGAAACACAGATACCTACATCCAGGCACACAGATGTGTACCCTTTCTCACTAAGAAAGTAGAAGTACAGATATAAGAAAGTGATCTGGGGATCTGGAATTTTTTTGGGGAGAAAAAAAAAAAGAATCAAGTACAGAAGAACTGGGGCACAGGTTTATGAAAGGCAGGTCATGCTTGACCAACCTGGTCTCCTTTTATGACAAGGTGACCCATTTAATGGATGAGGGAAGGGCTGGGGATGTTGTCTCCCTGGAACTTAGTAAATCCTTGGATGCTGTTTCCCACAGCATTCTCCTGGACAAACTGGCTGCTCGTGGCTCGGGTGGGTGCTCTGTCCACTGGGTAAAAAACTCTCTGAATGGGCAGGCCCAGGGAGAGGTGGGGAATGGAGTCACATCCAGTTCACAGACAGTCCCTAGTGGTGTTCCCAAGGCTCAGAGTTGGGCCCAGTCCTGTGTAACATCTTCATCAACATTCTGGACAAGGGGATTGCAGCAACTTCCCAGACAAGAGTGGGATCATCGATCTGCAGAAGTAGCACCGCATGAACAACTGGACTCGATGATCTTGAGGGTCTTTTTCCAACCTAAACTATTCCATAATTCTAAGAATCATCAGCTCTTCACTGAGATTGTGAGAAGTGGCAAAACAGGCGTTTTTTTTTTCCCCCTTTCACACAGAATGATAGATTATCATTCATGCAGAACTCCTTTCACACATACCATTCCTTTTGAAAGCTGTGAGGACTCTCTGTAAAGATGAAAGACCCATAAAAAATAAAGAATCATCTGCCATGAATGCTCAGTCATCCTCTTACTTTCTCATAGCTACAGAGGACTTTCCACCTGTCATCATATTCCGAACACTTGCCCCACTATGGAAACTGTGACACTCAGTAACATCTTTTCTCCAGTGTCATGAGGGGATAATGGACACATTTAATGGATACATTTAATAGCCCCCATTAAACCAGCTGAGCTCTTTCTGTCTCCATTGAAGTCAGTCCATTCTCCTCTCTCCTTTGCATGGTTTCCAGACAAAATGAAAGACCTTGAGAATTCAAAGGCAGCAATGAGGATCATTAATTCAAACGCAACAGCGACCATTCTTTGTTTTTGTTTGCTCATGCTGTCAAACAAGGCAAATTAGATACTTTTAAATCAATACCAGGGCTCACACTGATCTCAGCTGAAGTAGGGTTGACACCACCAGAGGAGGACAGGGAAAGATAATTCACCACAAAATTCGCACAAGGTTTTGTTGCAGAAACTGATGAGAACCTACAGGCAAGTATAGGATTGCAGTAAGAAATATGGGAGGTGGGGGCAATAAACCATCCCTGCCCATGCCCATGTGGAATATGAGGACAATTCTTCTTGAACAAGGTCATTCCCATAGTTTTGGATCTGATTCAAGTTCACTGATTTTCCACTGAAGGTGTGGGTTTAATTTTTTTTTTTAAATTCTTTTGAAAAAAGACATCACATTTACACTCCCAACTGGATGGGAAAGGATCCCAGAAGAAAGCATTGCTTCTGATAATAGTTTTCTCTATCCTGAGCCCTAAGGAAAAAGGAGGGATTGAACAGTGTGTGGAAATCCCAACACCCAAGGTTCAGGGCTTCCAAGTATTCAGTGCTTAAATGGCACATAATTTCAGCCATCTGCTGGGCAATTTTTTGACCCCACTGCATTTCTGAACTAAACTAGGTCTCTACACAGAATTTAAAACCAGGATCTTTCAGTCCTTCTGGGATTTCGCAGTGCTGACTGTATTTATAAATAACTTTTAAATAGGCACATTTAAGCAGTCAGTCTCAAAATGTCCAATTTTGCTGTACTAGGCTTGAAAGTGTCTGTTTTTCACATTTTAGGTGCATTTTAAGTGCGTGCATGCACCAAGTAGCACTGCCAGCCAAGAGTTCCTGAGCAAAACAGATATCTGCAATGGTTCCAAGAGAAAAAAAATTAATATAGAAACATTACTTAAAAGCACAACAATTGTAAGTGCCAAAAAAAAAAAAAAATACTGTTAAGCAATATGCTTGGTTTGAAGAAGTATTACAGTTATTTTGTTAATTTTTTAGACCACTTTACCTGTTTTATTATATTCAACTCATCTGTCCATGTCACTCCCCCATGTCATGATAAATTCTGCAACATAGTCCCACAAAAACTATTTCTTTCTTCCACCATGGCTGAGGTTGACAGCCAGCACTTAATCCTTCTCATTTTTTCTAGAATTGACATGAAAAATGACTGGTAAAACACTGGTTTACATACTTTCTGAAAGTCAGATTTTTTTTTTCCTAATCTAAGCTTCCTGAGGTGCTTTTCTTGCTTCCCCAGGCACCTCCAGTATTTGTTTCCCTATTTTATCTGTACTCAAGTGACACATTCTATTAGATGAATGGAGAGAAGTGAAGCCACTGTACAGACAAAAATCACCTGCAGTACAATACAGCGTTGACTGATGTTAGACCTCTGCACAAGCACTAAGCCAAAGACAAACTAAGGATAAAAACCTGCCCACTTTGGACCATTTGTAGGTTTCAATCAGGGACTAAATAAAAGCTGAAATCCCTTGCTTATGCAATTAAAACCAGACCAATGTGTAGGATGTGCCCCACTATCCCTCACATCACACCCAAATAGCTTTGGGTTTGGGTTTTTTTAATATACTGAATATTGGAAAAGGCTCTTCCTCAGACGTGTGGCAGACAAAAGCTATTACATTCTCAAACAGGAAGATGAATAAGTGAAGTAAGTGAAAACAGATGTCACTGATTTATTAATTTGTTCTCTGACTTNTTTTTTTTTTTTAAACTGGCAAAAAAAGGTTTCATTTTCACTAAATTGATACCAGAAGCGAAGTCGATATTTTCATGAGTGTGTTGGTTTTGGTATGACATGTAAGTGGAAAAAAAAAATGCAAAATGTATGCCTCCCTTTATGGCAAGTATATGAATTACACTCCAAGTTTATACGAAGTGCCCCCTCTACGGGACTTCTCACACAGCTGTGCATGGGCAGGACAGGCTCATTTTGCTCTGCAGAACAAAAGTTTCAGAATTATTGCACTGGTTTATTCATCAGGCTCTGACTCCTCCTCGCTTATGCAATCCAGAGCATTACCAGACCAAGCTCAGTTACAGGAAAAAGTCACCCTTGAAAACACACGATACAGTAACTGCAGACTGTGTTGCAGGGTACACCCTACAGTGCGCTCGAACGCCCTACAAACTGCCTTTGTTGGGCATAACGTGGAAAAGAAGCCTGTTACACACACGAGAAGCCTCGGAAGTGCGTTCGGTACAATAGCCCCAGACTGTCCCAAAGCCAGTCCGCTCACATTTCAGGAAATCAACGCGCGGGACGGCATCCATCCCGAGCGATGAAAGAGGACAGTCACTGCTCCTTCTTCCGACCATCAGTCTCTCTCTCTCTCTTTCTCACAGGCATTGAAATGGCATTAAATACAGACGGATACAAAGCGGCCTGAGACAGCTCAGGTTGCAGGGGGTCAGGTTCGCCCCTCGCCAGCCCCGCTGCCCCCACGGAGCTCGGCACAATCCCCCTCTGCCCCTCGACGCGAGCCCCGGGGCGGAGGGGAGGCTGTGCCATCCCCGGGGGGATCGGGCAGCCCGTCCAGCCACAGTCGAGGGGAAACGAGTCGGAGAAGGAAAGAAAGGAGGAGGAAAAGAAAAGGATGGGAGGGGCGGGGGGGTAAAGCAGAGGGAGCGTGTGCGAGAAGAAAGGGGAATCCGCGTTTCTGCGTTTCTCTAAAACAAAGAATGTGAGAAAGCAGATGTAGTTCAGGGCAAAAAAGACTCCGCCCTTGCGAGTGTTTACTCTCCCGGCTCGCTTGCCCAGCTGCTCTCCAGCCCCGTCCCGAGCCCGTCCTTTTGTTGGGAACTTCCCAGCGGCCGCAGCCCCGCCGGGATGGGGGGCTCAGCCCCACGGCAGCAGCTTGGCCTCTGACCGCCCCTCCCGCTCCGCGCCCGCAGCGAGCACCCCAAAATCCGGCTCTAAAAGCCTCCCTCAGTCTTCTGGTGAGAACCCCAACGCGAAAACCCCTTCTCTGCCCCCTTCTCGGTATGTAAAAGGCAAAAGTCTTGTTACTCTTGTGCTCCAGAGGTTTTCGATTCCGCTTATTAGCCAAATCACACAAATAAGCACACTGCATACAAAGAGTGGGGGATTATGATAACTTTCTTAGAGAGAGGGAGAGAAACTCACCACCGTCATACTCGTCCTCTTCTTGCGCTTTTATGGTTATAAATCGGCCTAATAGAGCAGCAAGGATGAAAAAAGTTCTCGTTTGTACCCAGATTGCCATCATGCCTGGATATTAGGCATGTATCCTCCCTGGGCAGCAAAAAAGTGCAGAGTCGTAGGGTTATTTTAGCACCATGAAGCCAGCTGGGGAGTCTTTCTGCCTCTCCGCATCAGTTCCAGGACAAAGTCTGCGAGCCCTTTCTTCAGCACCAGCCCCAGCGCAGTCTGCAAACACTCCTTTCAGGGGATGCAGCTTTAAATAGGAAGAATGCTGCCTCCACTTCTCTTCCTGCCCCTTTTCAGCCCGTTCAGGCTCCTAATCATCCACTCCCTGCCAAGCAACAGTCTGATTGATGGTAAATAACCGAATCAGGGCTGGCTTCACTCTTCCTTGAACTTTTCTCTTTACGAGTCCACTCGCAGGATATTTTCCTGCTGCTGTGCAGTGCGTGTGCTGTGTCGGGACCAGTTATTAGGGAAGCACAGTTCCGCAAGAAGCTGTCAGGAAGAGAAAGCTCTGCTTTTAACACACCCAGCCCACGCTTCCTGGGAATGGAGGGTATAGCCCCATTTGGAGACGATTCCCTTATTAGGAACTTGATCCCTGCCAGCTCGCCAGAGGAGGATTTCCTCCTCTCCCCTGATAACTGCCCCTGCCTCGCTGTAGCTGTGTTATCAAACGTGACTCCAGTCCCTTGAGAGGGACCACAGAGCTACTAAAGCAGCTCGTTTCAGGAACGTGTAACTGCCTTTCACCCAAAGGGAAATAACCATTTTCAAATGAATTCTTTCCCTGAATAATCATTCCTCAAATGCTTAGCGTGCTCTGCATTTACTGTCCTGCCAGCTGGGAAGACTGTTGCAAATCTCTCGAAGATGCTCTACGCTTCTTACACCAGAATGACCACCCAAATTATCCTTTTACCTGCTTTTCTCCAGGATTCTCTGACACTTTTCCCTGACAACTGGAAACCTACCTAAGCCCCAGCCTAGTCTTAAGCCCTTAACAATGTGCCTCAATTAGCATTCTATCGTGAGCACTAAAACCAATCTCTTTTGAGGATCACTTGCAGCCCGGAGTAGGATCCTAATTGTTTTTCTTCCCGTAGTGTTTATGGTCTGCTGAAAGGAAGCTCAGTCACTAATCCCCTCATTTGCCAAGAGGGGGGTCACCTATACCTGCTGCAGGGAAAGGCAGCTTCATCAGCTGGGAGGTTTTCTGTGTTCAGCCATTTCAGCTCGAGAACAATCCCATTTTAAGTAAACACTTCACCAGGATTCGTGCAAACCCGAAAATCTGACTATCACAGCGTGATTTAGCACTTCTCAGTGATGCAGAATCCTAAAACCTGTGCAAGCCACTGCAATTTTTATTTTGAAAAGCAATGATAGGCATTGGTAGGTGTTAGCTGAGAAACTCAGAGCTGGAAAAACAAAAGATAACACTCGTTATCTTCTATTTGTTATAACACCTGCCCTGTCACAGGTGAAATTTTGTTTTGACAGGTTCATGAAGACTTGCACAGGTTTGCTAGTCTCAAAAATCATATTATTTCAGTGTCCTACTTTAGCAGAACCCCAGGAAATCTTCCCTGAAAAGCAGATGTTATGTGATGCTTGCTAGGAACAACAGGTGCTCTAGATAATATACCTAATTTAGAACCAGATGTGACCTTTGCTCTGTTCTATCCACACATTAGCTATGACAGAGCAGAAAATATTGCTAAATTATCCCATGAAATCACACAGTGCAAAATCATTACACATATATATATATTAGAGAAGGAAATAACAGATTTTAAAACCCCCCACTAATCAAGGTTTCATCCAGTTGCAGGTAACCTGTCACACAGTACTGAGTACAAAAATAGTAATAATTTAAGAGGAGAAAGACTGAGAATATGAATACTGTTTTGAAAAGTATCCTGTGCTTGTTCATGAAAAACCATTATGACAGACAGGTAGGTGTTTGTGAACTATATGCTACTAACAGGAGACAGTTTATGTGAATTTTCTTATAATAAAACTGTGAATTGCTCAGAGAACCCACAGCTAAAAGTCCTCAAAGCAGCCTGGGGAAAGCTACAACAAAATACCTCCTCCCAGGTAACAAGTGACAGGACAAGAGGAAACGGCCTAGAGTTGTGCAGTGAAAGTTTAGATTAGATATTAGGAGACAATTTTTCATGTAAAAGGACATGGTATAGTGGTGAACACAGCTGTGGTGCAGGGTTGATCGTTGGACTTGGGTCTTAAAGGTCTTTTCCAGCCTTAACAATTGTGTGATTCCATGAACTGGGATTCTACCCCAGAATCAGAGAAATGGCCACAAACTCGTAAAACTCACCTTTACAGTCACTGCGTCCTCAAAATGGGATGACAAGTGCTCACAATTATGCCCCCAAATCTCCAGTCTGCAGCAGGTTGGTAAATTCTTAGAGTATTCATAGCAAGAATGAGCCCTACAATTGTTACCTCCTGTAGTCTCTGAGACAAACCCCAGAACAAGAGCAGGATAGAATTATGATGACATGCTTTTCCCCATGCAGCACATTAAGAAAAAAATCAGGAGGACCCCTTTGACCATTTTCAATAATTTTTTTTTCTGAGGACTTAGATATTTCAAAGATAACCTTCTGCTATTCCACTCCTTTGTAGAGATTCCTACAGCAATGCCTAAAAGCTGCCCTTCAAATCTATTTCTGCTTTGGTCTCACCAACAAATTATGTCACATAAGTGAAACAGATGAACAACAGAATAGAAAAGGATGCAAATTGAATCCATCCCCTTATGCCTCCTTATAAATACTTCCTTTTAACCGTGGATCTGCACTTAAAGAGGTTTTCAGTTTTATTACAAGCATCATAAGGAGTCATATCATTTTTCATTTAAACAAATTCACTTCCAGGTCTAAGCTATTTGATAGTATCCCACTGGATATGAGTGAGAGAAATCCTTCAGTTATCACCACTGTAAAAAGAGTCAGACCCAGCAATTAAGAGTGGGCAGATAAATAATTCCAAGTATGCTCATTGTCACTTCCCCCCTCCTCCTCTCAACAGGGGAGAAGCCAGCTTTGCATAGAATAACACTGTATATTTATGCAGCAACTTCTCTCCAATGGTTTTTCACTTTTTCCATAGACTTTAGGATTCTGTAAGAACAAAGGAATTTGGAATTTTGCAAACTAGCCCAAGATTGTGGATTCAGTAATGAATCCTCTCTGGAGCTCATTTTAATTCTGTGTCAATGAAAACTTCCACAAGATGAAAGTTCCTTGGGAGGGGAACCCTGGGCCCTGACTCCTGGAGCAGGTTCTTTTCCAATCCACCTTCAATCTACTCACTGTTACACACCAAGCTCAAAGAATGTGACAACCCCAAATTTAGTAGACAGTCTAGTCTGAATCTACATTCTTTTAGTTTAAAGCCATTACCTCTTGTCCAATCAATCCCTTCTGAAATGCCCATCCCTATCTTTCTTATAGGCCCCCTTTAGGCACTGGCAGGATCCTATATAAATATATATATATATATATATATATAATTCTTCACATTAGAGCAACCCTCAAGTTTGAAGAATCTCTGTATAAAGTGAAGGGAAACAACAAAACAATAACAAAATCCTCACACAAAAGCAGTGTGTGCTCCTTTAGGATCTGCTCTAAAAAGTCGTCATGAAATGACAGCTGTCCCCAAAGCCAGGACACTCTTAGAAATATCAAGACACAGTACTCTGAAAAAACAAAAAAAAATAACTGAAGACTCCCTAATGTCCAGTCTATTGACATCCACTCCTATTTTCAGCCAATAAGTCAGTACTGTGCTTTGTCTGACCTAAAAACCTCACATGAAATTCAAAATTACTCAAAAGTCACAGAGCACTGTGAGTGATAGATGAAGGTAGGGAATACTACTAGGTGACTGTGAGGACACAGAAATATATTAAAATATAATTTACACCCTTAAACCTTTCAATACCTCCAAGTCAGGCCAGAAAAAGCTGAATAATTAGCAGCTCTGGATGCTTCAGAGCACGCATACATATGAGCAATTAAAATCTAATATCCATGAGAGTCTCTCCAACAGAGTTCAAGGGTTTTTTATACTGTTACATGCAGTGTGGTAGGGCTCCTGTTTTAAACTAAATTGTACCAAACTGACAAAAAAAAAGGCCTTCATAAAAATGAGCAAACTGTCTGCTACAAATCAGATCCTGGACAGCCTTTCAGAGCAACATGAAATCAGTGGATTCATGGAAATTTTCTGTAAGTTCTCATTGAATTCAAAAAGTGTCTGTTCAAAAACAAGCCAGACTTTCAAAAGCAACACAGTTTCACCAAAGTGAGCTTTAGCCAGTGGGAGAGGTGCTATCAATTTTTATGTAGGCAGTAAAATCCGTGGTAAGTGCTGTTTGAAACTTCCACCTTGTATAAGCTCCTCGATCACCCACTTAGCTTAAACAAAAAATAAAATAATAAAAAAAAACCAGGCAGCAAATTGACATACCACATATTNTTATACTACTTTTAAATCAGCTTTTTAAATGGACTAGATTCCAAACTGCACAGCTTCAAAATCCTAATCTTCCTGCAGAGAAATCCACCAAAAAAACCCACAACAAACAACTAGTGACAGCTAGAGATTTAAACAATGCTACAGCATTAATATGTTGCCCATTTGCAGGAGACTTTAGCCACCAAATTTTGGATAGGAAGGTTTACCAAATGAATATAAAAGTCCCTATAGAGGAAATATAGGTTTTTTGTTGTTGCATTCAAACTTGGTAATGCTGTTTCAGTTTATTTTGATTCAGGGAAGTAGGATGACACTTTGCTTTTAAACTGCTAGAGTGAACTCTTGGATTGTGTAAGTCACTGTAAATGTGCTTTTTCTATGAGCAATTGCAAACCCAATAAGCTCAGTAAGGTTATTGGCACTGGCAGCCTTTCCTTCAGAATGCCTCAATTAAATTAGACTCAACATTAGTCTAAGCAAAAAAATCAAGGAATTAATTAGGGAAATAATTAGGGAAAGTCTTGCATGAAGTCCTCTGTAAATTATACTTATTCTTTACCTAGAACAGGAAAAACAGCATCATTATTTCATTGTTTATTGCAAATTCATTGTCAGTCTGTTTTTTGTCTGCCTAAGAGCATAAACTGCTTAAGTGAAAACATAAAAGGTTCACAGCAAGCCACCCACTTAAATGGCCAGGGCAAATGCTAATCTGTAATTCAAATAGGCCCCAGCTGATGATAGACCTCCACTTTTTTTTTTTTTCCCCCTAATATTTAATTAATTTACCTTAGGACCCTAAGATAGTTTCTTTGTACCTTTTCACTGACTGGAAGCCCTTGCAAAAGTAGAGTTAAAGTCCTATCCAACAAGCACATTCATATCTCCATTTTTCTGGCCCAGGGAATCAGTGAAATCAATGGGACTGTAAACAGGGGATTTGACTGGAAGTTCATTTTGAACCTTCTTGTCTTTTAGGAATTGGCTTGTTATAAGCTGTGTTGAGGCTCAGGGTTGCTTAATCAACACAACAAAACTTTATCCAGGGTTTTAAAAGACTATTATACTCATTTCACTGTCATCCCTTTGTTTAAAAATCTGGGTCTAATAATAAGTAGATTTCATCTTATTGTATTTCATCTTATTGTCACCGATTCCAGATCACTGAACTGTGCTTCAATATGCTCAGTGCAGCCCCAAGCACAAAATTAGCCTTTTTTATAACTTGCCATAATGTCCTAGTATAGCATATCATGTTTTTAAGAAACAAACTACTGTGTCTGTCATTTAAATTGTGTTAACTAAGGATATTACCAAAATCTTATTTATTGGTTTTTTTCCGTGGTTGCTGAAATGTTGTATCTCTCGCTGTTTATTTAAACAGAGGTAAAATCAGACTGCATAACATTTGACCAAAGCATGGTAAACAACCCAGCTAATTGCTTTTCCTATCACTACACTTTCATTTTTAAAGCAGTGAGTTAATTTTGGGGAATATCCAAAGCTGACAGAATATCCAAAGCTGACAGAATATCCAAAGCTGACAGAGCTGTTACCTTGAGACAGGCCTGGGGAATAAAGCATTTGAGTCTGTAAATTCTTACCAACCACAGCAAGAGTAAGAAATTCAGAATGCAACCTTCCATACCACGTTGCTCCCAAGTGACATCTGATTTCCTAGGAAAATAAAAGCCCTGAGAAAACCTGTACACACTGCTTGCCAATTAACAGAGTTTGCCTACAGATTTGACTGGAGAATGGCTAAAGCAGCTCCAGGAGGGACTTCAGAATCAACAGGCTGCTCACAGTAAATGTACATTAAAATTAGACTTAGAGGAAAATACTGATCAAGCTCTATAAAGAAAGTTGCCATGCAAGATAAACGCCGAGGTAAAGTAACAAGGGCATTGGAATTTGTCTGTTGGGGTAAAATGAGAATTTGTCAGCAGTGCTCTGGGCCTGAGCCTGCCAGGGGGCTGTGGGGGAACCACCCTGGGTGGTCTGCAGAAGGCAGCATCTTGAGCAGATGTGCAAGCCAAAAGTGGAGATGGGTCCAAGGAGACCTTCCCCTCTCAGGAGGGAAACGCTGAGGCAAAGGACAACTAAACTAAAGAATATATATATTTTTCCCCCCTACAAACTCATATTTATTACCACATCCATGTGAAACAAAGTGCCTGTGACTTTACACACGCTATAAAGTAGGACTGAAGGGATCCATTTACACAGGATACTGTTTCTCATGTAAAAAAAAAAAAAGCTTAGCAGATGTTTAGTGAATGTTTGATATAATACCATATGTTAAATTTACATTTGCCAGAAAATCCCCATGTTTAATCACACTGGTTTCATCCTGGGTAGTTGAAGTGCCTTTGATTGTCCTTCTTTACCCTTTAAAATTGGGAAAGGCCTCGGCTCCATTGACAGAAGGAATTTACTGGAATTGCTCAGCTTTTTCTAAGGTAATCTTCTTAAAATAAACTATTTAATTTATTTAATTAATAAGAAGAAACGGATTTAATAATTTTCGGGCAGGTATCCTTGACACCAAATCAAAGCAGTAGACACTGTGGGGAAAGAATGGCCCTGCTGAAGTTAGCTGCAATATTCAGCTACTGAGTTAATGTCTATTTTTGGGATGGATACTTTTACCCCTTTCTAACCATCTTTTCACCACATTGCTTCTTAACACATAAACAAACACCCCTACTTGAAGGGTTGAGCATAACATCCTTCTGTCAGGTGCTGGTGCCAGCAATGGTAGCAATTCCATCACAGAATCACAGAATCAGCCAGGTTGGAGAGGACCTCTGGGATCATCAAGTTCAATCCTTGACCAATCCCACCGTGGTTCCCAGACCATGGCACTGATGCCACATCCAGGGCACCTCCAGGGACAGAGAATCCACCACTTCAGCCCATTCCAATGTCTGATTACCCTCTCTGCAAAGAATTTCTTCCTGATATCCAACCTAAACTTCAGCAAAAGGTGACTGGCAGCTGACACTTGAGAGGTCTATGAGGAAAAGTTTGATAAACACCTGCCAGGAATAATATGGATAGAGTTTCTCCTTCTGTAATGCACTGCCATACTCTGGATGATCCTTTTAGATTCTCTTCAGCACTGCTTTTCTCCTAGCAGGAAAATGGGATTTAGGTGCTGACTGTATTCTCTCTTTAAAGTGAGTCTTCCTCTGGAAAATAGGATCCACCTCTATCAGGTGACAAAATCTGATAAATGAAAAACCATGGAATTATTAAAACTCAAAAACATTTTTTAAAAATCATGAAAAAGGAAAACTTCTCATCTTTTTATCATTTTCCATGTTGACATTGACATTCCATTTTTCTTTCTTTAAAGCAGCAAGGAAAAAGCTGTGTCAACCCTGACAAAATTATGGATGATTAATAAAAGAAAGAGGAAGAACAACAACAGCAGAAGGAAATAATAGAGGAAAAGAAGCAGGAAAGGAATCATCATTTGTGTAAGTCAAGGATATAAGACTTGAATTTATGCCGCATACTGGTACAAAGCTAAACCAAGAAAAATTTCCTCTAACAGTTATAATATACATAAAATATGTATATATTCCTCACTGGGGATGTTGGTGTCACTACCAGAACTAACAGCCCAGGACAGCATTAAATAATTGTCAATACAGTTGCCTGGTTAGTTATGTTAGGTTCAAATATAGAATGCAAACCAGGTTGATTCTGCCTGCTTTGCTTTTCCATTTCCTTTCCCTCCTGTCTTCTTTCCAATATTTTATAGCTTTTATGAGCTTTATTGCAGTAGGATTCTATGAATTCATGTGTGGAGCACATTTTGTGCTGCCTTTAAAGATCAAGTGCTAATTGAAAACATGGTTTACTCAGAAACAATCCTTCAACTTTATGTTTAATTTTTGCTGTGGAAAAATGTATTAACTGAGCCCTTTTAAAAAAAACTTTTTAATTTTTTTTTTCCAAACTTTTTATAAGGTAGGCTTACTTTCAAAGCTACCCAAACCACAGATTTTAGGATAACAAGGATAAAATTTTTGATTGGAATTGACTATTTTTATTTTTAGGTTTAAATATCTCATATACTGGGTAGAAAGCATAGATGAAAATGCTGGTTCAGTTTTGTCCATATACTTCCAACATTCAACATTCCAACAGCTGTCCTGTGAAGACCAAAGTTTAAACTGCATGAAAGATATTTTCAAGCAGGATGAAACAGGTGCTTTTGCTTAGTAAAAGGTAAAAACTTATCTTTTGCAGATAGAGTACAAGCTTTAAATATGTACTATTATTATTTCATATAACATTTTTTATCATTACTTATAAAATTTGCAATGTGTCAATTCTTATGCAATTTTAATGAAGGTGTNTTTTATCATTACTTATAAAATTTGCAATGTGTCAATTCAATTCAATGTCAATACAATTTTAATGAAGGTGGAAGAATTTTCCAGATTTTTTTTTTTTAGTCTGCTTCTTGCAGCTATTTTTAAAATTACACCTAAGAATAAGAGACTGCCATGAAATCATAGCTCTGTTCTGCTGAGAATACAGGAAACTTTCAATATAAAATCTTGACCTCATTTATTTGCATTCAAGAAGCCTGTGACAATGTGCCTGTGTAAAGAAACAAACACTTATGTGTCAGAGGTAAAGTCCTGTCAGGAACCTGACATTGATCCCTGCCTTGTCTTGTAACAATCCCTTAGGAATAGTTGTCAAAACTGTCACAAGCCCCATTGAAGTCAGAGGGCTCCATGGCAGATGTGGCAAAATCTTAAATAGTCACCAGCATTTAGTCAAATATTCTTAGGGCTTGGACATTCTCCAGGACTTGATTAATCTACTTAACATACCTTCTCTTTTTTTCTTCTTTTTTTTTAGCCTTTTTGAAATCTCTGATTCAGGCTTGTACACTGGCTTTTCTGAATAATCTTGTAAGAGTCCTCTCATATACAGAAAATAGAAGGAGAGGGGAGGTGAAAAAAGTTACTCCTAACCTCTCCTCAGTGCCACAGGCACTCAAGAATACCATTTATGTGCTTGTAAGAGAATATTTAGGCCCCTGAAAAGTCACTCAAACTGCAGAATGAAGCCATTTCCAACGAGGGAATGGGGGACCTGCAGATCACTGAGGGCTCTTTGCACTGCAGTGGTGGAATTAACTCAGCCCAATAACCTGGAACAGGAATTCGTCCATGGCAAAGGCAAACAATCTGGGTGTCAACAGCAAAATTCCAAAATGCAGATTCTGTGGACAGCAAATAAGGCAGACAGAGCCTTTTGCATCCTCCATAACCCCAGGATGGGGATATGAGGCCACTTACACCGCTGTTACATCAGTCTTGCAGTGGCTGTCTGAATGTTTGCTGCTAAACCTATATCAAAGAATTTTAAAAGCCCACTATATTATATATATAACAGACCACCAGAAGGCCAAGCTGAATTTAACACACACACACACACAGACCAGAGGAAGTACTTAGTTAGGGTGGCACACAGACAAGTATTTTCTCTGGCAGAGAACGAGTCTGTATAAACACAGCCAGATCGTGCACTTTTTGCA
>VXAW01003245.1:1227-18281 GCA_013399735.1 Tyrannus savana | reverse complement strand
GGACGGGACCTGCAGGCTGAAGGCTGCCGGTGCCGGGGGGCTGCTCCCGCCGCCCAGCCCGGGGGACGCGGGGCCCGGCGTGGCCAGGCCGGAGCCGTTGCCCGCGGGGCTGGAGATGGGGTTGGNGAGCGGGGGGACGGGATGGGGAGGGAGGGGGGACAGAAAGGCACGGACGGAAAGAGAGCGCGGGGGGGCCGGGGAGAGAGAGGCGAGAACCAGGAGAGAGCGAGAGATACGAGAAAGAGAGAGAGACGTATTAAAATAAACGCCCAAGCGAGATCCATCCTCCGCCGGGGGAGCTGCGCAGGGCCGCCCCCGCCTGCCGCTCCCAGGGAAAGCGGAATTCCTGCAGTGCCGGCAGGGAGCGCGACAGGAGTCTGGGATGGCACCCTGGGGATGGGAGCCCAGGAGCTGAACACCTGGGAATGGAAGTCTGGGCATGGGGCCCTGGGGATGGGAGGCCAGGGACGGGACTCGGGACAGCAGCCCAGGGTTGGGAACCCGAGAATGGGACCCCAGGGGCAGGAGCCTGAGGATGGGACCCCACGGATGGGACCCCAGAGATGGGACCCTGGGGACAGGAGCCCGGAGCGCAGAGCCCGGGGCTGAGCCCCCCCCGCCGTGCCTGGCTCTGCCCTGTGCTGGTTCTCCCGGGAATGCTGAGCTACGGGACGTGCTGGATTCTCCTCGGAGATGCTCATCAGACCCGAATTTGTGCCCCCCACCTGCAAACCCTTCCCTCGCCGGGGCAGGGGGAGGGTCCCCGGCCGTGCTGCGTGAGGGGACAGGGTGGCTCCTGGTGGCCCTGGATCTCTGGGCACGGACCCAGCTGGGGACACCCTCAACCCAACCTGCCTCTGGCCACGGTCAGCAACGAGCCCAGGCTGAGGCCCCGCGGGACCCCCCTGCCCCAAAACTGCCGCTGCCTCCCCCAGGTGGGACCCGGCCCCAGCCCGCGGCCCCCGCCCCCTGAGCTGGGAGGGCAGCCCCCCTTCCCTCCCTCCCTGGCAGAGCAGAGGGGTAGGAGAGGCAGAGAGAGAGACAGACAGAGGCGTGAGGGACGGACAGACGGACGGAGACGGAGGTGAGGGAAGGAGACGGATGGGAAGACACTCGGATTAGAGCGCGGTGGGCGGGGGCGGCACGAGCGGGGCCGAGCCCGAGGCTGGCGGGACCCCGGGGTAAGACACGGCCAGGCTGCGTCCCCCCTGCTCCGGGGCCAGCAGGTCTCGGACCCCTCGGAGTCATCGGAAGCTCGTTGGGGCAGGACAGTCCCTCGGTGGCACGGCCCTCACGCGTCCCCAGCACAATAGAGCCACAGTGCAGAGCTAATGGAGCGTGGGGGTGGAGGAGGTCCCGGCGCCCCGGCCCCTTCCCAGGGACACAACAGAGGAGCTGCCGCCGGTCCGGGCGGCTGGAGGCTGGGGAGGAGCTCCTGGGCGATGGGGGACACCAGGACCGCGGGGCCAGCACCTGCAGGGACCGCTGGTGCTGCCAGCCCACGCACTACCCCCCTTGTCCCACGTGGAAGCTGTCACGGGCATCCCCTGCCCACACTCACCCGCTCTGCTCATCTCACACAGGGAATGTCCCTCCCTGCCACCAGGGCGGCTGGCACAGCCCGGCCGGGTCCCCAGGGCTGATGTCCCCACCCCTCCACCCCCATGTCACTCCGTGCTGGCAGCTGGGGTGGTTTTGGGCACAGTCCCGTGTCCCTGGGCACGGCCTGATGCAGAATCACCATCCCACCACCTCCTCCAGCGGGACCTCCTGGGGCTGCCGAATCCTGGGGAGTGCAGACCCCAAACACGCAGGGGGTGGGGACAAACAGTGCCCACAGAGCCCCTCGAACCAGCTCATCAGGGACACCTTAACCGAGGTCCAGCACAAACCCGAACAGGAACACACAGCCCTGGCACTCTCTGCTCCAAACATCCCCCAGGAAGGAAGAGCAGGAGCCCAAAAAAAACCCATCAATGGGATTATATCCTTGAGGATGGGCAGGAAGAGCCCATGGATCAGGTTTGGCATCTCCTGGGTGCAGCTGCCCCATCCCTGTGCCAGGGAGATCTGAGATGATGGGATGTGCTGGATCCCACTCTCTGAGGGGCACTTCCAGCCCTGAGCCCCAAACCAGGGGGCTCCCCTGCCACAAGCCCTGCCCAGGGACACCTTCCACTATCCCAGTTTGCTCCAAGCCCTGTCCAACCTGGCCTTGGACACTTCCAGGGATCCAGGGGCAGCCACAGCTTCTCTGCCCAACCTGTGCCAGGGCCTCCCCACCCTCCCAGCCAGCAGTTCCTTCCCAATACCCAACCTGGCACCAGGGGATCAGTTCCCTCCCTCACTGCTGTCGGAAGAAGCCACCTGAGCAGAGCCACAGCCCCGACACATCAGAGCAGGAGCCACCTCTTCCCAATACCCAAAGGACCAAATCCCACAGGAAGAAGCAAGTGCAGATGATCCCACTGTGCAGTATCTCAGCTGGTGCAGGAAAAGGGAACAGCCACAGGATTTCAAGGAATTCAAGGACTTGGGGACATCAGGTGGGCTCAGCAGGTATCGGCTGGAAACCCATCAAGGCAGGAGCATGGAGTGACAGTGGAAGGGGGAATGGTTCCCACTGCCAGAGGGCAGGGTTGGGTGGGATTTGGGGAAGGAATTCCTGGCTGGGAGGGGGGGGAGGCCCTGGCACAGGTTGGGCAGAGAAGCTGTGGCTGCCCCTGGATCCCTGGAAGTGTCCAAGGCCGGGTTGGAGCAGCCAGGGCTAGTGGAAGGTGTCCCTGCCCGTGGCGGGGGGTGGGATTTAAAGTCCCTTCCAACACAAACCATTCCATGACTCTGTGACGATTCTGACGTGGGGTTCCAGTGTGGAAGGGTGGAAGGAAGAGGATCCATTGGGTTCCTCCTTCCTGGTGCTGTTGCTGGGAGCCTGTCCCGGCACCGAGCCCCTTCCCAGCTGGAATATCCCATGCTCCCAGTCCCGTCACCAGCTCTGGCTGATGCCATCGGGGGTCATGCACCTTCACTCGCAGGCACAGACAGAGACACGTCCTGGGGCCCTCCCTGCCCTCCCTCTGCATCCCACCCTCTCCCAGGAGGTTCTCCCATCCCGCCCTCCCCTCTGNCTCCCCTCTGTGGCTCTTCCCTGTGCCCGACACCCTGCACTGAGCGCTGTCCCCTCGAGGCTGGCCCGGTGACACGAGCCCTTCCCCGCCCGCCCGGTGACACATCACAGGAGCCACGTTTGCCTCGGCGGCTGAAGTTCATCTACAACTTGTCCCTAATTAGTGGCTCCCTGTCCTTTTCACCCTCCATTATGCTCAGCCCCGAGTCCCTCTCGGAGGATGCGGATGAGCTCAGCCAGACGCAGCCCTTGACAGATCCATGAGTAATTCCCCTCCAGCCTCAGCCTCCCTCCTCGCCCCCCCCCAGCGCCAGCTCCTCCTCCTCCCTCACTCTGCTTTCCTTCACAGCCCCCCTCGGCCACCACGGCTTTGCCAAATTGCTCCCGATGAGCTTTTCCTTCCCTAAAAAAAGCAGCTTCCTCGCTTTTCTCGCACTGGCACCGCAGCACCGACGCCCCTCCCTTCCCAGTTCAGCCTGGAGGAGCCAGGCAGGACCACGCTGGGACATTCCCGGTGGGCACCGCTCCAGCATCCACGGAGGAGGTGTCACAGCCCCCGGGGATATCTTGTTTCCTGCCAGACTGTGGCTGGAAGGAGAGAGGGAGAGCAAGGACATCCCTTCCCTAGGAGGACTAATTCCCAGATGTGCCATGCTGGGGACAGCCGGGACATCTGCCTGGGAGGGCACAGGGAGAGGGGTTGCTCCATCCTGGCCTTGGACACTTCCAGGGATCCAGGGGCAGCCACAGCTTCTCTGCTCAACCTGTGCCAGGGCCTGCCCACCCTCCCAGCCAGCAATTCCTTCCCAGTTTTCCACCCAAATCTCTGTTTCTCCAATCTGAAGCCATTCCCTGTGTGCTGTCCCTCCCTCCCTTGTCCCCAGTCCCTCTCCAGCAATCCTGGAGCCCCTTTAGGCTCTCAGCTCTCCCTGGAGCCTTCCCTTCTCCAGGCTGGCCATTCCCAGCTCTCCCAGCCTGGCTCCAGAGGCTGCAGGCAACGACCAAGAATGTCAGACCTCACGGCACTTTTTTTGGGGAAAAAGCCCTTTGGAAGGTCCAAACCTGCAGCCTGATTGTTCTGGGAGAGCCTTCCCAGTGCGTGGTGGGAATCCAGCCAGGACCCCTCCCTGTGTCCCCACGGAGCCCCCCACCCTTGTGCCACCATCCCTGATGTCACCAGTGCATGGGGGGCTTCACCCCCCAAAAGCTGTGTGATCCCATCCCATTCCCAGTTATGGCAACAGTGTAAATAACAGAAAATTATATATATATATAAACTATTTTCTTTTACATATTATTTTTATATTCTAATAAATATGTCACAGCCCATGTATTATATTTTATATTTAATATGTAATGTCTAAAGTATGTATTATATAAAATATGTAATGTATTCCATATGCTATATTTTTATACAATACATTTTATATTTTGCATTTATTTATCATGATGTTGATATTTTTCCTTCTCCCTAAAGCTCCTCCTGGTCCGTTCTCCCCATTCTCTCTGAGGGGGAGGGCAGGGAAAGCCCTGATCGCTGCTGGAAAAGCAAATCCTGCAATTCCCTGCACTCCCAACAGTTTTCCTGCAGTGAGAGACTCCACGGGGTCCTGGCTGGCTTCAAAAATGGGATGTGGAGCCCTCGGAGAGCCCAGCGGGGGTCCCTGTGTCCCTCCTGAGCTGTGTCACCTCCTGTGTCCGACTCAGGCAGCCAGGGGCTATTTTATTTATTTTTATTTATTTTTATTTTGTTTTATTTAATTTTGTTTTGTTTTATGTAAATTTATTTTTCTGTTGTATTCTCTTGAATTGTACTGAATTACATTTTAATCTGTTGTACTCTATTCTATTTTAATTTTTATTTTTATTTACTATATTTTATTTTATTTTGTTCTATTCTATTCTATTAACTGTATTTTATTTTTTATTTTCATTTGCTATATTTCTTTTTTTTTTTTCTATTCTACTGCATTTTATTTTGTTCTATCCTGCTCCATTTTATTTTGGTTTATTCTATTTTATTTTACTTTCCTTTAGTTTACGCTCCTCTATTCCTTTTCCTTTAGGAAATTTTCTTTTACTTCCTTTTATTTCCCATTGTTTTATTTTGTTTTATTTTATTTTATTTTATTTTATTTTATTTTATTTTATTTTATTTTATTTTATTTTACCCCCCTGTTACACACCGAGCCCCTGAGATCCCCCCAGATTTCTCCTCCCGCTGCTCTTCCCTCTGCCTGGATCCCTTTCCCTGGACCCACCACCCTCCATCCCGTCCTCCCCAGAGCGGGAGGAAGGTGGGGAAGCGTCACCTCAGCTGCTCCCTCGCACCTGGAATGCCATCCCAAACGTCACCGAGCTGGGAATGTCGGAACTCATCGCGCGGGGGATGCGGCACCGGCCGAGCGCGCGGAGACGGAGATGGAGAAGCTCCCAGAGCGGGGCCTTGGGATGGGGTCAGGTGTCCCACGTCCCCCTGAGCCCCCCAGTTCCCCGGAGCCAGGCAGGGGGCGGGAGGCAGCGCATGGAGATGGGAACGAACGTGGGAACGCGGCACCGTCCGGAGCCCACGGCACCGCCCGGAGCCCTTGGCATCGGCTCTGGGCACGCAACACCCGTGCCAGGGCATGTGGGAGCTGCCAGCCCCGCTCCCAGCGGCCCATCCTGTGCCAAGAGCGTGGTTTTCCACGTCTATCAGCACTGGGATGGAGCACGTGAGGGGTTGGATCCCGGAATCCCGCACTGTGATCTTGGGGAGTGCTGGAGCCTGGGCCCCACCTGCCCCGCCTGCCCTGTGGGATCGGGGATGCTGCTCCCCCCCTGCCCCTCCTCAAACACCTCCGAGCTCCAAGGTGAGTGGTTTCCAGGCACTGAATCCCAGTGGAGACCCTTCCCCAGCAGGCTGAGCTCCAGGGATGGAAAGGCAAAGGGTGGGAGCTCCTCATCCCACGGCACTCGGTGATCCCGGGATCTGGGGAGGGTCTGGGTCCAGTAACCACCTCACACTTCCCTGTCCATCATCCATCCACCATCCATCCACCATCCACCCACTCCAGCCGGAGGGATCAGACAGCGCCCTCCCCTCTTCCCCACTCGTGTTTCCCATCCTCCCATGGCTGGGGGCTGGGCCGTGGCTCCGGAGCCAGCACGGTTTGCCGGTGGGATCCCGACGCCCTCATCACTTCCCACCCCATCCCAGGCAGCGGGAACACCCCGGCACGCGCTCCAGCACGGCAGTGCTCCCCAAAACACCGGCCACGCCGGGGGGGGTTATTTTGGCCGTGTTTATTTTTGGGTGGCCCTGCCCCGGCGCTGACCCCGCTGCCGTCACGCGCCCCACGCTCACGTGTGGCCCCCGCAGCCGCCATCCCACGCTATTCCTGGCTCCAGAACGGGGCCATTTCCTTGCGGGATTAGCTCCCCACCGCCATCAGCTGACACCCACTGCGGCGCAGGGCACCCTGGGACCCGGCCCGACACGCCGCCATGGTGGCTGGCACCTTCCTCCTCCTCATCCTCCTCATCCTCCCTCCGCTCCCAGTGGGGCTCGGCACGTCGCGTAAGCCGGGATCGCTGCCTGAACCCACGGCTTCGGAACGGCTCCGTGAGCCCTCTGCCTCTCCCCGGGGATGGATCCACCCCACCCGCTCCCCCTCCGGTCCCTCTGGGCCCTGAGCCCACCTGGGGACACCCCACTGCACCCCCACCCCAAACCCTCTGCCACCGCCCCCGAAAGGCACATTTGGGGACGAGGTTGCAGCCACACCGAGCTCCACCTGCACCGTGGGGACAGACAGGATGGGAGTTGTCCCCAGTCCACCAGGAGCTGGCTGTGCCCTTGGCCAGGATCTCATCCCAGCCCCTTCCCCTCCACTGATCCAAAATTCCATCCAAAAATGTCCTGCTTCTACTCCGAAATTCGGGACGTTTTCTACTTCACAGGCGGGAGACCTCTGGGGTCCTCCGGCACGCTTTGGAAATGGAAAATCTGGATGAAGGAGCAGGGAGGGAGGTCAAGTTTGGGGCCGGGCTCTGCAGGCAGGTCTGGTGGGGGGACACGTCCTCCCCCACCCAGCCAGGGCGAGGTGACCCCGAGGGGCCATCCTCGGACACACCGAAATTGGGCAGAGGCAACCGCTGCTCTTGGAGACACTGGCAAAGCCTGGAGGCTGAATTCCCCCATTTCCTGGGGCTTCAGGAAGTGCTGGGATGGGTGGGAGACACCACCCTGGCAGGGACACCCCTACCCAGGCAGAGGGTGTGGTTGGGTGTTTGGGCCTTTGGGGTTTCTGCCCCAGCATCGAGACCAGCTCCAAAACCATCACCGGATCCAATTTCCACCTTTTTTGGGAAAATATTGAAATCCTATGCATTTGGAGGATGCTGAGGAAGCCCTGGAGATCTCCTGAGTCATTGAGAACAGAGTTTTTCCATCACAAATTCTGAAATGGGGGGATATTTTTGACTGACAATGCTCAACGCTAAAAATCCCAGCTACTTCTTTCCCGTTTATTTCCATCGGTCACTTCCCTCTGTGCCAGCTGAGCCTGGGGAGCTGCAGAGCCACCCAGGCATTCTGGGGTACCTCACACCCAGCTCCTCCTGGGGCAGCTGTCCCCTGGCAGAGCCCAATGTCCCGGGGGTCCCTTTGTCCCCTGTCTCTCCTCTTTAGGAGTGTTCCCCAATCCCCACCGCGAGGCCGGTGCTCCCGGCCCAAACCCGCTCCCCCAGCTCCCTTTTGGCACCCAAACACCCCGAAGGTGCATCCCTGAGGATCAGGGGGGGCTGTGCCAGCCCTGTCCTGCCCGTTGGGGTCCTGCTGGGCAGGGCCCCGTGGCCCCAGGGTGACCCCCCCGTGCCCCTGTGGTGAGGAGGGGCCGGGATTAGCTGGGCCACGTGGGCTGGTTCTCTCCACAGACGTGCTCTGACGCAGGTTGGCAGGTGGGAAGGGCACCCAGCCGCTCCCGGGGTGGCCCTGGGCATCGCTGGTGGGCAACGGGACACGGGACCCCCTCCCCTCCCGGTACCGGCAGAGCCCGGACCTGACCTGGCAGTCACGCAGCGTGGGGTCACTCAGGCTGCTGTCCCCCATGGCCACCCGTGCCCAAGGTTTTGGCAGCAGGACACTGTCCCCAGAGCCTGTCCCCACATCCCTCAGAGTATCCCAGAGCCCTCGAGGAGCTGGGTCAGAGAACAGCTCCAGGGAAACAGGGAGGGAAACCTTCTGCTCCATGGGCCAGCCCAGCCCCTCCAGAAAAACACCCACCAGGAGAGATGGGAGAGAGGGATGGGATGGATGGAGAGATGGATGGAGGGATGGCCAGAGGCCTCCTCAGAAATCAAAGACTGAATCACAGAATCACAAACTTGTTTGGGTTGGAAGGAACCTTAAAGCTCTTGTTCCATGGGCAGGGACACCTTCCACCAGCCCAGGTTGCTCCAACCTGGCCTTGGACACTTCCAGGGATCCAGGAGCAGCCACAGTTTCTCTGCCCAACCTGTGCCAGGGCCTCCCCACCCTCACAGCCAGGAATTCCTTCCCCAAATCCCATCTAACCCTGCCCTCTGGCAGTTTAAAAATCACCTGTTGGCCCAGAGATGTGGCGGGAGGGGCCGAGCACGGGGAGGGGACACTCCTGGTGTGGGCTCTTTCAGCCTCCACTGTGTCCCAGAGCAGGCAGAGGTGGGGTTCGGGGGGTGCTCAGGCCCCAGGTGACTCCCATCTCCTCCTCCTGCCCTCGGCTTCCCTGCTCCTCCCCCCAGGAGAGGAATCCTGTGCCAGCACCACCCTCTGCTCCCTTGTTCTCTCGCTGCAGGGACTGAGAGTTGTTAACCTGAGGTGAGATTAATTTTTAACAGCATCATCTTAATTGCCAGGCTATAAATAGACCCTCCCACCCCTCCCCTGCCTCAGCTGCTCCTCACACACGTTGGGGGTCACAGGATGCTCCAGGGGGTGCTGGGGCAGTGATGGAGCTGCAGGAGCCCAAACCTCCACCGGGATGGCCCAGGAGATTGTCCCCAGGAAGGTCTGGATGGAGCCCATCCCAGCCAGGGGAACTCCAGGGGAGTCCCATGGACGTACAGCCAGGCAGGCAGGAATCATGGAATCACTGAATCATTCACGTTGGAAAAGCCCTCTGAGGTCACCGGGTCCAGCATTCCCCCAGCGCCGCCAAGGCCACCACTAACCCGTGTCCCCCAGTGCCACACCCACAGGGCTGCTAAATCCCTCCAGGAACAGGGACCCCACACTGCCCTGGGCAGCTGTGCCAGGGCTGGACAGCCCTTTGCAGCAAGGAGTTTTCCCAGTATCCAACCTCAGCTTTTCCTGGAAGTGACCCACTGACCCCTGCACACTCTGTGCCCCATCCCAGAGTTTCCCAGGAGTTCCCAGCAGTGGTCCCAGGCACCATCTCCTCGAGCGGGGCCAGCCCTGTCCAACCCCAAGCTGCAGCCCCTTGGGAAGGGAGGAGCTGTCTCCTGGCACCGGGACAAGGCTCAGAGCCGGTCCTTGTCCGGTGTCTGAGGTGTCCCAGCCCTGTCCCCGCTCTAAGGAGGGCGGGGAGAGCTGGAAAATGCACCGGGTCACTTGAACCTGAGCCTGGCTTTGAACTCCTGACCCAGAGAGCAAATCCCCTCAGCCAGTCCATCCCATCCCTCCTGACGAGGGATTTGTGGGAATTATCCCCCTCTGCCATCCCCCCGGGGTCCTTCTGCCTGCCCCGCCTGGCGCTTTCGATCCCTTAATGACACTAAGAAGGGGCACTTTTCCCCCATGGGCGGGCCGAGTCTCCCGGAGAAAGCCGGATGCGGGACACACGGACACGGCTGCGCTCTGGATTTGGGATGGGCTGGGGCAGCCCCGCCCCGCTCATCCCGGGGACCCGAGGGCTCGCCGGGAACGCAGCCGCCGGCACCTCCACATCTCCAGGAAAATATTCTCCAGTGAAAATATTCTCCGGGTTAATTAAACCCATGTAACGCTGATCGTGTCCATGGATTAATTAGGAAAAGCACAGAGGCCGTTGGGAGAACAGGTACAGGGATCCCTGGAGGGAGGAGGTGAATCCCCTGGGCAGGCAGAAGCATCCTGGCCTGAGCATGAGTGGCTCCGAAATTGCCTCCCTCTCCCTGGATGATCCTCCCCTTCCCTCTGGGTGATTCCTGTCTCCCTTGGGTGACTTCCCCTCTCCCTTGGCTGATTCCCCCTCTCCTCTGAGCAATTCCTCCTCTCCCTGGACGATCCTGCCTCACTTTTGGGTGATTCCTGTCTCCCCTGGGTGATCCCCCTCTCTCCCTGGCTGATTCCCCCACCCTGGGGGTGGATCCAGTCCCAAGAAAGCCGGAATCGCCTCCTTCCTGTCCCGTCCCGGCTCCCCTGCACGGGCAGCGAGATCCTCCTGCCTCGAACCCTGTGAGCAGCAGGATCAGGGGCCAGGGAAGTGAAGTGAGAGCCCAAAAAGGCCTTTCCCTGGCAGGGTGTCTCGGGATGCTGCCGGGAACGCTCGGTTGCCGCTCTCCAGCTGCGCTGACATCGCGTCTCTTCCCATCTCATCACAGGGTTTGCAGCGCTCCCTCCTCGCAGGGATGAATCATTCCGTGCCCCCCAAACATTCCCAGGCACAAATACCCATCCCTGGTGGCCCCTTCCTTCGTCCCTCCCGTGCTGGGACACAGGGGGGTCCCATCTCATCCAGGGGTCCTGGCACAGAGAGAAACCAGGAGCGGGTTCCTGACCTTGGAATCAAAATATAACCCAGCGAGGGGCTGGAAAGGATCCATCCTGCTGTCCCAACCTCCAGTGCCAACCAAAAACCAGCCATGAGGTGCTGCTGGTTGGGACCCTCCACCAAAACACCTGATCAATTAATTAAGCCATTAAATCATGAGCGGCTCTAAATCCCGGGAGCTGCTCTGGGATAACACCGGGAGGGAAATCACCAGAAGTACCCAAAACACTCGGGTTGCTGCAAAAGATGGATTTCTCCCTGTCTGGTGGGTGAGCTGGGTGGGACAGGAGGGGCTGGTGGCGACTATCCCTCTCCAGGCCACATCCAGAAGGGATCAGCCCCCTCCAGACCCGAGGGGTCTTGGAAAACTTGGTCACCCAGCTCTTGGAATGCCTGGGGAAAGCTGCCAGCCAGGAACAGCCAGGGACTCGGGGGGGAGGACACCTGAGTGTAGAGAGCCTGAACCCATCCCCGGGGGGGCTGCACCCCACTGAGGGAGAGGAGGAGGGAGCCGGGCAGGGAGCCTGGAACGAGGATCCCTGGGGATGGCAGTGGCTGGGGAGGGACTGGCAGCCGGGGGGAGCCGGGAAGGTACAACTGGGAACTTGCTGCAGGGCAGGAAATGGTGTGAAAAGCACAGAAAGGGATTAAAAAAGACAGAGCTGAAGGAGAAAAGAGGGTGCGGGAAGGAGGGAGGGGAGGAGGCAGCGCCGGCTCACGGAGGAGGGGGGTTCTCACCGGGGGATGAAGGCAGCAATGAGGCACCAAACAGCAGGAAAGGAGGAGAATCCAGTCCCTACGGAGAGGCTGCACCCTCCCAGCCCCGGGTTGTGGCAGCCAGTCCCCTGCCCGTGTCCCTCATCCCCCCATGGCACGGGGACAAAGCTCTTCCCTCCTGTGGCACGGCCAAACCCACCCGTGTGCCTCCCAGCTCCATGGAGCTGGCACTGGGACCCTGGGAAGAGGGACTCTGGGAAGAGGGACCCCAGGAAGAGGGACCCCATGCCAGCTGCCCACGACAGGGAGACAAAGCCCTTTCCCTGGCATGGCACGGCCAAACCCACCTGTGTCGCTCCCAGCTCCGTGGAGGTGACACTGGGACCCTGGGAAGAGGCACCCCCCTGCAGCTCCCAGATCACTGGGATGCTTTGCTCCTATTCCACAGCCCCTCTTGACTTTGTGGAAGTGACACTGGGATCCCTGGAGAGGAACCCCAAGAAGAGAGACCCCAAGAAGATGCTGCCCATGCCAGGGAGACAAAGCTCTTCCCGCAGTGTGGCACGGCCAAGCCCACCTGTGACCCTCCCTGCTCCATGGAGGTGCCACTGGGAGCTTGGGAAGAGAGATCCTGGGAAGAGGGACCCCAGAAAGAGCGACTCCAGGAAGAGGGACCCCTCACCAGTTGCCTGTGTCGGGGAGACAAAGCCCTTCCTTCCCTTGGCATGGCGCGGCCAAGCCCACCCGTGTCGCTCCCAGCTCCGTGGAGGTGACACTGGCATCCCGGGAAGAGGGATCCCAGGAAGCAGGGACACTGCTCCCAACCACGGCACAGCCACCAAAAAATCCTCCCACTCCAAATCCTCTTCCTTACCCAAACACCACGCACACAGTGCCAGAACACCACACAGCAGCACAGTACCCCCAAAATCAGCCCCCTCGGCACACACCGGGAGCCTGGAGCCATGGGCTTGGCTACCGACACCCGGGACGGGTTTGTTCCACAAAAGGGTTGGAAAAATTGGAATTATTGCCCGTGTGAATTGATGGAACTGTGTCACCAACTCCCACTGCGCCGGACTGGGCAGGGAAGGGACGGACCTGGCTGTTCTGCACTGCAGTATTGTTGTTGTTGTTATTATTAATATGATTTTATTTGATTTATTAATTATTATTATTATTATTATTATTATTTTGTCATAAGTCTCTAAGCCAAAGCCACCCCAGCCCCACTGGATGCACCACCCTTGGTGCGGCAGAGCCTCTCCCGCTCCGCTCGCCCGCACCTCCCCGCACCACAGCGGGGGAAAACTGGGAAAATCCCTCCCCATCACCGAAGATCTGCACAGGGAGATGATGGAGAAGAGGTGCCAGGCCACTGTTCCACAGGGAAAAGCCCCAGTGGATCCCCATCCCACTGGGATTGGGGAGTGGCGGGGGGTGGGGGTTGTGTGGGGCCCCTGGGCTGGNTGCAGGGTCTGTGTGGGACCCACCGGCTCGGACACAGCCCGACCCCCACGGCACCCACAACGTCCCACCCCACTGTGGGGGCTGCCTGAGGACCTCAGCTCCCCACTGACACCCTCCTGCTCTTTCCTCTTCCCCGCTTTCATAGGATCATGGAATGGTTTGGGTTGGAAGGGCCCTTAAAGCCTGTCCAGCTCCACCCAGAAACACTTTCCACCAGCCCAGGTGGATCCAAGCCCCGTCTGACTCGGCCTTGACCCTCTGCCGGACCCTCCGGGGTGTTGCTGCCTGTCAGGGGGTCCCTGCAGACCCCCCCAGAGCTGCCCCTCGTGTCCCCACCCCTAAACCAGCCAGTCCTTGGGCTCGGGAAAACGGGATGAAGGAGAACCGTCCCCCTGGAGCAGCGCAGCGTCCCCCCATCCCTCCCCCAAACTCCGGCCCCGCCGTGGGGTCGGGGACCGTGGCCTGGGGGAGCCCCCCAGCCTTACCTGGGTCTCGGAGAGGTTGAGCTGCCGCGCTAACTCCGTCCTCTCCCTGCCCACCACGTACTGGCAGCGCTGGAATTCCAGCTCCAGGCGGTAGAGCTGCTCCGCCGTGAAGGACGTCCGCGTGCGCTTGGGCCGGTCCAGGTCCAGCCCCTTGGGCAGCACGATCTCCCGGATCGTCCCTTTGGCATCTGCAGCAGGAGGGGGAAAAGCCGTCAGGAAAAACCTCTCCAGGGACTGGTGGAACTGGTCCAAAAAAAGCCCAGTCGCTGGGAGAGGAAAAGTTAATTAAATTGAATTAAAGACCGGCTGCATCGTCAGGGCTGGTGCTGCCCCGAGTGTCGGGGCTGGACGCAGAATACCCGTGAAAATCCCACAAGCTGGAGCTGAACAGGCACCATCCCATAGTTTGGTTCTCCCCTCTGGCACCAAACGCTGCAAGTTTATAAATATCCAGGGAACGACAACAAATCTCCATAAATTATGGGTTTTTTAGACATAAATAGAAATCCTAAAGTTTTTCAGGGAAACAGAACATTTCGTTCCGGAAATAACAGCTGGGAAAGCCAGGAGCAAAAAGCAGATTTATAGCAAGGAAGAATTTGAATTAAAGGTTTGTTTAATTAAAAAATATATCTTATTTTTTGTTTCTGTCCTTCCTCGGGAATATTGGAAAAATTTAACTCTGTTACAGTTCCCTTCTCTCCAGAATTATTCTCACTGAAGGAATGTTCCCTTGGGAAGCAGCAGCTCCCATTTTGGGGCAGTTTGCTATTAAAGGACCATTTCTGAAGTGCTGTGGCCCCGAGCTGTTCCAGCAGTGAATTTTACAAGGCTGGGAAAGGTTGAGACTGTCCAGAGAAACAAAAACCGGAGGGTTTAACTCCCCCATCGGCTCCATCCACGCCGTGGGATGTGGCTCGTGGCCGCCCCGAAGGAGCTGCCGTGGCTTTACCTCCCACTGGCAAAGGACCAGCTCTCCCAAAAAACCCACAGAGCCCCGAGTGCCAGGAGCCTGTCCCAGCTCCAAGGGCTGTGCCGTGGCACTCGTGGTGCTCCCAGCTGTGGCACCAGGAATTAACAGGAGCCTTGGAAATCACCCCCTGGGTCCTGCCAGACCCCAAACCCCCCGTGCTGACCCTGCTCGAGCTCCAGTAACACCAGTGGCAAACTGGTTTGGGTGAGCCCTGGCCACAGAGCTCCCTGTGTCTGCCCGGTGCCCTTTCTAGAGGGTTAAGAACCAGACATGGAAGCCACTCCAGGGAACAGCCCCGTGCCAGGCCCTGATTTTGGGGTGCTGGTTCCCAAGGCCGGAGGCTCCCCAGCAGCCCTGGCTGGAGGTCAGTGACCTTCCCTCCCTCCGGCTGACTCAGACGGGAAGGGATTAGAAAAGTGCTGGGGTAGGGAGTGGGAAAACAGCCAGGAGAAGCCTGGGAAGGAGTGACGGAGAGGGGATGGGCACAGCAGAGCTCGGGTGGGGACAGGGGAGCTGGGACAGGGACGGCAGAGCGGGGATGAGGATGGAAGAGCTGGGGTGGGGATGGCAGAGCTGGGATGGGAATGGTGGAGCTGGGATGGGGATGGTGGATCTGGGATGGGGATGGTGGAGCTGGAATGGGGATGGTGGAGCTGGAATGGGGATGGTGTAACCGGCATAGCATTGGCAGAGCCTGGGATGAGGGCAAAGGAACTGGTGTGGGGGTGACGGATCTGGCATGGGGATGGTGGGAGTGGGGAGTAGGCACAGATCTGGGAGATGTGGGAGAGGGACCCCGCTCCCGAAGCCATTTTCCCACCACATCCAGAGGCGCCATCCCGGCAGGGCCGCGCTGGCTCCGGGCGGGACCGCGGCACCAGAGGAGTCACTGGGGCCTGGGGACAACCAGGGTGGGAGGGAGAGAATCTGGTGGGACCAGATCCACACCCCACACCCCACGGGTGGGCATGGGGAAGCGGGAAAGGAGAGGGGTTGCAGGCGGATCGGCGGCTTTTCCGGTGGGATCGGGCCACCGGCCCGGGAACCATTTTGTGAGGGGAGAGCGGTGGCAGAGACGATGCCCAGCCCACGTCCGCACGCCCGTGCCCATGCCCGTGCCCACGCCGGGGCCACAGCACAACAACAGCGAGGGCTGGTGGCTCGGAGCGCAGCTGCAGCTCTGCCCCCCGCCCTCGCCGCGCCGGCATCGCTCGGGCATTATTTATTGTTATCCCCCCGGCAGCTGGGCCGGGGCGGGGGGAGCAGCACCGGGGGGGGAGAAGGAAAGGAAGGGGCACGGCCCACGGTGCCAGCTCGGCACAGGAGAGGCAAACCCTTCGCCCCCAAAACCCCCGCACCCCAAAAAACCGCTGGGCACCACAGACCTTCCCCGCCGCGGGTTTTGGGGGCCCACGGCCGTCCCCCCATGCCAGGAAGGGCACAGCACCACCCTGCCTGTGGGACCCCCTCTGGAGAGCCTTCCCCATCAGCTGCTGGATCCCAAAACCTCAACACCCGCCACGTCCTGCCGTGGCTGTCCGGGGGGCTCCTGCAGCCCCCGGCCTCGCCAGCGGGGCCCTGGTGGCACGTCCTGCTCTTGGGGACCGGGATACACCTGACAGCAGCGGATCCGGGACAAGGTCTGGGACTGAAATCCCCCAAAATAACACAGGACACCCGTGTGCACAGGGCACACCTCTCCCCGGCACAGGGACATGCCACATGCACCCATATCCACGGGGACACCTCTTCCTGGCACAGGGACACCCCCCACACATCCATGTCCACAGGGACACCTCTACCTGGCACAGGGACATTTCATGAACACCCATGTGAGCACAGGGTCACCTCTCCCTGGCGGAGGGACATCCCACACACCTCACTGTGCATGAGGGTTTCTGCATCAGCGCAGCTGCCAGGACATTTTGGGGCTCTCACTCACCCTGCCAGCCCTCAACACGTCTTTCCAGTCCCTCTCCGTGACATGGGGTGGCCATGGTGGCACCTCGAGACACGCTGAGTGGCACAGAAACCCGTAGCCCTTCTTAGTGGACCCCACATACCATCAGGGGTCCGCCCTGTGGTCTGCGACCCCCGGGCCCAGCGCCGGGGCAGCCCCGGGAGGTGACCGGGAGGAAGGGGGGGAACACCCCGGGATGTGCCCCCCACCCTGCCCAGCCGCCCCCGGGGCTGCAGCGGCCGCGCTGGCAGCGGGAGCGGCCCCGGTGCTGCCCGGCTCCTTCCGCCGCCGAGCCCTTATCCCGCCTATCCCCGGGAAAAACGACCCGCGGGCGGCCGGGACCCACCGGCCCGACGAGACGGGGATGGCCGGGAGGCGAAGCGTCCCCGTCCCCGGTACCGAGCTGTGCCAGGGAGCGGACCGAGACCCCGAGAGGGGGCTGCCCAGGACCCCCGTCCTCACCGAAGGCATCGCGGGCGAACGCCGGGACTGGAGCGGCGTGGGCGGCAGCTCCACGGCTGCCGACCCGCACAGGGGCCGGGGCTGGCGAGGGGGGATGCGGCCCCGTCCCCGGGGTTGGCGGCGAGGG
>VXAW01003219.1:0-10609 GCA_013399735.1 Tyrannus savana | reverse complement strand
TATGAATATTGTAATCTAATGATGCAATAATATGAATATGCATGTAATTATGTTGTAATCATGATTAGAAACTGTATAAATTGCTTGTTTTTACTGAACCACATTGGAGCTTTTTGTCCAACCTGAGCTGGAAGCTACCCCGACGTCGTTCAATAAATACCTGCTGTTTATAGGCTCAAAATTCTGCCTTTAAGCAGTTTTCTTTTTAATCTGCCTTTTTGGGCATCACAGTCCACTTACTCCATGTGTCATCAATGGCATGATGCGTAGAGGGCACCTTTCCCTTGAACATCCAGCTGAGCACCGGTAGTCGAGGTGCCAGTAGAACTTGTGCTTCCATGCAAATTGCCTCCGAGGCTGTTTGTATTCCTTCATAAGCCACCAGAATTTCCTTCTCCATGGGGGTATAGTTGGCTTCAGATCCTCTGTAGTTGCAGCTCCAGAAACCTAGTGGTCGGCCTCAGGTCTCACCAGGCACCTTTTACCAGAAGCTCCAGGAGGGACCATTATCTCTGACTGCAGAAAAAACTACATTTTTTACATCTGGTTCTGTTCTGACTGGTCAGAGTGCCATGGCGTGTGCAATTATCTGTTTAAAGGCTTGTTGTTGTTCATGA
Source organism: Tyrannus savana (assembly GCA_013399735.1). NCBI lineage: Eukaryota > Metazoa > Chordata > Aves > Passeriformes > Tyrannidae > Tyrannus > Tyrannus savana. Next base: position 9,992 of record VXAW01003219.1, on the reverse strand, counting down.
CCCCATTGGAAATCATTCTTTTTATGGGTCACTAAGTAAAGAGGGCTCACGATTTGGTTGTACTCAGGAATATGCATCCTCCATAAACCTATGGTTCCCAGAAAAGCTTGTTTCCTTCTTGTTAGTCGGTGGAACCATCGCTATGATTTTGTTGACAATTTCAATTGGAATCTGACAAGGTTCATTTTGCCATTTTACCCCTAGGAATTGGATCTCTTTGACAGGTCCCTTGACCTTACTCCTTTTGATGGCAAAACCAGTTTTGAGGAGAATCTGAATGATTTTCTTTCCTTTTTCAAAAACTTCCTCTANGATCTCTAAGATTCCAGGGCAATTCGAGTTTCCAATTGGGGAATGTTGTGTGATTGGAGTAGTCCACTTACTCCATGTGTCATCAATGGAATGATGCGTAGAGGGCACCTCTCCTTTGAACATCCAGCTCAGCACCGGTAGTCGCTTCCAGGTGTACTGCACACCCCTCCATGTAAAAACCAACTGTGGTCTGCTCTCTGTTGCTAAGGGGATGGAAAAGAATGCATTTGCAATATCAATAGTGGCATACCACTTCACTACCTTGGACTCCAGTTCATAGTGGAGTTCCAATGTCTGGAACAGTGGGACTCAATGGCAGGGTAACTTCATTCAAGGCACAATAGTCCACAGTTAGTCTCCATCCTCTATCAGATTTAAGCACAGGCCAGATGGGTCAATTAAAGGGTGAGTGGGTGTTGCTGACCACCCCTTGGCTCTCCAGCTCTCAGATGGGGATCTCAGAGTCTCAATTTGTTCAGTATTGTTGTCTATGTACTGTTGTAGTAGCCGTTGGCACTTGTTGATCCTTGACTTTCAACAACCCCACAATGGAAGGATCCTCTGAGAGGTCAGGTAGGGTAGGCAACTGTTTAAACTTCTCTGTAGCCACTGTGGCTACACCAGACGCCCATCAATACCCCTTTGCACCTTTGAAGTACCCTCTCCTGAGGTAATCAATGCCTAGAATTCAAGGGGTCTCTGGACCTGTCACAGTGGATTACTTCTCCCATTTGTCCCCTGTTAAACTCACTTCAACCTCTAGCACTGATAGCTCTTGATATTCTCCTGTCACTCCAGAAATCCAGATGGGCTCTGTACTTTTATGTCTTGATGGCATCAAGGTACATTGTGCAACAGTATCTACTAAAGCTCGATATCTCTGTGGATCCGATGTGCCAGGCCATCGAATCCACACAGTCCAATAAACCCTATTGTCCCTTTCCTTCTCCTGGCTGAAGGCAAGGCTCCTTTATTGTTCCTGGTCAGAGTATTCACTATCTGACCTTTGCATTTCCCCATCAGAGGTCTCCTCATCTTTGATCTCAGTCTTTTTGCATCTCAAAGGTCATTGATTTTTCCTCGAGGACTCTGCATCAACTACATGGATGGCCTTCTTATTAGTTTCTTAATTCTCGTACTTGGGCTTCAAGCTTAGAGGTAGATTCACCATCTCACTTCTTCATGTTGTCCCCTTGGTCACGCAGAAAGAACCATAGTTCACCACGTGGTCTGCTCTTGGGGTTTCCTTTCCTTCTGAGGAGACCGAGACTGATCTCTTGAGCGGTCTCTGTAGCAGTTCCCACATTCAGAGCACTCATAAGGCCTTTCCATCCTCTCCCCAGTGTAGATGTGCCGGTGGGGAAGATTGTAACTCTCTCTGAAATCTAATTTACTGTCCCAAGAGAGTGAGGAGGGTCCCATACCTTCTTCTATACTCCTTATCGAAGCACACATCGTGTCTACAGCATGGTCAATTCCCACAAGTACTGGACACGTTCCTCTGCAGTAGTCCACCTTCTTGGGGAACTTATTAGATCTTCCTTGAACAGGTACCTTTCTCTCACACCATTGAGGAGCTGAAGCCAAAGACTGCTAATATACCTCTCTCTTCCCATTTCCTGTTCAATTTCACAATCTCTAGCAACAGATCCTAGTTGCTGCCCTTCATGACCTTCTAACAGGTCATGACTTTTAGCCCCGTTATCCCAAAATTGGAGCAGCCAGGTAAGAATTTGTTCACCAGGCTGGCAGTTGAAATCTCTCCTTAATTCCCCAAGTTCTGATGGGCTCAGGGACTGGGTAACTTCACTTTCCTGTTGTCATGGTTTTGCTGGTTCTTAGAAACTAAGAAGGAATTTTTCCCTTCCCCCTGCCCACTGCATGAAGGGGATGTTTAAATGGGCAGTTAAGTAACACAAAAGAAGTTGCTGGTAAGGCCACATTTCTAGTTAATGGCCCTCAGAATATTGCTTTTGGGAAGGGTGAGGAGTTCCTTTTTCCTTTTTCTTCTCTCCTCTTGTCTCCTGGGGGGGGAAGAGTTCAGGTGGCTGTTAAAACTGGAACAAGACCAGAGTAGGAGCTTGGAGGGGGTTTTGTTTTGTTTTTTTGTTTTTCCCCTCCCCCGATCCCATTTGTTTTTCTTAGCAATGGCCCTTGGGCACATCAAAGGGAGAGGGAAAAACTATACCACAAAATTCAACCAGCAGGATAGAGTGAGTCTCATTGGGGAGGACCTTTTTTTTGTTGTTTCTCTCCCTTCTCTCTCTCACCTTTCCCAGTGTATGAGGGGGGAGGGAAACCCATTTGCAGTTTCTCCAACACACCCAGGAGGGTGTTCCCCCACGTGGCAACAACCCACAGCGCCCACAGTGATCCCACAGCACCCCCTGCCGACCAGCACAGGACACTGCAGGCTCTGCATTTCCAGTGATCCAACAGCGCCCCCTAGTGACTGTGGTTAGAATTGCACCAAAGGGCACAAACGGAACTGATTACCTTTTTTTCCTGTGTTTTTTTATTGGTTTGTTTTGAAGGGGATTATTTGTGGGTATAGGAGTATTGTTTGGTTGTTTTACTTGTTTTCTTTGGTTGTTTCTGTCAATACACATATATTTTTTAATAAAGGGTTGTTATTTTTCCTTTTTCCACAATTTTTTTCCCCGCAATTGGAGTCTCTTAATTTTGGATTTATAATTGCTTAGAGGGAGGAGTTCGGGTCTTCCTCATAAATCATCCTCAGCAAAACACCTGTGTCTCATTTAAAGTGAGACACCTGTTAATTTCCTCTCCACTTCTCCTGTGTGGAGTTGCACTCTTTGTTGAATCACTGGATGCTTGTGGTGTCTCTTCTTCTCTTGAGGTCACAGACTGACTGGCAGGTGCCTCGCAGAGAGAAGAGCCTGGCCCTGGGAAGGCAGAAGACTGGGTAAATCCTTCTTCTTCATTTTCATCCTCCCTTACTAACCATTGAGGTAGGTCCTGCAGATCTCCTTATCCATATCTTCTATTTTCACTACAGAGGCAATAGTGACTTCAGGTGTTATAGTTTGAGTCTCTGTCTCAGTCATATTCTTCTGAGAGTACTGAACTGCAGCTCTATAAGCACAGGTCAGGCCCCAGTATAGGGCAAGAAGTTGCTGGTTTTGGTCAGAATAGGCAAGACACCCATCCATTTAACGACATGTCAGTTTGGTAGGGTTGTGTACTCGTTCTGGTGTGAAGTCCCAAGCGATGGGGGATGTCAGACATCCTAAGAACTTGCCCAAATTCGTCCACATTCCCTGCCACTGAGGGATTGGTTCCCTTGAGGCACATCCCAGTAAGGTCTCTCTTGAGGTTCGTTTTGCCCTGCAATAAGGCAACAAAGACAATACTACATTCCCCAACCCCCATAATGTTTTCATAGTTTTGGTTATAAGCAGTACCATGGCCAGGCAGTTCAAGTAAGGATTAGTAAGAATTGCTGGGGTTTTCATTACGAGACCCTCTATGTCAAAATTGAGAAGGGAGATAAAATTGATTTTATCTCCATGTAAGTCCTTTAAGGGATAAGTTCCACATCCCAGCAAGACTGTCAGTAAAAGTAGAGGAATGGACATGAAGACTGGGCGCATAGCCATGTTTATGTTAAGATGTTCCCAAGTTAGTAAAACCAAGAAAGATAAGTAGGCAGTGTTTATATAAACAACTTTTCTTGGCAGCATTCCTGGGTTTTGGCACCAAGAACTGTGGAGGTTTGACCTTGGTTGGATACCAGGGGTCCACACAAACCACTCACCCTCCCCCCCCCAGAAAGGGAAAAGGGAAGAAGGAAAAAAAACCTTAAAACTGAAACTCAATAAGAAAAGGGCAGTTTATATTTACAGAGAAGGGAAAAGAAAATCACCTAGAACTAATGCACTACAAATACAGTAAAAAGAACCAACAGTAGAATGTACTCCTCCACACAAAAAAGAACGTCCCTTCATCCGAGACAACAGTTGTCCACTCGGCTAACTATCCCGGAAGAAGAAGAAAGAACTTCCTTCTCTCTCTTTCATATCTGAGTTGACATAACATGGTATGGAATATTTCATTGGTCACTATGTGTCAGGTCACCCAACCCAGCTTCCTGACCAGAAAATGGAAATGCTGTTTACCCAAACAAACCTACTACATGCCTTCAAATGCAACTATGTATAATTTGGCATACTTAATCAAAACATCCTTGCAGGCATCAAAGGTTTCTTGGTGATGCTTGACCCATCACCAAGCAACTCTGTTCCTAGTCAGTTCCTGCAGATAGTGCAGTAGTACTGCCAGGTGTTGAATGAGGTTTCTACAGTATCCCAGGAAAATGTGCAACTTACTTGGGTCCTGTATCTCCTCTGGATTAATTGCCTGACTTCAGTCCTTTGAGGGGGCCTGCAGAGATTCAGCAACTGCCTCAATTTTTTGTTGTGACTGACATAATCAGTGGATCATCAAGATAATGGTAAACAGTGATATCATTCAACCAAAGCACTACATCAGCAACCACCATTCGGTGACAAATGGAAAGACTGCTTTCAAATCCCTGAGACAACACCTGAAAGGCATGCTGTTTTTGTTGCCAGATAAAGGCAATCTGGTCTTGAGTTTCTGAAATAATGGTTGTTGGAAAGAAAGTGTTAACAGGATCCAACATCACCTTCAAGGGATGTACATTTTTCCTGAACCTCTCCATAAGGGTAATGAAAGAAGCTATATGATGAAGATCTTAATTTTAAATAGTTTTAGGAATTTTGTAGCCTTACTATTACCACCTGGACTTTATAACTTTGTAGCTACTGCTTAATCTTAACCATTAGTCTGAAAAAGCAAATATTGAAAAATGTGTGGTATAGATTAGTTTCAGTATCCTATGCTCCCAGGAAGCTAAATCAATATGGACTGTTCAGATACAGGAAGTTTAGATTATGTTTTACCATAAATGTATGGAAGGGTCTTGCAACAATCAGATATTAAAACCACTAAGTCAGCACTTGGGGAAAGTCAGTCAGAGGACAAAGTGATAAAGTAGATAATGAGATTATCACCCCCCATGAAGTGACGACCACCCAAAGACATTATAGTTCCAGATAAAAGACATTAGATAGCAGTCTGACTACATGAGAGACAGAGGACAAAGATTCAGTAAGAACTTAATGATTTATTAGAACTTATTGATTTGTGAGAAGAACCTAATGATTTATGAGAAAAACTTAATGATTTCTAGGATGGGGAAGGATTTAAAGATGTTAAAATGTATAAAATCCCTTGATTTCTTTGTCAAGGCAGGAGTGCTCATGGTGGGACAATCCCCAGCATGACCCCAGCACTGAATAAAAGGAATACTTGCCTAACAGTGTTACATTTTTGGGAGATTTCTTTGAATCAGTAACCACATCTGGTACCCTAACTGCAAACAGAGGGTGGACTGTGTGAGAAATAAGAAAATTGGTTTTATTACAAACAAATTAATTAAAAGGGTCACTAACTTAGGGGATTTTCTTTACTAACCTATAAGGTGTATCAGGAAGCTGTAAGATACCTAATCCTGTGTGGAGCTGGTATCAGGGAACCGTGAGGATGGGAATAGGGAAACTGTAAAATGAATATTGATAAGGAAACCCCTCATGCCACATGGCTAGTCCTGGGGGCCGCCATGCTGCTGGGAGCCCCACCTCCCAGCATGGCACAGCCAACCAGGGAGGGGAAACGCCTCTTCTGTTACGTAAATTAGGCCGGACCTTGGGAACTTTTAAAAGCGCGATTTTTTAATTAAGAGGTGTATTCTCAGAACCTTTGGGACCTGGGCACCTGACGTGTGCTGTATTAGAACTTTCCTTACTTGTTTTATTTCCTTGCTTAACAGATTATTTTTTTTGCCCTTTTTTTATAAAATTAATAAATGAGATTTTTCTCACAGACTGTGTCCAAGTTTCCATAATTACAGTCACTCCGTTGCATTAGGATTAGGAGCAAAAAAATCTACAGGTTAATTTAATTGAGATAAGATAGAGCAGTCCTTTAATGAAGACCTTCAGGTCCATGGGAGTACAGTGGGTACCTATGTCCAGGGGTTCCACAATTTACAGTATTGTCCATCCAATACCAGAATTATCCACCCCCCAGATCCTCCCCCAGCAATTCTCTCTGGAAACTGAATCAGGGGGCCCTAAGACCCCTTTCTTCCTCATCTTCCTCTTCTTCATGGCATGTACTGTCTTTTGGAGCTCCTCCAAGGTCAAGGGCTTGAAGGTTGCTTTGTCTATGGTGGTATCTTGTTGCAGAGGCCTGGGGTGTAAATGTTCTTAAACAGAATGAAGGCCTGCCTTGAGAGTGAAACAGGAGGTCAGGCCCAAAAGAGTTAACTAAGAAATTTGGACCTGCTAACAAGCTACTAACATCCAAAAACAATCTGTGCTTGTTCTGTTTTACTTCCTGGACCAAAACTTAAGAGAATGGTAAAAGAACATGTAATAGGCCTAGAGGTAATAAATTAAGATGCAGTAGGATAAGGTAGACATTTGAATAGAAGAAACAGGTCGGGAGCCAAGGCTTTCTCCAAGCTTCAGTGAGCGGGTCGAGAACAATGGAAAAGAAGAAGGGTCAAGCTGAGGAAGATGAGTTTAAGCCCCCAGACTCATGGGAGGAAGGACGGAACTACCCCCAAAATTGAGGGTCAAGAGAAGTACCGCCCCAAGCCCCACCTGAGCTCCACCTATACTCCGCCTGTTATTAATATGCATAGATAGATGTTGTAATCATTTGAATATGCATTTAATCATGTATGAAAATTGTATAAAAGTACTGATTTTGTGTTAAGCCTTTGAGCAAGTTTTTCCAGCAATAGCTGGTTTGTTCCTACGCTGCTAATAAATACCTTTGCTGCTCAAAAGATCAAAGTCTCTGGGCAGTTCATTATACCGAATTTTTTGGCCTCAGCCTTAGATAAGTGAGACCAACGCAAGGACCCACTGTTCCCAAACCTCACCAGAAGAGAAGAGAGCGAAGGCCTCTCCTCCCTTCTTATATATACCCCAATTTACGTAAAAATCATATGGAATACTGGGAACACTGTCCCTTCCTTGGTTACAAACTGGTCACCAAGGAAGGTCTAGATTAAAACTACCACATTCTCCACCCCTTATTCCATACTATTTTTACGTAACACCGATATCTCACGCTCGCCTATATCCCGCGCATATATACATATATATATAGTCCTTGTTTGTCTCCTCAGAGCAACTGTTGAAAATCAACACCGACATCAGTTTATTTCAGATCTTTGGTCTCCTCGGTCACAATCAGATTTCCGGTTTTTGGGCTGATTCATCGTTCTGGGTTGTCTCATCATTGGATACCGGCATCAGTTTAGTTCAGGTCTTTCTCGTATGGTGGTTGGTCTCCTGTAAAACACAACTCAAGGCACAGAATTATTTTTTCCCCAAGGTTAAATTTCCTTGAGGCACACACTGGATCTCTCCATCTTTCCTCATTATCCACCAGGTATGTCCTGGCCCTTGAGCAAAAAAAATCCCATGAATGGGTTTGTCTTGGCCTGAGGCAGGAGTGACCCAAACAACTTTTCCTAGCATTCCTTTCAACTGGATCACTGGAACTTTGTCTCCATCTATGATGTGGAGAGATTCTGCTTGTGCAGGGCCAGCTTGATTGACAGAACCCCTAGTGTTCACTAACCATGTGACCTTTGCTAGGTTTGATCCCAATTTTTGAAAATTCCCCCACCTAGGGCTTTCAAAGTAGTTTTTAACAGTCCATTACACCTCTCAACCTTCCCAGCAACTGGTGCATGATATGGAATGTGATATACCCATTTGATACCTTGTTCCCTTGCCCAAGTGGTGACTAAATCATTTTTGAAATGAGTCCAATTGTCCAACTCAATTTACTCTGGAGTCCCATGTCGCCACAGGACTTGCTTTTCAAGACCCAGAATGGTATTCTTGGCTGTTGCATGGGGCACTGAATAAGTCTCTAGCCATCCGGTGGTTGCTTCCACCATGGTAAGCACATAGCGTTTACCTTGGGGGGGTCTGTGGCAACGTGATGTAGTCAACCTACCATGCCTCCCCGTATTTATACTTATCCCAGCATCCACCATACCACAGGGGTTTCAATCTTTTTGCCTGCTTAATAGTAGCACAAGTTTCATAGTCATGTATAACCTGGGAAATAGAGTCCATGGTTAAATCCACCCGTGGGTCTCATGCCCATCTATAGGTGGAATCTCGACCCTGATGGTCTGAAGCATCATGGGCCCATCAAACTAGGAACAATTCTCCCTTCTGCTGCCAGCCCAGGTTTACTTGTGACACCTTGACCTGTGCAGCTCGGTCTGCCTGTCTGTTATTATCATTTTCTTCATTAGCTCGACTCTTGGGCACATGGGCATCTACATGGCGGACTCTCACATTCAGTTTTTTCACTCTGGCAGCGATGTTGTGCCACAAATCAGCAGCCCAGATGAGTTTTCCTCCACGTGTCCAGTTCATCTTCTTCCACCTCTCTAACCATCCCCACAGGGCATTGGTTATCATCCACAAATCAGTGAAGAGGTAGAACCTTGGCCATCCTTCTCATTCTGCAATGTTCAGGGCCAATTGGATGGCTTTGAGTTCCGCAAATTGACTTGATTCACCTTTACCTTTGGTAGCTTCTACCACTTGTCGGGTGGGACTCCAAACGACTGCTTTCCACTTCCAGTTCCTTCCTATAATATGGCAAGAACCGTCAGTGAAAAGGGCATAACGCTTTTCTTCATCTGGCAGCTGATTATATGGTGGAGCTTCTTCAAATCGACTCAGAGGTTCTTCTTCTTCTTCCTCACCTGCCAGACTGAAGTTTTTACCTTCAGGTCAATTTGTTATAATCTCCAGAATTCCAGGGCGATTTGAGTTTCCCATTCAGACATGTTGCGTAATCAAAACCATCCACTTGCTCCACGTAGTATCAGTGGCATGATGCGTAGGGGGCACCTTCCCTTTGAACATCCAACTCAGCACCGGTAATCGGGGTGCTAGGAAGAGCTGTGTTTCAGTGCCAACCACCTCTGAGGTTGCTTGTATGCCTTCATAGGGGTGTAGTTGGCTTCAGAACCCCTGTAGCTTCAGCTCCAGAAACCAAGCAGTCAACCTTGTGTCTCACCAGGCACCTTTTACCAGAGGCTCCAGGAGGGACCTTTATCCCCAACTGCAGAGTAAAGTACATTCTTTACATCTGACCCTGTCCTGACTGGCCCAAGAACCATGGTATGTGCAATCTCTTGCTCAATTTGTTTGAATGTTTGCTGTTGTTCAGGACCCCATTGAAAGTTATTCTTTCTACAGGTCACAAAGTAAAGAGGGTTCACAATCTGGTTGTNTATTCTTTTTACGGGTCACAAAGTAAAGAGGGCTCACAATCTGGCTGTACTCAGGGATGTGCATTCTCCAAAAGCCTATGGTCCCTAGGAAGGCCTGTGTCTCCTTCTTGTTGGTCGGCGGAGCCATTGCCACGATCTTATTGATTACATCTGTTGGTATCTGTCGTCGCCCATCTTGCCATTTCACCCCTAGGAACTGGATCTCTCTGGCAGGTCCCTTGACCTTACTCTTCTTGATGGCAAAACCTGTGTTGAGGAGAATCTGGATCATTTTCTCTCCTTTCTCAAAAAC
>VXAW01003217.1:37309-56339 GCA_013399735.1 Tyrannus savana | reverse complement strand
GTCCCCGACCCCGACACAGGGCTTTATTTCCTTAAAATTCTTAAATAATACTTGTAAAACCTTTTGATGTTTTTGTTAGTTATTGCCTTGGGGAAGAATGTTGCTGTTGTGAATAATTCTTTTACTGCCTGTGTTTGTCTTTCTTTTTTAAATATTTTTTTTTTAATTTCTGAGCCCACAGAGGGAATTTCCTCTGTGTTCTCTTTGCTTTCCTACCTCCACCCACCCCAGGTGCAGCTTTAAAGTGCCTTTAAAAGCATGGCAGTGTTGAGGCCGTGCTTTGAGCTTTGTCTGGGGTCATCTTTCAGGAACAGAGGAACCAGCCTGGGTTATCTCAGGTTACTGTGGTGAAATATGTCGTCCTCCTTTTCCTCACCCAGGTTTAAGTGCAGGTCCTTGTTCCATGTGGGTGTTACTGTGACAGGTATTTTTATCCGCCTTCTCTTCTGTTTTCCTGCACATGGTGAATATTTTTCCCAGCAGCTTTTCAGGGCAGTGTTCGAGTTGCAGGATTTCAAGCCTGAGTTTTGCATAGAGAGCAGATTTCCGTGTGGGCAGGATCTCAGGCTCGTGTTGTCACCTGCGTGGGACACAGCATGTGTTTGGTCTCCTTCCCTCAGCCTCTCCAGTTTTTTTGGGGGTGTCTGGAGTACAAATACGCTCAGCCCAGAGGGCTTTGCTCCCCTGCTTTGCTTTCCTTCCCTCCATGGGGATGGATCCACACAGGAGCTGGGATCCTGGAATGTACCTGGACGTGCCATAGTTTTAGTCTGTCCATCCACAGCACAGCCTCCATCCCCCCTCCTTCCCATTTCCCTCCTGTGTCCTGAGCTGGCTCAGCCCACGTGCCACCCTCCAGGAGAGGAGCAGCCCTAGAACCACTCTGCTGCAGAGTTCAGGGATGAATAGTTCTACTGCTGTTTAATAGAGGGAAACTTGACCTCCTTAAATGCTGCCTGGGGCTGTTTGCCTTAATTAACCCGGTAATGTCCCGGAAAATGGAGTTTTGGCCCAGCTTGTGCAGCCGATACCTGGGAACAAGCGCAGGGGAGCTTTGGGACTCCTGATCTTAGACCTGCTGTGGAGCCCGGAATTTTTACACAGGGTCAAAAATGACAGGACAAATCAATGGGAGAGAAGCCACGGAAACATGGAATGGTTTGAGTGGGAAGGGACCTGAAAGCCCGCCCAGTCCCAACACCCCTGCCAGGGACACCTTCCACCAGACCAGGTTGCTCCAAGCCGGGCGTGCCAGCTCCTGCTGCCTCCCGGAGCCTCCAGTGCCTGCGGACCTTGCCCTGTGTGCCACGCTGCTTCCCGCCCTGCCTCCCTGCCCACCTTCCTTCCTGCTCACAGAACCTTACAGCCACGGAGTGCTCGGGGTTGGAAAAGCCCTCTGAGTCCACCGAGTCCGACTGCTCCCCCAGCGCTGCCAAAAGGCCACTGCTGACGATGTCCCCAAGTGCCACCACGTCCGCAGGGCTGTTAAATCCACCCCCCCTTCCCCAGGAATGGGGGCTCCACCCCTGCCCTGGGTGCCTTTTGGTGGGGAATGGGATCAGACCTTGCTGTGCACAGCAAATCCCATATCCCAGAGCGCCTCCTGGATTCCTGGATACTGGGAAGAAATTCCTCCCAGTGAGGGTGGGCAGGCCCTGGCACAGGTTGCCCAGAGAAGCTGTGGCTGCCCCTGAATCCCTGGAAGTGTCCAAGGTGAGGTTGGACGGGGCTTGGAGCAACCTGGTCTGGTGGAAGGGGTGGGACTGGGTGATCTTTAAATCCCTTCCCACTCAAACCACCCTGTGATTCCACTACCCCCGAGCTCCTGGCAGAGGCACATCTCCCTTTGCTTTGTGCACAGCCCCGTGGGCACATTTTGGGAGCGCTTGACTGAGCAGAGCAGCCACATTTAGGGGGGTCATTTATCAAGGGATGATCTCTGGGGCAGGACTTCCCCCTGTGTGCCCTCAGCAGGACATTCTGCCAGCGCCCACCATCCGTCCCCTGTGTCCAAGGGGTTGGTGGGGACGGATGGCACAATTAGAGCTCAGTCCATACCTGTGCCCTGTCCTGATGTGCCCTCAGGGGACAACAGGACTGTGCCTGGGGAGGACCTGGACCAGATCTTGAGCAGGATCCTTCTCCTCTCTGTGACCTGAAGCTGCCAGGAAGCCAAATAAGAAACAAATTCCCTTGTGCAGGAAGCAGCTGCAGCTGTGGTTCACCCCTGGCACCACCCCAATGCCCCTGCCACCATTCCAGTGCCCCTGACACCTTCCCAGCACCTTTGGCACCTCCCCACCACACCTGGCACCACCACAGCATGCCAAGCTTATCTCCTTCCCGGTCCCTGCCACTGGCCAGGTGCCTTCAAGCACCAGGAAAAGCCTGGCCGATCCCTGTTTCCCAGGAACTACACATCAGGGCAGAGGATGCTCGAGAGTCCCTTTCCCACAGAGATCCAAGCTGTGCAATCCCGTCTCTCCCAGCTGGAATAGGGAGCGTTTTTATCTCCTGTGTGCCTGTGGCCACAGGTCTGTGCCCGTCCCCTGAGCACGGGGCTGGGCTGGTTCCTTGGGGCCTTTCAAAGGGAACATTTTTGTTGTTCTTTTCCTCCAGAAGTACCTGCACTGGGAGTGTGGCCAGGCAGGATTGGGTGGAGTGGGTGTGGCAGTGACACCTGCCGTCCAGGTGACCTTCCCTCGGGTCCAGGACTGCCTGGGTGATGTTCCCCCTCGGATCCAACTCCGCTGGCTCAGTTCTGCAGACCCCAAGTCAGATCCACACCTGCCCAGGGCACCCACACAGTGCAGGGGAGCTCCACAGCTTCCTGGAGCTCCCGCACAGGTGGCTCTGTGCCACGGGACACCTCTGGCACCGGGAAAGCCGGTGCACGAGCTCCACACCGTGGGTTGTGTCGGGCACCGGGTGCTGCTGGATTTGTGGTGTCCCCTGTGTGACACACAAAACTCTGCTCAGACAGGACGGTCCAGCCCTGTGCCTTCCTGTCCCCCATCCCCTGAGTCTGATGCCTTAATCCAGCTGTTCTCTGCCCAGACAAGGGGAAAGGCCAGGCAGATCCTGCAGAGGGGTGGGTGGTTTCTATCAGCCAATTCCCTCTGGCAGGCCCCAACAGAGTCATGGCATTAAAGGAGCCAGAAACATCCAAGACCCCCAAAGCACCCCAGACTCATTTCTGAGGCTTCCACCAGGGAAAAACATGTGATCCACAGTGTTATAAGTTAGTATAAGAATTTAGACAACTCAATTCCAATTAAACATTGATAAATTTATTAAGCAAGCGATAATAAAGNCGATAATAAAGCAAAGACAGCGCTGGGTGGTCTGGAGGGCAAGTGCCCTGCCCGAGACACACACCACCACGTAGTAAATGTCCCCTTTTTATACATTTTCAAGTCCTGGGTTTTGAATGCGATTGCTTTGAGGCTTGAGTTCATGGCTCGTTGTTAAGTGGTCATCTGGCATTTGTCAGAGATGAAAGGTGCAGTTCTTATCAGTTATAAATTTTACCAATACTGATACTTGTTTGTTTAGCAAAATGTCTGCAATTATTTTTACTGACACTTGCTTGATTAACAGGATGTCCATAAAACTTATCTTGCTGAATTATAACAAAAGTTCCTTATTCCCTCATACACATAAGATTTTATGAACAAAGTTAACCCTTCTATTACACACAGTGTTACATCAGACAGTAAAAATCCCCCCAAGGGGAAGTACCTGGACACCCTCGCTTAAACCTGAACGTGTATTAACCCACTGAACTCCCGTTTCAGAGGACCCCACTCCCAACAGATCAACACCATGACCATCATTCCCACCATGGAAATTGCAGCAATCAAGTCTCATTGCTGGATCTGTGGGTGGTAAAATCTTCCTTCTCCACTATCTACCCTTGTCCTTTCTGTCTCTTTCTTTCTTTTCCTTTTATATTTTCTTTAGAGGTGTATTTATATTTTTATATATTTACAGTTATACAGGTAATAACCAAAACGTCCACATCCCCCTTTCCACTGCAATTAAATTGCTTTAAAATAAACCTGCTCATGTATACACGGTGTCGTTTCACACTGATCCACCCCAAGGGATACACTGATAAAAACTTCACCCCTCCTCTGTCAGAGGTGGGTGGTATCCCCCTGCCGTGTGCTGCCCCTGTGTGGATGTTCCTGGGGGTGTCCGAGCACAGGGGCTGCTGTCTGCACATCAGATGTGGGCTGTTCCCTGCTTCGGGTGCCTCCCTTCCTCAGCAATCCGTGCTCAGCACCACAGTCCAGGGGCTCAGGGACGGACACTCCCAGGACCAGCTGGAGGGGAGCCGGGAGCTGTGTCAGCACCTGAGCTCCGGCACAGGAGGTTTCCCAAATCAATCACTGAAGGAAAACACTCCCCGAACACCCCGGTGCTGAGACATCCTTGGGAAAGGCATCTCCCGGCTCTCTGATGTGGTTCTGGCTCCCTCAGCCGAGGACTCCCACACCTTCCGGCAGCGCTGCAGATGCCCGAGCCCAGGTGTCTCCATGGATTCCTGGGAAGCCGCAGGAGCAGCTGCTGGGTCAGGGAGCGCAGGGGCATCCCATGGGTCCGGAGCCTCGCTCTGTGCCCGTGGAACTGCTGCCAGGGGCAGCTGCAGAGGTGGAGGCAGCACACACGTGAGTAGGGGGCTCCCCCCAGATCTGAACTCCCCTGCTGTTTCTTCTCAGCCTGAAAAACATCGGCCCTTTAACACCCAACCACTTAAAGGCCACGCAGAAGGCGGGTGGCAGCCCCAGCAATCCAGTGCCACAGAATCACGGAATCACAAAATTGTTTGAGTTGGAAAAGTCCCCTGAGACCCCTGAGTCCAACTGTTCCCTCAGCACTGCCAACATCACCACTGACAATGTTTTCAGGTGTCACATTCACAGGGCTGTTAAATCCCCCCAGGGATGGGGACTCCACCTCTGCCCTGGGCAGCCTGTGCCAGGGCTGGACAACCCTTTCCAGGAGGGGATTTTCTCAGTATCCAACCTGACCCTTCTCTGGCACAACTTCAGGCTGTTTCCTCTCATCCTGTCAGTTGTTTCCTGGGAGCAGAGCCCGACCCACATCTGGCTCCCCCCTCCTGTCAGGGAGTTGTAGAGAGCAAGAAGGTCCCTGTTGATGAGACACAAACATGACAGTGTCCCCTCCCTTCCTTCTTTGTGTGCAGAGAGTGTGAAATGTGGAGTTGCTGTGTTTGAAAACCCAGTCAGGAGCTGCTGCCCCAGTCACAGCCCTGTGACTGTGCTCAGGGTGCGGGAGGCCCAGCACCAGCTCGGGTGGCATATCTGGTGCCTTCCAGAGGGAGATGGTAGAATGGGCAAACCCCTGGGCATTGCTCAGCAGGGACAGCACATCCCATCCCACAGGTCCTTCGCCAGTGCACTTTAAGCCCACAGCGTCTGCAGCACTGTGGGGATCCGTGTTGTCCACCCACCCACAGATCTGGAGCGGCTTGGCTGGGGCCACCTGCATGGTCTTCTCTCCAGGGTATCTCCAGGACTCAGTGAAGACTGGGAACAGCCTGAGGAACACCTTCCCCAAGGGATGGACAGCTGCCAGTTCCTCCTGACGCTGCTCTGTCTCCAGAAGTGCAGGATTAATCCCTGAGTTCTCGTCGAGAAGAGCCCGGTTGGTTCTCCACTGAAGAGGGGNTGTCTCCAGAAGTGCAGGATTAATTCCTGAGTTCTTGTCGAGAAGAGGGCACCATGTGGGAGGGGCACGAGGGGAAGCACCGGCGCTTCCCCACGATCCAGCTCCGTTTGAGGCACCTGGTGCCTGTCAGGGAGGTGGGGCTGCCCCAAGCCCGGCACGAGCAGCAGGAGGTGACGCTCGGGCTGATTCACTGCAGTCGATGTTTGTGGGCAGCCCAGGGACAGCAGTCGATGTTTGTGGGCAGCCCAGGGACAGCAGGTCCGTGCGGCCGGCGGCATCGTGGACTTGTCCCACGAGTGCAAGTGGTCACAGAGTCACGCTCCGGGCTCCGGAGAGTGTCCTGGTGAGCTCTCCACGGCCGTAACGGGACCGGGGCTCCGGCGCCGCCGGAGGTGTCCGGCGTGGGGAGATAAACCACAGCCTGTGTGTCAGATGCAAAGTCACCTCCGGGGGGAGCCGCTAACTCCCGGCGTCTAAATGAGCTGTACCAGCTCCGGGGAGCGCTCTGGTGTCTCTGGGACAGCTCGGAGGAGGGCCCTGTGTGGCCCTGGCCGTGCCCGAGGAGTGGGGAGGGGAGCGATGTGGAGCGACTGCTGCTGCTCTGCTCACCGGGCCGGGACTGTGAGTGGGGTGATGGGGGCAGAGCTGGACCACGGGAGAGGTGTGTCCCTCCTGCCCGGAAAGGCCGGGTGAGACCTTCACCCCTGCACTTACTCCTGCCGAGGTTGCAGCCCAGGGGAAGAATTGCTGCAGCCCAGTTGGAACGGCTGAACCTACGGGAAATCACGGAATCGTCACAGAATCATGGAATGGTTTGGGTTGGAGGGACCCTAAAGCCCATCCAGTCCTACCTCCTGCCATGGGCAGGGACACCTTCCACTATCCCAGGTTGCTCCAAGCCCCATCCAACCTGGCCTTGGACACTTCCAGGGATGGGGCAGCCACAGCTTCTCTGGGCAACCCGTGCCAGAGCCTCACCCCCTCACGGGGAAGGATTTCCTCCCAATATCCCATCTAAATCCCTCCTTTTTCAGTTTAAAAACAGCCCCCCTTGTCCTGTCACTCTGCCCATGACAAGAGAAATGCGATTGTCAAGTGCAGCGTGAGACAGGCTGAGAGCAGATGCCAGGCAGGGCAGGGCTTCAGAGGAGGGAGCAAAGACACCAGGACCAGGTCCTGTGTCCACATCCTGAGGGCAGGGGACCTCCTGCCCAGGTGTGTTCCCTGGAGCCAACCCCCCGCGGTGAGTCAGAGGGAAAAGCTCTCGGTGTGCTGATCAGCCAGTCTGGTGAGCGCCCACGCCGGCAGGAATGTGCTCCTGAAGCAGCACAGGAGAGCCGGGAAGGCAGGGCTGGGGCAGGGAGCCCCTCCTGCACACAGGGACACGAGTCACACACGCCCACGCAGGGCACGGTCACACACCCCACGCCTGGCACACACACTGTCACATGTGTCAGGGCTCACACAGAGTCACATGGGAGCCCACACAGTCACACACACACACACAGTCACACACACACACACAGTCACACACACACACAGGGTCACACCAGAGCCACACACCAAGGCACGGACACACGTGCAGGTTGATGGGAGCACACACACCACCACAAATGTCCCCCTGCACACACACGGCCAACACCTGTCCCTTGCTGTGGGCCCAGGCATGGCCAGACATGGCCACAGTGAGGGAAAGGCTCGGTTTCTGTCCTGGCTGGGGCACAGGGACAGTGGCAGGGGGGTGGCTGCAGCTCCCCAACTGGTCAAGGGAGTCAGATGGGGCAAAGGTAGATCTGACAAGCCCAGATCCGACAACCCCAGGTCCGTGGAGACCTCTGTGACAGCCAGGACACAGGGCTATCAGTGGGCAGTTGTACTGTCAGAAGAAGGTGATGGCAGAGTCCAGAAGCCTCCCAGTGAGATGTGTCCCATGCCTCGTACCAGGGCTGCTCCCTGTGCCCCAGCCCTGCCACCCCACTGTGGGTCCATTCTCAGAGGTCCAGGTGTCTATTCCAGGTGTGATCCCGTGTGTCAGCACAGGGCAGGGCCTCCTCAGCATCCCCAGGGGCGGGGAAGGGAAGGATTTAAATTGGGCACTTGCCTCGGCTGCTCATCCTGGCTGGGAGGCGGCAGCAAGAGGAGGAGGAGGAGGATCAGAGCCTGACAGGGATCCACCGCTCTGGAGACGTGTCCAGCAGGTAGGACAGAGCCCACCTGGGGGTCATCAGGGCTGCCACAGCCCTGGTCCTGTAGGGCACCCTCCATGCATCTGCCAGGGACCTGCAAGGGAGGTGGGGACCTCACTTCTATCCCGTACCCCAGCGTGGGGAGCTGAGACCCCTGGGACTGGTGAGCAGGGGTCTCCAGGCGGGACTCAGGGCTTTTCTGGGAGGGGACAAAGTGACCAAGTGGCACCAGGGCTGGCTGGAGCTGCTGCTCCGTGTGACAAACTTTGTGTCCCTGATGCCTCAGCTGAACTGGGATGAGGGAGGGAAACAGCCAGAGCTGCGGGACCCGCCTGAGCCCGCAGGCACCGGCTGGGGCACTGGGACTGAGCTGGGAGCTGGCACAGGAGGCTGTGGCTGGCACAGTGGGGCTGAGCTGGGAGCTGGCACAGGAGGCTGTGGCTGGCACAGTGTGGCTCACTGGAATCCCTGGGCTGGAGGCTGTGGCTGGCACAGTGGGCTGAACTGGGATCTGGCACAGGAGGCTGTGGCTGGCACAGTGGGGCTGAGCTGGGAGCTGGCACAGGAGGCTGTGGCTGGCACAGTGTGGCTCACTGGAATCCCTGGGCTGGAGGCTGTGGCTGGCACAGGGGCTGAGCTGGGAGCTGGCACAGGAGGCTGCAGAAGGCACAGTAGGATTTGGTGAGATCCCAAAGCTGGAGACTGTGGATGGGGAGATGGGGCTTGGATGGGAGCCCAGGGAGGAGTTCTGTGAGCAAGCACCGGGCTGGGGGGACTGGTGTGATGTCCCTCCCCAGGGGATAGGCAGGGCTGGAGACCCCTGTGCTGTCAGGCCACCCCCGCTCTCTCCCGCTGCAAAACCGCTTCCACTGGGGCGTCTTGGGCTGGGCTGCTGCGACAGCTTGAAGGACCAGCCAGCCCCTGCCCCGGGAGCTGCGTGTGCAGCCCAGCCCCTGCATCAGGAGGCTGATTAGAGACCAGCTAATGACAGGCTGCAGTTGGGAAACGACTTTGCAGTGCAGGGTGTTCACACGACATCCGTGTCCTACAAAGGTGTCACCGGCTCCAGGGTGTGACACAGCGTTGTCCAGCACCCGGTGCCACCCCAGCAGGCGACACAATCAGCCTGTCACCTCCTGGCTGCATCCTCAGAGTCAGGCAGGGAGGGAGAGAAGCTGCTATCAGGGGCTGGAGGCACAGGGTAGGCCAGCTGTGGGTGGTAGAAGAGCCTGCAGCCACAGGCGGGGTCCCCAAAGAGCGGGGGCTGGGCTGGAGCTGCCGGGATAAACCTCTCCCCCATCTGCCCCGGCATCAATCCGATATTTAAATGGATCAAAAGCAATGACTCAGAGACTTTCCAACCAGTTGGGAAAACAGCCCTGTTAAGGAGACTTAAGCCCTGACCCCGATAGTGAGTGAAACGTGTCATTACTGTCAGTCAGGGCAGTTTACGGGACATGGGTGTTCCCAAAGAAATGCTTTGGGTTTCGGTTCTGCCGTTTTTACAAGACTGTGGCCTCATCACTGCACAGTGTTAGGGAGGGAGGCTGAAAGTTTGTTTACAGGGCTTCCTGAGGGGACCAGGTGAGAGCACGTGAGACATCCCGTGAGTGGGTGGCATCCCTGCCCGTGGCACGGGGCGGAACAAGACGAGCTTTAAGGTCCCTTCCCGCCCAAGCCACGCTGGGATTCCACGGTGATTCTGTGTTTACTAGACAGATTTAAATGTGCCCAGCTCATGGAGCCACAGGCAGGACCAGCCCCCCGGTGGCAGCAGAGCCCCGTTTTGCAGGACACGAGGGTGGGGGGACGGGGTCTGAGGGCTTTGCCGACCCAGTGGCCTTAGAACAAGCAGTGACCCAGGGAACCCAGAGACCCATCTCAAACACAGCCAGAGGGAAGGTCTCTGCTGGCTTGGACCTGCTGCTGCACGTGGATCTGAGCAGCCACTCATCCATCCCTAAGACCGTTCCCATGTCCTGTGTCGTGCCAGGCTGGTGGGGGATCACACAGCCAGGAAGATCTCAGTGGACAGCCATGTGCTGGGCTGTGCCCGTTACCCTGCCTGGTGCCAGCTGTGTCCCACCACTGTCACAGCCAGCCTGGGACTGGCATCAGGCCAGCCAGGGAGGAAAATGACTGGCAGCACAAGCCAGCACCTCTCTGAGGCTGGTGGCATCATGTCAGGAAGCCATGACTGTCTCTTGGCATGACCTGAGCTTGTGAAGTGGCCACCAGCAAAATCTGCTGGGGAGGGAGCAGGGAGGGGAAGGAAGGAGGGGAGCAGGGACGTGAGCAGGGAGGGAGTAAGGAGATAAACAGGGAGGGAGCAGGGAGATAAACAGGGAGGGAGCAGGGAGCTGAGCAGTACTCCTGCCTCGTGCTGGCACCCAGTGGCATCAGCCCAAAAGCAAGTGATGGTTGTGTCATCCAAGAAGAGAAGAGGAAGGTGGTTGAGGCCACAGGTTTGAGTCAGTGTCAGGCTCCAGGAGAGTAGGTGGGTCCTGGAGTGAGGCCAAGGCATCCACGCTGCTGAGAAGATTCTTCTCTGTGTGATATATGTCTGTCCCCAACCTGTGACATGCCCTTGGAGTGCTTGGTCTGCACCCTGCGATTGCTCTGAGGGAGCAGTGCAGCAGCAAAGCCCCAGATCCCACTCCCTGCTTCTGCCTGGGCTCCTGTGACCCCCTCCAGGCAGAGGCTCTATCCACACCCACCGGGAAAACCGCAGAGAGCGCTGGGTCTGAGCACAGGGTCTGTTTGTTTGTCTCTCCTCAGACACACACGGTGCCCCGCGGGAGCAGGACTGTTCCCCAGAGACGATGCACAGGATGAGTGGACGCCCTGGGAACAAGTCGAGCAGCACGGGGAGGAACCTGATTGCGGATGAACACAAAGAGATGGGCGGGGGTGGGAACAACTTCATCGCGGGAGTCTTCATCCAGGCCAAGAACAAGAAGCTGAGCATCTACGATGCCATGATGAGGGGGCTCCTGACCCCGGGCACGGCGCTGGTGCTGCTGGAGGCACAGGCTGCCTCGGGGCTGCTCACGGACCCCGTGACGAACGAGCGGCTCTCGGTGAAAGCAGCGCTGGCGTCGGGGCTCATCGGCCGGGACTTCTACGAGAAGCTGCTGTCGGCAGAGGGAGCCGTGACAGGGTACACGGAGCCCTACACGGGAAACAGGATCTCGCTGTTCCAGGCCATGCAGCAGGAGTTCATCGTCCGGGAACACGCCGTCCGCCTGCTCGAGGCCCAGATCGCCACCGGCGGCATCATCGACCCCGTGCACGGCCACCGCGTCCCCGTGGACGTGGCCTGTGAGCGTGGCTACTTCGACCAGGAGATGAGACAGCTCCTCTGCAACCCCGAGAACCAAACAAGGAGCTGCTTCGACCCCAACACCCACGAGAACCTGACCTACGTGCAGCTGCTGCGCCGCTGCGTCCCCGACCCCGACACGGGGCTGCTCATGCTGCAGCTGATGGACAAGGGCTCCGTGCTCTACCAGCTGACCGAGGACGCCCGCAAAGCCCTGCAGGCCGCCCGCACCACCCTCAGCGTGGGGCTCTTCCAGGGCCAGAGCGTCACCGTCTGGGAGCTCCTCTTCTCCCGCTACGTCCCCGAGCTCCAGAGGGAGGAGCTGCTGAGGAAATACAAGGCAGGGACGGTGACCATCCCGCAGATGACGACCATCCTCACTACCACCATCACCGGGGCAGAAGTGGGAAACGGGGGTTTGAGCTTGTCCACAGCCAAACCCAGCAATGAGGCGAAGGCAGCACCCCCAGCTCAGGACGTGCAATCCCAGGAGCAACAGTTGAGAAAGTCCTTGAAGTCTGCAACTGTCCATGTCACTGCTGGGGAGTTCCGGGGCCAAAACGTTTCCTTGCTGGACCTGCTCTTTTCCAAATACGTCCCTCAGGAGAGGCGGCAGGAGCTGCTGGAGCTGTACAGGGCAGGGATACTGAGCACGGAGCAGGTGGCCACGGTGGTCACCACCATTGTGAACAGAGCAGAAGCCGCCAACGCTGCAAACGCCAGAAATCCACACAGGGCAGCGGCGAGGGCAGGGGACAATGGAGATCGTTGTTCAGCACAAGACACACACCTGGATGACGTCTTGAAGTCCACCACCATCGATGTGCCAGCTGGGAAGCTGCAGGGGAGGCAGGTCTCCCTATGGGACCTGCTCTTCTCCGACTACATCCCTGAGGAGAAGAGGCAGGAGCTCCTGGAGCTGTACCACGAAAGGTTATTAACTCTGGAGCAGATGACAGCCATTGTCACCACCCTCATTAAGAAAAAAGAATCTACAGGCAGGAAATTCCAAATTAAAGTCAAGGGTTCTGATAAGGACACTGTGACAGTGGCAGGACAGGAGGGTGACAAGCCCTCCAAAGAAGAACCGTGGGAAACAACTTTGAAAAACACAGTGGTCGAGGTGGAAGTCGGGGAGTTTCGGGGCCACAGGGTCTCAGTGTGGGACCTGCTCCACTCCCAGTATATCCCTGAGGAGAACAGGAAGGAGCTCCTGGAGCTGTACGAGGCAGGGGAGTTGACCCTGGAGCAGGTGAAGACGGTTGTCACCACCATTGTGACCAAGGCAGCGGCAGCGAGGGCAGAGCAAACGTCACCCGTGGGTGGTCCTGAGGCAGAGCCCACAAGCACAGAGGCTGAGCCCACCCCCCTGCATGGGGACATGACCTGGGAAGAGACCCTGAAGGCCACCACAGTGGAAGGGTCAGTGGGTGAGTTCCAGGGCAGGCAGGTCTCGCTGTGGGACCTGCTCTTCTCCGACTACATCACTGAGGAGAAGAGGCAGGAGCTCCTGGAGCTGTACCATGAGGGGACATTGGCCCTGGAGCAGTTAACACTTGTTGTCACCACTCTCGTTAATAAAAGAGAATCTACAGGCAGGAAATTCCAAATTAAAGTCAAGGGTTCTGACAAGGACACTGTGACAGTGGCAGGACAGGAGGGTGACAAGCCTCCCGAAGAAGAATCATGGGAAACAGCTTTGAAAAACACAGTGGTCGAGGTGGAGGTCGGGGAGTTTCAGGGCCACAGGGTCTCAGTGTGGGACCTGCTCCACTCCCAGTATATCCCTGAGGAGAACAGGAGGGAGCTCCTGGAGCTGTACGAGGCAGGGGAGTTGACCCTGGAGCAGGTGAAGACAGTTGTCACCACCATTGTGACCAAGGCAGCGGCAGTGAGGGCAGAGCAAACGTCACCCATGGGTGGTCCTGAGGCAGAACCCACGGGCACAGAGGCTGAGCCCACCTCCCTGCATGGGGACATGACCTGGGAAGAGACCCTGAAGGCCACCAGAGTAGAGGGGTCAATGGGTGAGTTCCAGGGCAGGCAGGTCTCGCTGTGGGAC
This sequence comes from Tyrannus savana, assembly GCA_013399735.1. Taxonomy (NCBI): domain Eukaryota; kingdom Metazoa; phylum Chordata; class Aves; order Passeriformes; family Tyrannidae; genus Tyrannus; species Tyrannus savana. Next base: position 43,072 of record VXAW01003217.1, on the reverse strand, counting down.
CTGCTCTTCTCCGACTACATCCCTGAGGGGCAGAAGCAGGAGCTCCTGGAGCTGTACCGTGAGGGGACACTCCCCATCCAGGAGCTGCTCAGCACCACCAGCAGCCTCGTGACCGACAGCCAGGAGAGGCACCTCGCGGCCCTCCTCCCGCAGACCGTGGACCTGCTGCGCTCCGAGGGCTCCTACATCACGTTTGGCCCGTGCCAGGAGCGGAGGGTGTCGGTGTGGGAGCTCCTCTCCTCCAAGCAAGTCTCCGAGTACAAGCGCGAGGCCCACCTCGACACGTACGGCACGGGGGGGCTGACGGTGAACAAGATCACCATCACCACCACCGTCATCACGGGCCCCCAGCGCCAGAAGGGCCACCAGCGGCACCACTGACACCCGCCCCTGGCACAGGAGGGGGCTCAGCCCCCCCGGGTGCCTGTGGGACTTTGCTCTCCACGTCCCTCCGTGTGTCACTCCTGTGACAAAGCTGTGTGTGGGGCGGGGTGGGCGCCCGGTTAAACTCCTGCTGTCTCAACCACCCCTGTGCTGACATTTCTTTTGCCCAGCAGGGCTCTCCTGGAGGGGTCCTGGGGGGGTCCAGGAGCCCTGTGGCTGCGCTGTGCACACACAGGCAGTGACCAAGGACAGGGAGATGCAGGGTCAGCGTCCAATTCGGGTGGGCTGGACAGTGCCCCAGTGGGAACAGGCAGAGGGGGTGTGAGCAGCACAACCTCAGCTCCAGGAGAGCCACAGAGGGACAGACACCCTCTGCTCAGCCCCAGGAGAGGTGCAGAGGGACAGACACCCTCTGCTCAGCCCCAGGAGAGGTGCAGAGGGACAGACACACTCTGGTCAGGCCCCAGGAGAGGTGCAGAGGGACAGACACACTCTGGTCAGGACAGACCTTGTCCCCACTTGGGACAGCTGGAACCCTGGCCCTGCTGCACAGTGGGGACAGCACGGCCTGTGGGACGCTGAGCCCTGAGCTGTCCCTTGGCTCTGCTGCACGGTGGGGTCCCGGGGGTCTCTGGGCTGCTGGATCTCGTGGCACACGAGTACTGGGAGACAGGGGCTCTGGTGCCAGGGCTGTGACACCTGTGACACCCAGAGGCCACCAGGGGCACTCACAGGAGTGGTGGTGCCTCCACGGGGCACAAGGACACTTCTCAGAGGGCACGGGGGGGCTGCTCCCATGTGCACCAGGGAACCCCAAATCCCCGTGCCCATGAAGGTCACTGCACGTCACGGGGGGAGGAGCACCCGTGGGAGCACCCCCACCCTGCTCAGTGCCCTGGACTCCCCCCACAGGACCATGGGCAGAGCTGTGCTGTGCACGTGTGTGCTGCAGAGCCGTGTTCTGAGGCCACACACGTGTGCCACACATGTGCACCCCACAGCTGTACACACGTGTGCCCCACATCGTGTGCACTGAGTCCCCAGAGCCACGTGCCATGGCCACATACACATGTGCACAGTGCCAGGAGGGGACTGGCTGTGCTGAGCCCTGAGGAGCCCTGGGGTGCTGGGAGGGATGGGGGGACACAGGGCACAGCCTGGAGGGGGGGTGGTGTTCCTGTTACAGGGCTCTGTGTGTGTGTGTGTGTTACTGTGTGTCTGATTGTCCCACCTCATTGTCCCATCTCATCCCATCCCATTGTCCCATCTCATCCCATCCCACTGTCCCATCTCATCCCATCCCATTGTCCCATCCCATTGTCCCATCCCAATTGTCCCATCCTAATTGTCCCATCCCATCCTATCCCATTGTCCTGTGTCCATTGTCCCACCTTGTGAGGACCCAGAGAANTCATCCCATCCCATTGTCCCATCCCATTGTCCCATCCCAATTGTGATATATGTCTTGTCCCATCCCAATTGTCTCATCCCATCCTATCCCATTGTCCTATATCCATTGTCCCACCTTGTGAGGACCCAGAGAAGCACAGGAATGATGAGGCAGGGAAGGACAGGGAGGATGAGGGGACTTCCCAGGTGGAGAGGTGCCCCAGGTGGATGGCTCAGCAGCCAGGAGTGTGGGTATGTGCTCCATGTCTTTTCCAGCCCTGGGATTGTGGGTCATTGCCAATCCAGCACGAGGCCAGTTGAGGTGGCAGGAAGGAAGGAAGGAATTCTGTACAATCCAGGTGGCTGAGCCGAGGAACTGCCTGCTGCAGGATGTCCTGGGAGCTAAAGGTTCCTGTGGACTCACAAAGCATTTGGAGCAAGCCATGGAGCAAAACCCACCACTAAACACCAGGAGAGAGGGTTGTTTCAGTAGCTCCCAGAGACACCAACCCCTGGTTCCGTGGGGACCCACTGGAGCGGGGCTGCCCTGCCTGTCCCTCATCCTCACCCTGTGTCCCACACACCCGGTGCCACGGGTGGGACAGATCGTGATGCTGCAGCCCTCCCCGTGCCCCTGCTCCTGGCAGGGACTGGGCACCACCCCTGCCCCTGGCACTGGGACACTCCGAGGGGTTGGGTGGTGTCGGACGGTGGGAAGGAGCACCAGCAGCCGGGGCGGGGAGGGGTCTGCGGGGACTCGGTGCCAGCTCCAACCTGCCCGAGGAGCTGGAAAGGCTCCAGATGGCTCCCGGGGACTCGGATCGCAATCCCACAGGAAGCGCCGAATTTCCAAAAAAGCAGCTGAAAGCAAACAGGACGTTGTGCGAGGCGAGAGCCGCATATATTTGCATAGTGAAGAGCTGGTTGCGTAACCGAGCAGTCTGAACGGCCTCCGAACGCTCTCCGGGGGCAGGAGGGGAACGGCAGGGGCAGCCCCCGGCCCCATCCCTGCGGGAATGTCGCTCCACAGCGGATGTGCCGGGTAACTCCTCGGCTTTGTGGGAGAAGAGAGGCGAGAGAGCAGAAGCCCCAGGATGGGACCTGACCTGCTGGAAAAGGAGCAGGAAACCTGTAAATCCCTTGCTGTGCCCACGGACTGTGTGTGGAGGAGCAGGTGCAGTGCCCACAGCAGCTTTCCCTGCTGAGTGATCGCAGAATCATGGAACTGTGGAATGGTTTGGGTGGGAAGGGACCTTACAGACATCCAATTCCACCCCCTGCCATGGGCAGGGACACCTTCCACCAGCCCAGGTTGCTCCAAGCTCCGTCCAACCTGGCCTTGGACACTTCCAGGGATGGGGCAGCTACAGCTTCTCTGGGCAACCTCTACCAGGGCTTCCCCACCCTCACAGGGAGGAATTTCTTCCCAATATCTCATCTAAATCCCTCTTCTTTCAGCCTAACGCTGTTCTCTCTTGTCCTATCACTGCATGGCCCTGTGAAATGTCCCTCTCCAGGGACCACAGATCCCCTCAAGAGTGCTCTTGAACAGGGAACGTGGTGCCAACAGGCCCATCACCCCATTTAAGCCCCCCAGCCCAGCCAGGCACAGCCAGGGGTCGGGCAGGGCACTCCTGTGCCATCGTGTGGGATCTCTGCAGCAGCACTTTTCCAGGAATCCGAATTTGGGACAGGCAGGGTCTGCTCCGGGTGTTGCTCCCTCCACCTCCTCCGGCAGCCACAAACATCCTCGGAGTGCTCAGCCCCATTTCCTCAGGAGCAAACCCCCCCATCAGCCGCAGCAGACCTGCTCCTGGCTCCCTGCGCGTCCCTGATAAGGCTGCCCTGGGCAATCTTATCTCCCGGCACATCTGTCCCGCAGAGCTGCTCCGGCTCTGCAGTTCCCTCCGCATTCCCTCAGCTGCCTCCCTGCTCCCTTTCCACAGCGAATCCATAGCTTTTGGCACGGCTCGTGCCCGGGCTGGACACACAGCCCAACCCCTGGCGCCGTCTGCTCCTCCGGACACACCTCCTGGGGGAGCTGGGAACGCACCATGGCCGCGTTACCAGGGAGCCCACGTCCCTCCTGAGGCTGCTGAACTCACCCAGGCCTTTTCCTCTTTAATCACTTCCAAACTGGGGCCGAATTCACGGCGCGACTGTTTGTTCAGTGACTCCGGGGCATGACTGTGCATTCGGGCCCCTTCCTGATGGTCCCATGACTGTTCCTTCAGCTTCAATGTCACCTGTTCCAGCCCTCTGCTCTACCCCAGCTCTGCTCACTCGCCTCACCTGGTATTTATTGACAGAGCCGCTGATAAAAATATTGGATTGATTTGGCTCTGAGAGCCTGTATTCCCACTTACAGCTCCCCTTCCAGCACGCTCCAGCCTCCGAGGGGCAGACAGGGCACAGGGGTGTCTCTGGCACCAAGGCTGCCCCAGGGCACAGAAGTTCCCTTTATGGCTTCGCTGTGATCTGCTGGTTGTGTGGATTGTCCTGGTTTGCCCAAACAGGACAAAGAGGGGGTTCAGCAATGGAACCCCAGGGTGCCCCAACCCCAGAGCTGACCCCCTGACAGCAGCCTCAGCTCCATCTGTCCCGTTTCTCCTCATGGAAGGTGTTCCCTTGAAGATAAAAAGGAACAAACCAGCCTGTTATGGTGAAGCTTTTGCTCTATTTTCCACTGAACTGGTTCCACTTCTTTGTCTTAGTAAAAGCTCAGAGAAGTTTTTAAAGGCTGTTGGGACAGCTGGGACATCACATCCCCAGCTGTGATGTGACAGCCCAGGCTGTGAACTCCTCACACTGTGACAGCCAAGGGAGGGTCCTTCACCGCTCCGGGTCTGGGCTGGGCAGCCGTGGTGCCCTTCCTCCTCCTCCTCATGGGGTGGGAGAGGTTCAGCCTGAAGTGTGTCAGGGACTGTCCCCTCCTCACCTCGCCAGGAGCTGTCCTGTCCTGCCCATCCCCAGTGTCCCCAGGGCCAGTGTGGGGAGCAGGACAGGGGACAGGGACCCCATCCAGCTCTGCCTGGGGAGGGGGCTCCTTCAGGGCATCCTGGGGAGGTTGGGATCCTGGGGCTGCAGAGAGAAGGGGCCTCAAGGAACAAGCAGAGATTTTCAAGGGAAACCATGGCCTGAAGAACAGGGAACACCCTCCCAGCCAGACACAGGATCTGGGCCATGGAGACCCCGGGGCTGGGGCCACCTCAGCCATGCTTGGCCCTGGCTGCGCTCACGCTGTCCCCACCAAGAGCTCTGCCTGCCGCCGGCTTCCATCCCGGTGAACGGGGCCAGTGGTTGGGAATTCCTGGCCAGGGCCCCGCGGAGCAGCTCCGAGCCCTCGGGCTGCTGCAGGAGCAGCAGGAGAGCAGCGCTGGAGCTGACAGAAACCAGGCGCCCTTTGTGCGTGACCAGCCACAGGCAACGGGAAAAATCCAACCAGCTGCCTCCAAAATCCAGTCAGCCTGCTCCAAAATACAGCTGGTCTGCTCCCAAACACCATCATCCTGCTCCCAAACACAGTCGGCTCTCTCCAAAATCCAACTGTCCTGCTCCGGTGGGAGCAGCGCTCAGCGCCGCAGGACACCTGCTGACAGTGCCCCCAGGGCCCCAATCCCCACCTCCCCGTGTCATCCCTGCCCTTACAGTCACAGAATCATGGAATTATTGAGGCTGGAAAATCCCTCTGAGCCCACCGAGTCCAACCACTCCCTCAGCACATCCACATCCACCATTAACCCACATCCCCACGTGCCACATCCACAGGGACGTTAAATCCCCCGGGGATGGGGACTCCACCACTGTGCTGGACAGCCCTGGACAGCCCTTTCCAGGAGCCTGTCCCACACCCCGTGCTCTGTCCCACATCCCGTGGCCGTGCTCTCACGCCTGCAGAGTCCCCCTCCGGCCCCTGACCCGTTCACTGTGCAGCCTCTCCCCCCTCTCTGCCCCCCCTGCATATCCCCCTGTTCCGAGGGCGGCCGAGCC
>VXAW01003217.1:19821-31133 GCA_013399735.1 Tyrannus savana | reverse complement strand
AGCCTCAGCACAGCTCACCGAGCCTCAGCACAGCTCACCGAGCCTCAGCACAGCTCACCGAGCCTCAGCACAGCTCGGCTCAGCTCGGCTCGCGGCGGGGATGGCGGTGCCGGAGCCGGACGCGCGGCTGGCGCAGGAGAAGGAGGAGGAGAGCGAGGAGGAGAGCGAGGTGCTGGAGGAGAGTCCCTGCGGTCGCTGGCAGAAGCGCCGCGAGCAGGTGGGAGCCGGGCGCGGAGGGACGGGAATGCCGGGGATGGGAATGGGAATGCCGGGGATGTGGATGCCGGGGGATGGGAACGCTGGGGGATGGGACCCAGCACCGCCACAGCCCCCGGGCACGTTCAACCCGGTCGGAGCCTGCAGATGCCCAGAGCAGGGCGATGGCGGCGGCCGGAGGGCGATGCCGAGAGCGGCTGCGGGGGGAGCCCGGGGCCGGGTGTGCCGGTGCGGGGAGCCGCGCTCGCCGTGCCCTGGTGCGGGGAGCCCCAGCGCGGGGAGCCGGGCTCGTCGTGCGCTGGTGAAGGGAGCCAGGCTCGCCGTGCCCCGGCGCGGGATGTGCCGGCGCGGGGTGTCTGGTGCGGGAACCAGGCTCGCCGTGCCCCGGTGCTGGAAGCCCGGGTGTGGGGATCCAGGTGCGGAGAGCTGGGTGGGCTCCGTAGCAGGGGCCCAGGAATTGGGCTCACCACGCTCCGGTGTGGGAAGCGCTGGTGCAGGAAGCCAGGTGTGCAGATCTGCGCTCTGTTGCAGGGACCTGGGAGCCGGGCTCCCTCCCCGTGCCCTGCTGCAGGAAACCCTGGTGTGGGGAGCTGGGCTGTGCCCCGAGGGAGCAGGGCAGTCCCAGGCACATCCCACACCTGAGGGCTATGGTGCCCGTGGGACCAACCGTGCTGGGCTGTCCAGAGCTGTCCCGAGGGGCTCCCAGAGCCAGTGCTGAGCCCGGGCCCGGGGGGTTTGGCTGGGCTGGGTCCTGGAGCTGTGCTTGGTGGCAGTGGTGCAGGTCACAGGGTGGTGATCCTGGGCATCTCCTGCGGGGACAAGGGCTTGCCAGGTCAATAGTGTGGTGACAGGGCTGGTCCCCACAGCCCCACAGGAAACACCAGAGGTTACTGCTTTCCAGAGAGGGGGTTGGTTAACTTCAGCTCATCTTCCAGGGCCAGGGCTCAGCGTCAGGATCATCTTCCCTGAAAATGGATCCGGAGTCTCCCTGTCTGTCAGGACACCCAGGAATGGGGACCACAGTCAGTGGGTGAATCCTGACCCCAGGCAGGGGTGGGACAGCACTGAGGGACAGGCAGAGGTCACAGGCACTGTGGGCTCCTGAAGGGGAAAAGACCCATTCGAGGCCAATCTGTTCATCTTCCATTATCTCCCCCTCCCCCTTAAGGACCTGGCCCCCAGCACTCGGCTCTGCCTCTGGCTGCACTTCCCAGGCTGAATTCCCAGTCTGGGCTTTGCCAGGACTTTGATAACCTGCTCCTGTCAGTGCCATCAGCACCTGCCCTTCTGGCCCTCAGTGCTGCAGGTGCTTCCACACCCACGCATCCTCCTTCCATCCCTGCTCCTGCTCCCTCTTCCCCTCTGACAGACACCTGACCTACAACAGGGTGCACCTGCCTAACCCTGACCCTCATTATAAGGATATTGAGGGGCTGGAGCATGTCCAGAGAAGGGAATAGAGCTGTGGAAAAGTCTGGAGCACCAGGAGCAGCTGAGGGAGCTCAGCCTGGAGAAAAGCAGGCTCAGGGGTGACCTTCTTGCTCTCTGCAACTCCCTGACAGGAGGGGGGAACCAGGTGGGGATCAGGCTCTGCTCCCAGGGAACAAGGGACAGGACAAGGGCCTCGAGTTGTGCCAGGGGAGGGTCAGGTTGGATATTGGAAAAACTCCTCCCATCTGTTCTGCCCAAATGCTGCTGTTTAACGACGAGGATTTTAACACTAATTTAGCACAGGAGCTTTCTGGAGTGGTGCTGCTGTGGCTGGAACTGGCCTCAGGTGTTCAACCTCCTGTGCAGGCGTGGGAGAAGTGAAATCCCCCCAGTGTCATCTCCACGCAGGTGCTTTGGTAGCTGTGCCGTGTCCTCCGTCCACGAGGACTTTTCTGCTGGAGCAGTGGGGAGGGGGGGTTGGCCTTTCCAAGGCCAGAACAGCTGTTCCAGGACAGCCAGAGAGGCAGGAAGGCTCCTTGATTGCAGAGTGGAGGAAGTTTCATGTAGAAGAGCTGTGTTTGTGTGAATTCACAGCTGCCTCATGACGTGCAGGAAGGGACTGAGCGAGAGCAGCCGCGCTGTCGGTCCCGTCTCTCTCAGGAGCTGCTCAGCACAGGCTCCAAGTGCCCTGAGCGCTCCTGGGATTTGCACCAACAGGGATCTTCCTCACTGTCCTGAAGATTTGCTGTAATTGTTTATTCTCTATAGTTTGGTTTTGGCAGGAAAGCTGAGCCCTGTGTGGGACCCCCAGGGCTGAGCCTGGTCTCAGGTTTGGAGAATGGGCCTGCTGAGGGGGGAGTGCCCCAGTGGGCAGAGCGAGCCTGGCACACCCTTGGAGTGGTGTTGGGAGCCTGGAGAGCTGACAGGACACAGGCAGGTCCCCCCTTGGCCTGGGGGGCTCAGCAGGGTCTCAGCCTGGAGAAAAGAGGGCTCAGGGGGGACCTCCTCAGTGCCTGCAACTCCCTGGCAGGAGGTGACACCGGAGCAGGGTCAGGCTCTGCTCCCAGGGAACAGGGGACAGGACGAGGGGAAACAGCCTCAAGTTGTGCCAGGCGAGGTTTAGGTGGGATATTGGGAAAATTCCTTCCTGGCAAGGGCTGCCCTGCGGGGATTTAACAGCCATGTGGACGTGGCACTTGGGGACAGGGGCAGGGGTGGCCTTGGCCGTGCTGAGGGAGCGATTGGACGCTGTGGCCTCAGAGGGCTTTTCCAAGCCAAACCATTCCACGATTCCATGACTCCACAGGCTGGAAGAGAAGCAGGGTGAGATTCACTGGCAGGTACATTGGCATTAATGATGAGCACACACAAGGACTGGCCCCTGTTTGCTCACAGGACCGTGCGGGTGTTCCCGCACCACGTGCCAGGTACAGGCGAGACCCAAGCGCTGTGCTGGGCCCTCCCCTGCCCCCCGAGGAACAAATCCCTTCCTTCCACAGCCTCCTTTGCCTGTTTATGATCATCCATTCCCCAGGGACCCGCAGTCACAGGTTGCCACGAGCAGTTCAGGAAACAGAAGCACTTGCAGGAGGTGTGAGGAGAGGCAGCGACGTGACCCCTGCGGAACCGCTCGGCCCCAGCCCAGCCCTGCTCTGCTCTGCCCTCTCAGGGCTGCCCAGCCCTGCTCTGCCCCTCTGGGAGCTCCCCTGCTCTTGGTGAGATGCCTCTGGCGCAGAATTTTCCTCGTGGGAATGCCAGGGCTCTTTCAGCTCTGCTCTGATGACCTCATTTACTTCCCCCACCCGCCCTGGGCCATGAGGGCAGGAGGGAGAAGGAGCTTGGCTTTCTGTTCACGTGCAGAGCTTTGCACCTTTGCTGGTCTGAACATGAGCTGTGGCTGAGCCCTGGCACCTCGTGCTGGGATCAGTTGGGTTTATCCGGGTCACTTTGCTTTCCCAAACCCTCGAACCGTCGGGAAAGGGGATGTTGTGGCTGGCAGGTGTTTGCTGCTCAGCAGTGCTGGTCCCACCATGTTCACCTGTCACATCCTCCGGGTTCAGGCCGTGATTTCCACACTCTCTTTTGTCCATCTCCAGCTGTCCCCACCTGTCAGCTCTGCCCACCGTGCTCCCTGTGGGAATGTCCTGGACCCAGCATGCTCTGGGTGGCCTGGGGTGTTCCTCAGGGCCTTTCCCCTGGGGATGAGAGTGGTTTGTGCTGGGGCAAAACTCAGCTCTGGTTCGTGGACTGAGCTTTGCAGTTGATCTGAAATTTATCCTTCTAAGCAGCCCCAGAATTGCCTCTTGCTTGTGACTCTGATGCTGCTTCTGACTTGGACTGCAGGGAGGGAAGGGATGGGCCATCCAGGGGGACCAGGACAGGCTGCAGAGATGGGGCAGAGTGAACCTCATGAAGTCCAGCAAGGCCAAGGGAAGGTGCTGCACCTGGGTCGGGGCAGTCCCAGCACGAACACAGGATGGGGCAGTGGGTGGGGAGAGCCCTGGGGAGAAGGGCTTGGGGCACTGATGGGTGAGAGGCTGGAAATGACCCATCCCAAAATCCCTCAAGCCCTGGGCTGATCCCACAGTGGGGGCAGCAGGGGAGGGGGGGATTCTGCCCCCTCAGATGAGACCCCACAGCAGAGCTGCCTCCAGCCCTGGGCACAACATAGAAAGTGCCAGAGCAAGGGGGAATGGCTGCCAGAGGGCAGGGTTGGGTGGGATACTGGGAAGGAATTCTTGGCTGTGAGGGTGGGGATGCCCTGGCACAGGTTGCCCAGAGAAGCTGTGGCTGCCCCATCCCTGGAAGTGTCCAAGGCCAGGTTGGATGGGGCTTGGAGCAACCTGGGATAGTGGAAGGTGTCCCTGCCCATGGAAGCGGGTGGGACTGGATGGGCTTTCAGGTCCCTTCCAACCCAAACCACCCTGGGATTCCGCAATTCAAACTCTGAGCTTTAATTTCTAAAACCAACAGGATGAAAGAAGGAAAGAAGGGGAACAGTCATAGAAATCAAGGGAAGAAATACTGAAGCGCAATTTAAAGAAACCAAAGTGATATTAAAAACTCTGCAAGAGGGGGGTGGGTTTGAGGTGTTGTTGCAGGTTCCCACAAGACCAGAAAACGAAAACAAAATATGGAAAAATAGTGTAAGCGCTGGAATCCCGTGATGTGCAGGGGGTTCCCATTTTTAGGCATTAATGAGGTTTGCAGTTGGCAGGAGGATCACCAGTTCCGTGGTGGAGGATTTGGGAGGGCTCCAACTATGCAATATCTGCCACCAGGGTTATTTTTAAAAGCCTCTTTGTTGCCAGCACTCCCCGGGGACCGGGCTCCGAGTGTGTTCCCTGGGAGGAGCTTTTCCAGCACGGGGGGATCAGCTGGAGGACTTGGCTCCTTCTTTTCCTGCCATCCTTGTTTTCCTGCCATCTCTTTCGTCCCTGCCCCTTTCTGGGTTTGCAGCTTTTGTTTGCTGCAGGGGAACTTTGCAGGGGGAGTTTGTGGTGATGCTGCTGACCTGAGGTCATCACGGGTTCACAGCCAGGACTGTGGGGTCGATGTCCCTGATTTTAGGGTTAATGTACGAGACTTTGGGGTTAATACCTGAGACTTTGGGGTTAATATCTGAGGCTTTAGGATTAATATCCTAGACTTTAGGGTTGGTATCTGAGATTTTAGGGCTAACATTCAAGACTTTAGGGTTAACATTCAAGACTTTCAGGTTGATACTGGAGACTTTAGGACAGTAAAGGCTTCACCTTGGCCACGCTCCAAATGGGAGTTGAGGGGCACCCCAGAGGCTTCTAAGTGAGGATAAATCCAGAGGAAATTGAACTCCAGTGGGAAACTTGACAGCAGATACTGGAAGCAGACAGTGGAGTTCTCTCCCCAGCACGTGCTCTGGGGGTCTGGCAAGGAACAAGCCTTGGCTGTGCCAGGTTTTGAGTCCTCCCCATCACACTCCGAGCCCTGCCTGGGGCCTCGGGGCCGCTCTCCCCGTGCCACGTTCTCCATTTCACAGAGCCTTTAATCCTTTGGGATCTTACCCGGCCTCAACAATCCTGTGCCTTGTTCTCGCTGCTGGGGAGGGAGTGACGTCAGCCTCGGTGAGGGCTCAGTGCAGGAACTTGTCCTTCTTCGTGCAGGAACACGCTCCTTTATCCCCATCAGTGTTCTCCATAGGAATTCTGGTTGCAGCTCCTTTATCCCCATCAGTGTTCTCCATAGGAATTCCTGGCTGCAGCTCCTTTATCCCCATCCATATTCCCCACAGAAATGCCTGGCTGTATCTCCTTTATCCCCATCTATGTTCTGCACAGGAATTCTGGTTGCAGCTCCTTTATCCTCATCCATATTCCCCACAGGAATGCCTGGCTGTATCTCCTTTATCCCCATCTATGTTCTGCACAGGAATTCTGGTTGCAGCTCCTTTATCCTCATCCATATTCCCCACAGGAATGCCTGGCTGTATCTCCTTTATCCCCATCCGTGTTCTGCACAGGAATTCTGGTTGATGCTCCTTTATCCTCATCCATATTCCCCACAGAAATGCCTGGCTGTATCTCCTTTATCCCCATCCATATTCCCCACAGAAATGTCTGGCTGTATCTCCTTTATCCCCATCCGTGTTCTGCACAGGAATTCCTGGCTGCAGCTCCTTTATCCCCATCCATATTCCCCACTGGAATTCCTGGATGCAGCTCCTTTATCCTCATCCATATTCCCCACAGAAATGCCTGGCTGCAGCCCCTTTATCCCCATTTGTGTTCTGCACAGGAATTCCTGGCTGCAGCCCCTTTATCCCCATCCATATTCCCCCCAGGAATTCCTGGCTGCAGCCCCTTTATCCCCATCCGTATTCCCCCCAGGAATTCCTGGCTGCAGCTCCTTTATCCCCATCCATATTCCCCCCAGGAATCCCTGGCTGCAGCCCCTTTATCCCCATCCATATTCCCCCCAGGAATTCCTGGCTGCAGCCCCTTTATCCCCATCCATATTCCCCCCAGGGATTCCTGGCTGCAGCCCCTTTATCCCCATCCATATTCCTCACAGAAATGCCTGGCTACAGCCCCTTTATCCCCATCTGTGTTCTGCACAGGAATTCCTGGCTGCAGCCCCTTTATCGCCATCCATATTCCCCCCAGGAATTCCTGGCTGCAGCCCCTTTATCGCCGTGGGTGCTCCCCGGTGAGCTCCGAGGCAGTGCCTGTGCCCTGGATCTGCTCCTGTGCTGAGCAGACGCGGCTCAGCAGCTCCCAGGCTGTTCCTTCTGCTCTCTCCTCCAGGAGCGTTACAATGACTGGCATTCACCACGTTTTCTTCCCTTTCCTGCTTTTATCCAAGCTTTTTTGGCCTCTCCCTGGCCCTCCCGGGGGGGTGGTGTTGTTCACAGTGCCCAGACGTCGCAGCCAAGCCCTGCAGGCTCGAGCCCCCTTCGTTCCCCTCGTCTCCTTCCTCCCTTTCCTCCGATGGAACCGGAGGCCCTGCTGGGTCCCAGAGGATTTGGTGTTTCCCTGGGGGGCTGGGGGAGTCCCGTGGTGTCACAGGATGGATTGAGCTGCTCAGGTGCTGCGGGTTGGCTCCTCTTGGGCGGTTGTTGTTGGACCTGTGGCCGAGCACCCCCCGCCAGGATCACAGGCTGCTCACCGAGGGTTCCCTCGGCTCCCCTGGAGCTGCTCTGCTGAGGCACAGCTGGGAAAATGAGGAAATCACACCACATTCCTCCGAGCTGGGCTGATTCCTGCCGGGCACTGCTCCTGCCTGGCCCGTGGAGGCTGCTGGGTGCTGCTTCCAGCCGGGCCGGGATGCTCAGCTGGCACAGTCCATCCATCCTGCCTGGGGGGCACTGGGGGCACTGGGGGCCTGTAACAGCAGGGTGGGGGTTGGCACAGCCCCAGGATAGAGTACAACATTCCATGGGATGGGGTACAGAGAGGCCCTGGCACAGGTTGCCCAGGGAAGCTGTGGCTGCCCCTGAATCCCTGGCAGTGTCCAAGGCCAGGTTGGACGGGGCTTGGAGCACCCTGGGCTGGTGGGAGGTGTCCCTGCCCACGGCAGGGGGTGGAATGAGATGAGCTTTAAGATCCCACAGGATGGGTTATGGCACACCCGTGGGATGGGGCACAGGATGCCTATGGGATAGGATACCACGTTCTCTTGGGCACCCCCTGCTCCCACCTCCCACCCCAACCCCTCCAGGCTCTGCTCACCCGGTGCGGGCTGGCACTGGGATCCTTCCCTTTCCCCTGGGTCCTGCAGAGCCCTCTGACATCACCAGCACCACTGCATGCCCCGGGGGTGGGGAGGGGGCCAGGGAATTCCCGAGGTGTGGTCCAGACAGGGAGCAAAGCTCCGGGGCTGGGCTGGGGCTGACCCCAGGCTGTGTCAGCTCCTGGGACCCTGCAGGGCTGACCCCAGGCTGTGTCAGCTCCTGGGCCCTGGGGGTAAAGCAAACATTTCTCTGTGCAGCAAAAACAGCTTCTCCCAGGAAATAACAAGCCCGGTGCTGCCCCGTGCAGGATCTCTCCTGGCTCTTGTCTGGGCAGTGGAAAAGTACTCCTCTGTCCCTTCCCTGCAGCGTGGCAGCAGAACAGGGATCACAGTGTTTGCTCCGGCAGCTGCTGGGCAGGAGGGAAGGGCAGCCGTGGGCAGGGAGGGAAGGAAAGGCTTCCAGCCCTGCCACCCACGGGCAGGGGCACCAGCTGGACACTCCCCGAGAAGCCCTGCTCCAGATCCAGCTGGGAAAGGCAGGATCCCTGTCCACAGGGATCACACAGGGGTGTCTTGACTGTGGCTGTCAGGCAGGGATACCCTGGGGATGGACAGTGGCTTCCCAATGCCAGAGGGCAGGGTTAGGTGGGATATTGGGAAGGAATTCTTGGCTGTGAGGATGGTGAGGCCCTGGCACAGGTTACCCAGAGAAGCTGTGGCTGCCCCATCCCTGGGAGTGTTCCAGGCCGGGTTGGATGGGGCTTGGAGCAACCTTGGCTGGTGGAAAGTGTGCCTGCCCATGGCAGGGGGTGGGACTGGATGGGCTTTTGGGTCCCTTCCCACCCAAGTCACCCTGGGATTTGGTGATTCTGTGACAAGGAGACTTCATGAAAAAGGGCTGGGTGCCAGGGATGCCCCTCATGCCCTGGAGGGGGGAGCTCTGTCTCTGCCCATCCTGCTGGGTGTTGTCCTTGAGCGTTTCCCTCCCTGTTCTTGTTCCTGGAGCACAGCTGGGCGCCAGGTTGGTTTTCCTGGCTGACTGACCAGCCCTGCTGTTTTCTGTCCCAGCTCTGCTCCTTCCTTGAGGCTCCTCCAGCCTTGCCCAGCTCAGTGTTCATTGCTGGCTCCCCACGGCTCTGCCAGTGTCAGAGCTCACCCTGCCCCGTGCCAGCGCCTCCTCACCGTCAGCCACCCCGGCATGCGGGCTGGGTCAGTGCTGAGGCCGTGGTTTTGTGAGAGACAGGATCAAATGCTTCACTGGAATCAAAATATTTTCCTCCTCGTGCGTTCCCTTCACCTGCTCGTTGTGTAACAGGGTGGCAGGGACAGAACAGGTTTGTCTGGCACCGAGGAATCCACGGGTGGAGCTGCCTTGCTGGGGCCACCCTGGGCGTCCCCAGCCCCCTGTCCCAGCCCGTGGTGCTCCTGACGTGGGGACAATTGCAGCTACTGAGGGACAGGTGGATGTGTCACCACTCAGGGCTGCTGCTGGTCCCTGTCCCCTCCCTGGGGACAAAGGGGATGGTCCCTGTCCCACCCTGGGGATGGAAGGGCTGCTGCTGGTCCCTGTCCCCTCCCTGGGGACAAAGGGGCTGCTGCTGGTCCCTGTCCCCTCCCTGGGGACAAAGGGGCTGCTGCTGGTCCCAGTCCCACCCTGGGGACAAAGGGGCTGCTGGTGGCCCAGCTGGTGCTGAAGAGGCCCTGGAGGCAGAGCTGGGAGCTGGGAGTGGAGCCTGGGATCCCGGAGCAGGTTGCTGCAGCCCCTGTCCCTCTGCACAGGCAGTCCCAGGGGCTCTGCCTGTGCTGCCACTCCCTGTCCCTGTCCCTCGGTGCCCTGCAGGACAGGGTTCAGGTGTCCCTGACTGGGGCCTCAGCCCTCTCAGCTCATGTTTTTTCCCTTTCCCATGTTTTCCAAAGTGATTTCTGTGTTGCAACAGCCACCCCTGCCCTGCCTGGGGCCACAGCGGGGGCAGGGATGGGGGCACGGCCTTGGCCAGGGCCAGGGGACGAGGTCTGGGGGGAGAACAGCGGGGCCCAGTGCCAGCAGAGCCTGCAGGGACCCCCTGCCCATGGGGTGTCCCTGTGCCCAGCACCCCCTGATCCTGAGCCATGAACAGAGCTGGACACAGCCCTCCCTGTGCCCAGCTCGTGGGACACCAGCCCAGGGGGCCAGGCTGGGATTTACTCTCAGAGGGGCTTTCCAGGCACGTTGTGTTCCCTGCTCAGCCCTGTGGCCCAGCAAATCCCACCCCTTTCCAGTGCTGGAGCGTCAGGGTGGCACGAGGAGTGGGACAGTGGGAGCACACAGGGAGTGGAGAACCATGGAATGGTTTGGGGGGGGAGGGACTGTACAAACCTCCCTGCCATGGAAAAAAAGCCTTTCTCCATTACTCCAGGCCCTGTTCCTGCCTCGTCCCACAGCTGCTCCCCCAGCCCCATATCCTCATCCCTGAGCCTGTTCCTGTGCCTGCCTCATCCCACAGCTGCTCTCCTGGCCCCAGATCCTCATCCCTGAGCCTGTTCCCATTCCTGCCTCGTCCCACAGCTGCTCTCCCAGCCCCACATCCTCATCCCTGAGCCTGTTCCCATTCCTGCCTCGTCCCACAGCTGCACTCCCAGCCCCACATCCTCATCCCTGAGCCTGTTCCTGTGCCCACAGCTGCTCTCCTGGCCCCCTGAGCCCATTCCCGTGCCTGGTTCAGCCCTGGCTGACGAGAAGAGCTGAAAAGGGAGCGATTTATTGGAAGCTGCAACCCGATCCTTGGTGCAGCTCCAGTGCCTCGTCCCCAGCACCAGCCAAGCCCTTTCTGGCAGCGGTGCCCTCCAGCAGCACCCCCGGAGTGCCGGGGACGTCGGGAGGGGGCTGAGGGATGAGCAGGGGTCCTGTGCCGGTGCCTTCTGTCCCGGCCAGGCTGGGGGACAGTGCCACGTTTATTCACTGGTGGAGGCAGTCCCAGAGCTGCAGCAGCTGCTGGGGATCAGTTTTATTCCCACCCGGCACAAGACGGAGCACGTTCGTGTCTGCACGGAGAGGGGGATGTTCCTCCCCCCCACACACAGGCCTGGCTGCTCTTCCCACCACATTCCAGAGCCTCCCGGGTCCCAGCAGATCCACTGCCCCAGCCCCTGGCACTGGGATGGCCCCTGGGCTCAGAGCAGCTCCTTCAGGGCTGGGAGGGACCACCCCGGGCTCCTGCTGTGGGTGCCCAGAACGAGATGGGCTTTAAGGTCCCTCCAACCCAAACCATTCCGGGATTCCCTGATGATTCTGATTCCTGCACTGGCTTTGTGTGCACTGGGAGAGCTGCTGGGGTCACTGGGAAGGCTGCTGGGATCACTGGGAAGGCTGCTGGGATCATTGGGAGGCTGCTGGGATCACTGGGAAGGCTGCTGGGGTCACTGGGAAGGCTGCTGGGGTCACTGGGAAGGCTGCTGGGGTCACTGGGAAGGCTGCTGGG
>VXAW01003210.1:166757-188021 GCA_013399735.1 Tyrannus savana | reverse complement strand
TTACCCACACTGTTCCCATGCGCTGCGCACAAGCCTNGGAAATGAGGCTTTCCCATGGGGTTTGGGAAGCTGTGGCATAGCCATGGGGGACAAGCAGGTACAGCCCCCTCCGGGGACCCCCCTGAGTATTGCCCAAGCTCCTTCCCAGAGCCTGGAGCCACTTACCCACACTGTTCCCATGCGCTGCGCACAAGCCTGCACGTGGCCAGCAGGATGAGGAGGCAGAGCCAATTCATGGCTGCCAGAGACACAGTGCCCGCAGCAGCTGCGTTGCCCGCGAAGGCCTCGTCCCCGGGGCTGATGTCACAGGGTGGTGGGTTCTGTGTTCTGGACAGCAGGGCCTCTGGCACGGAGGTGGAAGAAGGAGCAACACAGGATGGTTTGGGCTGGAAGAGACCTTAAGGATCATCTGCTTCTTACCCCCCACTTTCATGGGCAGTGATACCTTGGACAGCAGAGCAGCTTCCTCCAAGCCTGGCTCCAAACCTGTCCTTGAAGCTTTCCAGGAAGGGGGCATCCACAGCTGCTCTGGACAACTTGTGTCAGTGCCTCACCATCCTCACAGTCAAGAATTTGTTCCTAATATCTAATCTAAACCCATCCTCTGTCAATTTGAAGCCATTATATCTTGTCTTTTCTTTACTTGACCCTGAGTAAATAACTACCTTCATTTCCTGAAGTAGAAGTTTCTATCTACACTAATCATGTATTTTTGTAAACACATTAAGGCCTCCCAGTTACAAGACTTATATTAATGGAGGTTATTTTTGCCACTGTAAATGTATTGTTAATTTTGTGTATTAAGCATTTATCTGAATGTCAAGTACTTTTTTGATATTTATTTTTAATATATTAATATTTTAATATTTTTGTCAGATGGTTTTCAAAGTGAGAGGCTTTTCAAGGTGGGTTTTTTTTCAGTAGTCTCCCATATATATAGAATGAATGTTTAAAAAGTAGTAACTATTAAAGAAGGTATAACAAACACACAAGACACAATTCAGTAACCAAACTTATAATGTGAGTTTATCAGGGCTCAAGACTGTCTTGAAATATCAACTTACTCGCTAAGTTATTCATTGCCTTATGTTATGCTTTAATGGGTTTCTTGGCACTTTTGTAACTCGACTTCTTTGTGTACAGCAAAGCAGGCAGGGATATGACTGTCTTACACTGTGCACTAGTCTCTAAAATAAGAAAATTTTCATAATGTGATGAAAGCTTCACTAAAGAATGATAAAAATGGTTGTTAATTTAATTTCTTGCATATTCTTTATTTATTCACTTGAGATTACTAATGACTGTGCATGTTACAGATCCAAAATGGCATGAAACATGTTTTTCCTCAGAGGCTATACATGTTCAAATCTTCAGTGTCATTATCCATTCCTTATAACAGTGTCTCAACCTTTCCTATGCCATGACCTTGTTTTTGAATAGCATCATTCCCATTGCTCCATAGCTTGTAACTTTATGCCTATTCAGAAAAACAGAATTCATCAACTCTGTATTGAATAGCTACAGGATTATTCATCTGCTTAAATTCCAGTCTAACCCGTATATTGCCTGAGAACCCACTTTGGCATGAAACTTCTCTTATTAAAAATCTGTTCAGTCTCAGGAGGTGTTTAAAGACCATCCAGAAGACCTAGACCACAAATGAAACTTGCAGAAGGACTTGAACTACTTGCTCAGTCATTTCTGCTTTTAACTGCTCAAGACACACACATTGTTATCTACAAAATAAAAGACATCTGAGTGAAAACAAGAAACTGAGTTTTTATATTTATAGATATATAGTAAAAATATATATAACAAAGAAACCCCTTATGTATATAAATATATATGAAATTTCATGGTTGATTAGGATCCATCCAAAAATTTGTCAGGTCTTGTTTTTACAGGGCAATTTGTGTTTCTTTGGGGCCCAGAAAACATTCCTTGGTGTTCTTCCCACATGTTTTTTTTCCTCCTTGCCTTAAGGGAAGGTTTTTGAAGCTATGGATCAGCTGTCAGCACTGTACTGATGTCACTCCACAGCAAATCTCACTCATAATCGCTGCTGCCACTCAGATGCCTCAGCATCGAGAGGAGGAATAGGAACCGGTTGGCAATAAAACCAAAAAAACCTCTTTGTATTTGCAAGAGCAATGAAGACTGAAAGCAAGCCTGTTCTCACTACCTACTGGAGGTGTTACCTATTCTTCACAGCAGCATGGGTGTTTGGGGCCCTGCTGGTTCACTTTAGACCTGGATAGTGAAATCCGGCTGAGGGAGCTGGCCTTGTTTACCCTGAAGAGGAGGCTCAGGGGTGACCTTATTGCTCTCTACAAGTGCCTGAGGGGAGATTGTCTTCAAGCCGGGGTCGGTCTCTTCTCCCGGGGAAGCAGTGACAGGATAAGAGGATATAGCCTGAAGCTGTGCCAGAGGAGGTTTAGGTTGGACATTAGGAGGAATTCCTTCGCAGGAAAGGGTGATTAGACATTGGATTGAACTGCCCAGGGAGGCGCTGGAGTCTCGTCCCTGGAGGTGTCTAAGGAAAGTCTGGACGTGACGCTTGGTGCCGTGGTCTAGTTGACACGGCAAGGTGGGTCGGTTGATCTCAGAGGTCTTTTCCAACCTAACTGACCCCGTGAATCCCTATCAGCGCTCCCCTTTAAACCCCACAGCGCTTCCCTCCAAACCCCGCAGCGAACCCCTTCAGCTCCCACAGCGCTTCCCTTCAACTCCCACAGCGCTTCCCTTCGGCTCCCACAGCGCTTCCCTTCCGCTCCCACAGCGCTTCCCTTCGGCTCCCACAGCGCTTCCCTTCGGCTCCCACAGCCCCTCCCAGCAATTCCCGGCACCGCCCTCAGTGACCGCCCCCCCGCCCGCAGCTGCGTGCGCCACGTGACAGCTCCCGCGGCGCATGCGCCCTGCGCGGGTCCGCGCGGGGCCCGAGGGAAGTGGCGGAGGGTTTCCGGCTTGGGCGGTGGCACCGGGATCGGGACCAGGATCAGGGATCATGTCCTGCGCCCTCGTCCCCTTCGGCCACTTCCAGGACCTGGNCGAGGCCGGTGCCGGCGGCGCCCCCCCGTCCCCGCTGTCCGAACCCCCAGCCCGCCCCCGGGTGACCGCGGTAGCCCCGAGTGCTCGGGGTCGTTGCCGTGGTAAAGGGCCTTAGAGGGTGGGTGTCCCGCCACAGCTGCCACATCTTAACCTGCAAGGTCAGGTTTTCTTGGTGTCCGGAAGTTTCGTGTGTCAGTCCTTAGCCTGAGGTGTGGAGGTGAAGTTCCCTGGCCACTGACCCCAGGTGCCACAAACTTCGAGGTGAAAGTTGCGTTTATCTGAAGATGCTCTTATGAAGAACCACAGAGCCACACGTTGTGCACGCGAGGCTGTCTAATCGTGCATAACACGCTTAAAGTATGCTGAAGGTTTAGTTTGGCAGCTTAAATTAAAAGGCAACAAAGTATGCTGAAGGTTTAATTTGGCAGCTTAAGTTTGAAAGGAGCAAATCTTTCAGCAGCTACAGTCTGGAGCTGTGGACTGGATTTCTGTTGTGTGAGGCAGGGCACAGCGAAGGGCTGAGCTGCCCAGCACGGGAGCTGTGTGTTCTCAACAGATCCATGCCCAGGATAGACGGCACAGGAAATGTGTTTCATGTGTGTTGTTACTGCCATGCTGTGTTAACTGTATACGTATGTGTGTGTGTGTGTGTGTATGTGCAAACTGTTTCTGGAAACAGTATGGAAAGAAAGTGTTGGAAGCGGTTAATAAAGATGCATTCAAAAGTCCTCACAGCTGTAAACAGCTTTGAGAAAAAGCAGCAAGGTGCTTATATAAAAAGCTTAAAATGTCCGTGGGGAAGTTCAAAGAGGGGGAGATTTTAGGATGGTTTGTGTTGAAAGTGACCTTTAATCTAGTCCAATCCCCCTGCCATGGGCAGGGACACCTTCCACTAGACCAGGTTGCTCAAAGCCCCATCCAACCTGGCCTTGAACACTTCCATGGATGGGACATCCACAGCTTCTCTGGGCAACCTGTTCCAGTGCCTCATCTTCTTTGTTACAAAATTTCTTCCTAATACGCAGTATAAATCCAGTCTCTTCCAGTGTAATACTGTTGGCCCCTCTCCTGTCAAAAAGATGATACAGCAATTGTAAAAAAAGTTTAAAAGGATATGTTCATCTACTTAATATTGCTGCTAAAACTTCTGTGTGCAAAAGTTTTGGTAGAAAACAGTTTTCTGCTGCTACTTGTGCTTGTTCATTGACCCTGACACTGCTCTGAAAAATCCATGCAGGTTCCGTATGGCTTTTCTTTCAGTGTCTATATCTAAAGGAGGGTTCTGGAATTGGAAGGTTCTTGTTAGTGTCTCAAATTCTGAAGATAAAAGCAGGGGATTGTTATGGATTTGTGTTTCTAAAAGTATGAGCTGAAAGAAATTAAAATATATCTCTTGTATTTGGTGATATTTAAAAGACGTTTTTATAAAATATCTTTTGGATACTTCTGTTGGATTGGATTTGTCAAATGGCAGCTGTAAAGGGGGAAAATATTTAGTATGTTGTAAAACTGCCAAAATGATAGAAGCAAAGAAGATGAATGTTCCAAAATGTGCTATTCTGATATTTTAATGAATGGGCTGTATTCTGGACTATTTTTATATTTGCTCGTTCAGTCATTGAGGCAGAGTGTCAGAAGTGAGTGTTCTTCAAAATACTGCTCATTTAGATTCATTGACGTCGCTTGGATTTGCGCCTGTGATTTTTTTGACACCACAGCTGTTTTCATGGTTCGGGATAAATGAGCATAAATGCCAGCAAGTGAGAGTTCCCAGAGTGGCCTAGACACAAGGTTATAACTTAGTAATTTTGCTGCTACAACTTGCAGAGGTATCTTAACTTAGAAGTAAATAAATTGTGGAGGTATCCTAAGTTAGAAAAAGCTGGGTTTGGCTGTGTGGAACTGGAGACTTTTTTCCCATTAGACTCGTTCCTTCTGTTCTGCTTTGATGATGCTTTGTGTCCTGAGCAGCTGAGCTAAAGGGTTGCTTTGTAACTCTGGCTGAGATGGGAGGATCTGGATCCTGCAGTTGCTGCCTGTCTCATGGTCTTGCACCCTGGGTTCTTGCTGTGGATGGAAATCCTTAATTCAGTTTTTCATTCCCTCTTTCTTTACCTTCCCCTCCTCTCCCCCTGCCACTAAGCTGTTCATTTTTCTTAGTAGGCAAGTGTCTAGTTGCATGGTAGTCCAAAATTGCTCCCTTTTCTCTTGGATGATTGTTGTGTATCTTAACTGCTCTTTTGTTCACAAGGAAGGGCTCTTTGCTGTAAATAAAGTTTAAGGGAGGTAGTGTGAGAACATGCAACAAATCTCTGCTTCTCGTGTTGTACACCAAGGAAAGAAAAAAATCTTGTCCAAGAAAATTCTTCTTGATTTTGTTTGTGTTTTTT
Source organism: Tyrannus savana (assembly GCA_013399735.1). Lineage (NCBI taxonomy): Eukaryota > Metazoa > Chordata > Aves > Passeriformes > Tyrannidae > Tyrannus > Tyrannus savana. The sequence continues at coordinate 182,583 of VXAW01003210.1, read as the reverse complement.
AAGTCCATATTGCACTTCTATGGCAGAAAGAGCTAAGGCAAATATTTTGAACTAAGCAAGATATAAAATGATTCTGATTAGGGAATGCTTTAGTAAAAACGCTTTCATTGACAGAATGTACTGTTTTAAAACAGTAATTTAATAAAGTTACATGTTTAAAAACTTGAATTTTCATCTCCTTTTATATATTTACTCTCCAGGAGGAATACCTAAAGAGTAGTTTGTTTTTACTGATAAGTTCAATAAAGAAAATATGGTAATTTGCTGTGAAATGCAACTTTTGTCCTAAACTGTGTTTATTTGCACATAACCAATTATATAAATATCAGTAAACACATGCAAAGGACCAGCACCTTTTATTTACTTTTTTTTTTTTTGAAGTTACACTGCATTTGTATGGAAACTCTTGCTGGTATTTAAAAGTTGTAGTTAAATGAAATATGCTGGCTACCTTAGGGGAATAAAGGTATATTAAATATTTTCATTTAACAAAATGCATTTCAGTTAACATTTTTTTTTTTTTTTGAGTCATAACTAAATGTTTTAGGTCTTTAGTAGAACTTTCAAAAGCACCTGCCAGGTTTTGAATATCAAATCCTTTTGGAAAGGTGCCTCTGGATCTTCAGCGTATTTAGGGTTTTTACTGGGAACTGTAGGCCTTGTCTCTTTTGGTTTCTTAGTTGTAGATCATAAAAGTTTCTCATGCTGTTTTAACTTTGGCCATTTTTTCATTCTAACAGAACTAACCACAATGTTTTCTGTGAATGTATTTGCTACCAAAAAAAAAAAATTAACCTCATTAATGTAAGAGCCTTTTTGCAGTAACATTTTATATAAAGAGAACTTGCTTGCTTCTGAAAATGGAAGTAGTATCCATTTCTAAACCAAATTAAATTTAATCAAATTTTGAAGTTAGATGAACAAAATAGCTGTATGAATATGAACAAAAAAGCTCTGTCTTCTCACCTAGTTGTATTTAACATAGCAGCACAATTCATTTATTTATAAGTTAATCGAGGTTGTCAATTTCATATTTAATTTGAAAAGTCTTTTTAAAGTGCTGCATATATTAAAAATCCAAATGTAGGTAACTAAAAAAAAAAAAAAAATCTGTATTTTTATTCTAAGGGAACTTGAGGTTTTTTCCCTTCCTTTGAACAGGTAAACATTAAAACACATTCAACAGTAGAAAAAGGTAATGGAAAGCATCCTATGAACTACAACTTCTCTGAATCTTTTCCTGTAGCCCCACAGTTTGTCTAATTTGTGTAAAGGATATACTTGTCTGGTAAACTGGGGAGGGAAACAAAAGGTGCCCTCCTCCTTTGAACCTTGAGTAAAGTCAGCTCTGCAGTGGCTGTTCCTTGCTCGATCAGTAAACACTGGAAGGAAGGGTTCATGTGCTTCTGATTCAATCATGTGTTAGAATTGCTTTTCGTGCAATGCTGAAATCACCTAAGAAATGTTTTTAGGCTGTTTGAGCTGACCATTCATGTACAATAAAAAACAGCTGTATTCTGCTTCACAGCACATGTTAGAATAACAGGTGCTGGGGTGGATCTTACCTCACGTGGCTTAAATAAATAAACCCAGTAATACAGAGTAAGTTGGTTAAAAGTGCTTGATATGGATTTGCCATGTCTTTATTCTCTAGAAAAAAAAAAAGTGATTTGAATGCTTTTCCATATTTTAGTGAACAGGACTAAAAAAGCATGAGAATTTAAGATCCTTGGAAAAAGTAAATGCTGCTAATGAGGTACAAATCCTCTGTGGATCCTGAACCTGGTGGTACCTAAGTGGCTTTGAAAACTGCTGCTTCAAATGTGCAAATACTGGGAGTAGGAAGTATTTGCATCACATTTAATTTGACAGCTTTCTGTGTTGAAGATGTTTTGGGATGCCTCTTGGCTAGATCAGAAAACAGCTGTAACAGTTAGCTCCATTATGCAGCTGTCTGTAATAAGGCGTACATGTGAACAAGAAAATCCATCTTATTTGCAAGATGTAATAGAGCTTTGCAGGCATGACAGTTTTAGCATTTAGAAATTAATGGATGTTTAACTGAAAAGAGCAGAAAACAGAGCAATAAAGACAGATAACATTTTCTATAATCTTGATAAATTGAGGAATTTAACTGCAATTTATTTGGAGTGATGTGTGTCTCTGTTCCTCCAGTAGACTCTCATCTTGAACTGTGATATTTGATAGGCTCGATGACAACAACTCAATGACATAGCCAGGTAGGACTGCTGCTAGATATGATTTGGAGGTGTTAAGGAGAAACAAAAAAAAATCAGCACTTTCTCGGTGTGCAGATGTTTTTAGTTTCCAGGTGTTTTTATGTCCCATTACCTAAATGAAACAAAACAACAAAACTGAACCTTGGGGATTCCTGAGGAATGATACCTGCATCTACAGCAGCGAGTTTGTGCTTATTCAGGGGAAGAAAAAAATTGGCCCCTTGATTTGGGGGGTTGCTCAGAACTATGAGGTGTCACTTTGCCGCTGCTTTTTATGGTAGAAATGATGACTTAAACCTGTCAGAGAAACTCTTCTCCAAAATCCTGCCATGTTTTGTTGACACCAACCTGAAAAGTGCTCTTCAGCCCAGTTCCTCTAAACAACGTGCTTGGAGTTGTGATTGTACACTTGGCCTTATCTGGATCAGCTGATTCGATTCAGAAATATGGAAGGCCAGGCTTTTTATTTCTGAGTTGCCAACAAGGTTACAAAGAAAAAAAAATATTACAAAATCAAATTCCAGATTGCATTTAGCAATAGAGTTGTTCTTAACTGTTTCTGTATCAACCTTATTGAATTTGATATATTCCCCTATTAGGCTGTTGTGACAAGATCTTTGCTATTGCCAAGTTAATCAGATCCTCCCTCTCCAGATGGTATTATATACATTTAAGATTCCTATCTTTCAGTTTTCATGTAAAATATCATAAAAATATGCACTCTGCCTGAATTGTGTTACATCTGTAACACAATGTTAATACATTCTCAGATACGGGGAAGACTAAATGACATGCTCTAAGTATAGATGGTGTCAGAGTGCTTCATCCAAATTACCTTCTCACCTAAGTGTTTTGCTTCTTTACTCTCCTGTCTCTTTTACTGGTTAGACTTCCTTCTTTCTTGCTTAACTTAAGGTGGTGTCACTTGCATCTGAAAAAAAGCTGAAATACAATGTATGTAATCTGTTCCATTTGTCTCCTGTGTGCCATTTTCCCCCCTCTATGGTATGTTAAACTTTGTTGTTGAAGTTGAGTTACAACTGTAAACCATGGAACTTCACAACATTTATTTAAGAAATCTGTGTAGTACCTGGATTATTTTTAACTTTGTCATCTTTTATTCTGTTGAAAGCGATTGTGACCACCTTAAAGAGGAAAACATGTGGTGTTTTTTGAGATTAGACAGCTAACTTAGCTTGAGTGGTTTGGTTTTTTTTTTTTTTCCCCCACTTATAGATATCTGAAATGATAAGAGAAAACAAATATAATACTAGTCTCAACAGAAGCAAAATAGCCTAAATATTTGTCAGTCCCCATGCTGGGGGAGGTTTGGGAATAAACAGTCTGTGATTACTGAAGAGCAGGAAGATTCTAAACTATTTCTAAAATTTCTTTGCCTGAAGAAAAATGAAACTACTTCTCTTTCTTCAGTAATTATACAATCCAGCAGTATCAGAATTGCAGTAAATGTGCACAGAACAAAAAAATATGCAACTCTTGCACTTAAGCAATCTTTTCTTGCACTATTACCCATTGATTTTTTTATATTCTTAAAGCATGGATGGGAAACAAACTGGCAGATCATAAAGCCAACAAACTACACGCTTTGAATTGCATGTGTCCAAGCATGTCCTCTGGTAACCTGCTCTGTAGAGCTGGAACATAGATATGAGGGCAGGAGGAAAAGGCTTCTGCTGCCTGACCCAGATCCCTTCCTGCTCTGGAAGGGAGGACAGTGGCAATTTTCTTTGCTCAGGTATATATTCTGTAATCTGGGGAGAAAATATTGGAGTGAGTAAAATCACCTTTCATCGTGAGTTTGACCTGTAAAATGCCAGTTAGACCTCGTTGGTCTAGATCAGTTGCTACTGTTTCTCTTTCCTCTCTCATCTTTTAAACAAAACGTGCCTATCAGTAGAAATTGTTCTTGTGGGTATTAAGCTTATGATAAACATGCTTGAAATGAATTTTATTCTGGATTAACACGAGTGTTGCGCATGTGCAGTGTTTAAACCAGCTATAAAGTTTCAAATATGCTGGTGGAGTTTTAATGCTGTATGCTTCAAATTAAAGGATTAAGTGGTTCTTGTAGACCCAGTGGAATGGACTTTTTTTTTTGTAATCTCTGGAGTAAAGCAAAATCTGGAATATTGCTGCTGCTTTATCCCAGTAGGGAAAACTGTTTATAAGACATTTTCTACTAGTCAGAGGTAGAGATGAAATGGAAATATAGATTTGTGCAGGAAAGTTTGATCCCCCCCCCCAAAGGAGGACTGGAAAAATGGACATGTTGCAAGTGAAGAATTGTTAAGGGCTTGTTTAGGTATTGGTTTCTAGATAATGTCTAACATTCCACAATTGCTGGTTCAGATCTGTAATGTTACTAAAGGAAATGTGGGGTATTTCTTAATCTTCATTGTATCAGAACTTGGACGCTGTGCCATCTCTCTCTTGAGTGACCTTATCAAGTGCTGGTGAATGGGAAAGTCTCTGCAAGCTGACAGTGTCCGTGGAATATTTTGTAATTCATTGGCACAGGTGAATAACTGTGTGCTTTGAGTTCCTGTATGACAGTGTGTGTCCCCTGTGCCTTCTCTGTCCATTGTTCCAGAGATAGTTGTCTGTTGTTTAATACCTTGCTTCAGTAGCCATTGCATAGGTGAAGTATCTAAGTACTATGAGTAAGAAATCAATTGTAATTTCATTTCTTCTTAAAAAAAAGAAACAATGTATGAAAGAAAGGAAAGAATGGATGCAGAGGCTTGAGAAATACATGTGATAGTGCATGAAGGGGCAGTTCTGTATGATGTGGAGGGTAGGCATGAAGGAGCAAGCCTGTGAACTCTGGTAAGCTGGAGGAGGTGCTGGCTTTGCAGAGCCAGTCACAGCTCCAGCAGAGCTCTGCAGTTTTGTCACTAGAATGGTGACTCACCGTGACGTAATTTTTCCATCTTTTTCGACTGACTTAGTATCACCCAAGGAAGGTGACAACCACCATGAAAGCGCAGCTGTTCTCAAAGAGGCAGCAAGAATTCTAGCAGATGAAGTTGGATGTTGTGGGTGTTCAGTGCCAGAACTGAAGTGGCTAATTTAGGAATGTTGGTCTGCTTTGTGCCGTAGGGCCGGCATCAGCGCCCCGACTGTGTTCCTTGGATATGGTTATGTTTCCCTCTGGACTGTGACACGCTGATAGATTCCTTTCCTCCATGAGTTTTATAGGAAGGAGATTTTGTTGCCTTTTGAGATAATGAAATGCAAACAAAAGTAGAGTTCTATTAAATTTCTTAAACTAAACATTGAAGTTAGCTGCTGTTTTCTTCTTGTGGTTTATATTCAACGGTATTCGCCGAAATTCTCCTTTATATGTTTATGTTTTTACACTGGAAAATTTTCAACCTCAAATACAGGATGAGAGCGTGACCCTTGGAAGCTTGTTGCTTGTATAGTTACGCCTGAAACGACCATGCGGTTATATCTGTATTGATGATGATGCAGTAAAACTGTCTGACTCACCCAGTTTGTAAATGGTACAGACCTTTCAATTTTACAAAGGTTATTAATGCAGTAGGCATTTTGTCTTCTACACTCTTGTGAAATACTGTCTTGCTGTTCCCAGCGGCATTGTAGAAAGTTTGTTTCTGAAGCTAAAATATTTTTTTCAAAGATTTTTGTCTTCATTAGTCGTACAAGACTTTTTAAATCTGCCTAATAAGACAAAAACCAGATTTCTGTTTTATTGTACTGTACATTGTTTTGCTTTTCCTTGCTGGGTGGTAAAGGAACTAGAGTTTTTAAACCAAATAAAATTGGAGTGGCCTTGATACAAACCTGTACTATTTGACCATCCAAAATGGTAAAGTCTTGCTTGCTTAAAACTAAGTTTAAACTAATTTGAGACGTATTTAAACTTCTTAAGGTCAAATTAGCCATGACAACAGCTGATGGAAAAACCTGAAAGAAATCCTTGGAAAACTCTTGGAGTCTTATTGGTTACTGCTTCAGATTTCACGGTAGTACATGCTGGATGGAAGGCAGTCCGTGGCCTTTCTACTGGACTACAGTGGTACTTGATGATTTACTGAGGGTCCCAATAATGGTGATGTTTGACGCTTGTATATCTGCTACTACAAAATGCCAGTGGCTGTTAAATTCACATCAAGTTCTGTATTTTTAGGTGAAAAAATTTCAGATTTTTTATAAGGGCTCTACATTCACTCTTGTAAGACATCTGAGAAGTAGGACTGTCTCTATGAATCTCTTTTCTCAGGTGTTTGGGGTATTTTTTGTGGTTGTCATTTCTCTGAGGTTTCTAAATGACATAACTGAAACTGATCAGTGTCTCATTAATTTTCCTCTGTCTTATCTTGCTAAGACTTGAATAGCCAAGGACCTTGTGCTTGTTTTCTCCTCAGAGACCATACTTTGAGTATTTGCTTTGCTGTGGTGTTGGGATCTGCATTATTCTGGGCTCAGATGTTTTGTGGTCACAGATGAATTTCTGTGTACTATCATTCCCTTGTAAAATGAACTTACATTGCTATCGGCTGGTCCTGTAATTGACTTAAACCAAATGAAAATCCACATTGTGAAAAGGAAGATATTATACTTTAGCATAGAAAAACTGTCTCTCATAAAATGGTGCATATGTGGTTCTTGTGGTGTGTTACAGGTTCTCTTAGCAAAGTGTCTGGGGGCATTACATAAATTTCTGAGGGATTGGAGGGAACCTGTTGTCCCTTTTCCCTTTGTAGCTGCCTAGTATGTACAAGATGGGGGTCTTCTTGTCTTTGGAGTAGTAGGAATTAGATAAATCAAGCTGAAGCTTAGATTTTTCAGTGAGACTGTAGGTCTCTGTACCTGCTGGAGGGGGTTTTTGTCAAGTGGACACTTTTGTTCTCACTTTTCACTTCAACTTACAATATAAAACTACAAATAGATCTTACTCCTCTTGAAATGTCTGAAAACTGAGAAAACACAAATTTAATTGAATAGTTTTTTTCTAGTTAAGTACAAAAGGGCCCTGTTGAAGAATGAGTGATGTGTTGTACCAAGAACTGTTTGCTGTGTCAAAAATAGAAGTAAATAAATTAGGGAGAAATAAGGCAGCCCTTTGTACCACTTCAGGGTTCTTTCTGTAGGACTCATTTAGTATCTGCTATAAACAAAGTTATAACGCATTGGTGGGGAAAGAAAAATGACCACCAGCAATCATCTTAATTGTGATTTTTGTTGTTGTTGTTGCCTATGCTGTATTCATGTTACAAGTCTTTTTTCACTTAAAACAGGCAAATCAACAAGCTGGGAAGATGGTGGCTGGGGAGCCTGGGATGAAGCAGAGTTACAAGAACCTGTAAGTTCATATAAATGAGTTTTCATTGCTAACTTGCCTATTCTAGAAACTTTTCCACAGCTTTGTGTGTGTGTGTGTGTCTGTGTTGTTTTTTTTCTTCTATACAGCTATCACCTTGGTAAGAAGCATATTGACCTGTTTTAAGTGTGACTGCTTGCTCCTGTAATTGTTTCTAAATGTAGCTTGGATGTTACCTATTGTGATATTCTTGTATTCTGTAGGCTTTTTTCTCACTAGAGCATACGCACATCTTCCTGTGCTGCTGCAGCTGGGGGCATCTCTTTTGTCCTATAGTTAGCCAGAGACAGTGGGGCATGGCAGTAAATGTATAATAACTCTCATGAATTAATAAAGATCTAAAACTACTCAATCAGGAACCACTGGCACAGACATCTTCCTAAAGATCATGTAGTTCTTTTTATGTTTAGATCATGTAGATCTTTTTATGTTGTCATATGTGGATAACATATGTGTTACAGGAGGGATTAAGCTGCATATGTGGGATGGAACAGCATAGTTGCTCTTTAAAGGGGGAAAGCATTCCCCTGCCCAGCTAGCTAAGAGCAGCATGGCTAGTCTGTTAATTGTTTGGGAGGCTGAAGCTTCTGCCTACCAGTTGACTTGAGATGTTAGGGAAGCTGTGTAGAAATCCTTTGCAGCTGAATGAGTCATCTCAACAGAATTGCTTGATTAAATCCCTCTAAGAGCTCATGGGGTAGACTGAGGAATCCAGACCTCACTGTGCTAACAAAATGCTCTTATCTGCTGTCATCATGTCAGTGGCCAGGAATTATGCCTAAGGAGTTTGGCAGTATCCTTGTGCCTACTCATTTCAGCAGGGAAACAGATACTTCAGCTGAGGTGACAAGTTGAAACGAGCATGGTGTCTCCCAAGGATGAATCACTGAACTGATGTCGGGAATGGCAAAAATATAAAAAGTTTTAAATAGGATTGGTACTCAACTCTATAATTGCCATGAAATGAGCATGTTTTCCAGGCCACATCTTTGTTAAATGTGCTGTAATGTGTATAACTTCCTGAATGAGGAAAACAAACGCTTGATTTTCTACTTTATGTTGTAATTTGATGGAAGCAGCAGGTGTTGCTAAATGAAATAGTTTAAATTTTTGCTCTCAAATTGTCACACTCTTCTGCCAGGTAGTTCACACCCTTCTTACTAAACACTGCATCCTGTACTTATGTGTTTTGGTCTAAAGTCACTAGTGATTCCAGGTCAAACTCTTCAGAAGGGGTTTGCTGTCATACACAACAAACAGGTTGTTCTGGGTAGGAGCATATAAATACTTGAGTCTGTATGTCTGAACACACAGCAAAATGAGTGCGTGAGTCTAGCACAGAGATGAGAATTATTGGTATAATGTAACAATGAATTCCCTTGTTAAGGCCTTTAACTCTTAATATGTATTATAGTTGGCAAAAAAATAATAGTTTCTTGGAATTACTTGTCCCCTGGACAAGTATCTATTTCATGGAACATAGCAACTTTTGAGAAGTTATTGAAAATGGCAGAAGTTTTGGGTTTTTTTCATAAGGTGTCCTTTTATGGAACTGATTAGCTGTGTTGTAGGAATGATGATATTGATGTCATTTCTTAAATGCTAATTTTAATCATTCTGTTTTTCACCTTCAGTTCAGTGCTTTTCTAGTTTTCACCCTCAGCTTATTTTTGTCACTAATATAAGATGACCATGTTTTATGTCTTTAGATTTCAAGTTCTTTGTTTATGTTTACAGATAACTTTAAATTTTCTGTCTGAAATACAATTTTAATTCCATTTAATCTTTCAACAAAACTTTCATTTCTGTTTCTTTTTCCTCAGTTTGAAAATCATGCCATTAAAAATTAGTACAAGGCTTTTCTTTGAGTTTTACTTGTGTGTTTTTGCACATAATGCATTTATCTCTGTCAGGAGGAGTTAAAGTTGTCATGAGTATCTCAGACAACTTCACTGCCTTTTTGTAAAGTCTTGAAAAATGCCAGTAAATAGAGAATAATTGTTGCAATAGAACTTGACACTCATCAGCAGACAAAAATGACATTAGAATAGGTTCTCCATTTGCCCAAACTGAGAGTGTGAACAAAGGTAGTTAGCAGAATGTTTGAAGTGTGCTAATGTAGACTTTATGATGCCTGTGCAGGGTATTCTTCTGTGCACAGTGACCATTTTAGTGTTCCTACCTTATGAAAGGAATTAAATACAATGAATAGCTGATTAAGAGCATGGTATGCAAATTCTCCTTACAGTTTGGTGTTTATTTTTCTGCTGGGAGTAAATTTGTATATTTTCAAGCAGGTGCAACTTTATTAGAATAAATAGAATGGATCAGAAAATGATCACACCGAAATTGTTGGGCTTTTTATTTGTGCATAGCAGCTTTGAGATACTAGAGTATGGAGCAATATTTTGGAGAGATGGAAGGACTGAGTATGTGGCTATGGGAATGGAGTTTGTGGACCAGGGAAAGTGTGTTTCTGTGATCGGGGTAAGAGGATGGATTTAAGCATCAACTCCAAGACCCTATAGCACTTCACTCAAAACCTGTTACTGCCTGTCTTTGAACTATGGCTAGCAGGAGCTCCCTTGTTCCACGAGCAAATATTTGGCTTGTTGCTCCCAGGAATAAAGATGCAATTTTTTTGCTTTTATACGTGAGGATGGTATCTAAGGTTTTACTTAGCTGTCGTTATAACCTTAAAATTTGGCACCACTTAGGTTGGATTTGTCTCACTGTGAAGTTACTTTGTGGAAAGGCACCTGATACCTGTTGTGTGTTACCATGAGGCCTTAGTGTGAATACCAGCTTAATTACCTTCTTCCTATGTGCATGTTATTTACTTAATGCAGATCAGTGTGTGAGCTTGAATAAATTGTTCGAGTATGGATTGTAATGAGAATAACTCAAGAGGTTCTCTCCAGTCTTTAATCAATATCTGCAAAACTTTTAAATCTCATTCTCCTAGTGTCTCTTTGAAAGGAGAAGATTTAGAGGAGTAGAGCTAGTGATGAATACTTCCTTGTTTTCTGTTTTGTAAACACACAGAATTAGTGAAGAGTTGGTGCTTTTCTCATGACTTTTCATGCGAGGTGGAGTTGTGTGACGTGGTAAATAATAGTCACTTTAGTGCTGGTATGGAGGGCAAGCCAAACTGTTGTCATGAATCTTGCAAGTTCTGCTGTGTTTAAAAATTATTGCATACACATTGACTAAAACTTTACCTGTAGGAAGAAGAGGAATCTAATTCCAAGAACCAGAGAAATTACTGGCTTCAGGACTGTGTGTTGTCCTTGTCACCAACAAATGACCTGATGGTAATAGCTAACGAACAGAAAGCAGTCTTTCTAGTGCGTAAGTACACCTGCTGCTGAGTGTGTGTGTTAGTGCACTTTATAGTAACCAGGGCAAGATTTGTTTCCCCACGCCCCCATCTGCTTATCCACCAACTCGTGACTTCACATTGTGCATTTTCCAGGTAGTGATTGGCAAGTAAGTTGTTTTGTCTTCTCAGCTATATTTTATCTGAGGATTTTTTTTATTATGTGTAATTCGTATATACTATAAGTACCCAGTTGCTTGAGATGCTTAAAGATATTGACAATAATTTTACTCAATAAGAAAAATGAAATATTTGTATTAGTCTTAGCCATTAAGAAATACTTGAAGCCAATACTTTAGCCATTAAGAAATACCTTATTTTAATTTTCCCTTGGAAAAAATGACCCACTTGAACCAGTGTCACTTGGAGGATGGAATATTACTGTGAATTGCTTTTGAGATTTCCACCTTTGATAGAAAATTCTTCTCCATCTTGAACAGTGGGCGGCTTTATATTTTACTCTAAACTAGGGCTCTGGGAACTTTTAAAGGTACCCTCAGCTGCTGTTTACATACGTGCTATTGCCTGGGGTGCTGGGGCTATTAACAGCTGCATTTGGTGGCACGTGAGCATGATGAAGAGAAACCTCCAGATAAGGGGAATATTAAACCAAAAAAACAGCTGTTGAAGCTCAGAGTTGCATAATTGGGCAGATTGCATGGAGTTGTGATGCTGCGTTGTCATTCCCTGCAAAGTTGTGTGTTCCAAGCCTGATGTAGGCTAGTTGCTAATTTGTCACCCAAAATGAAAAGACAGCAGTACTGCTTATAAAGTTCTTATTGCGTCAAGCACAAAGAAGTGATTTAACTCCCTTTGCTGGAGAACTACCTCTGCTGAACTGCACAGTGGCAACTGCACCACACAGTGGCAGAAGTGTGTCAGGTTTGAAGTGTCAGACAAATGGCACACAACACTAATGTAATTTTGGTTATCCATTGGCACCTAGAAGATGATTCAACAATCAGATGGCAGCTGTAGTAGCACCCTGTGAATGACAGTGTTTTCTAACTTTGAATTATGATGCAATGATTAAATAGTCAGACTTAATGTGGGATTCTTATGTTCTTCTTGACAATTAAATTAAAATTTTGTATTTGTTTAAGTTCATTTTCAGGAATTTTCCCAGGAGTTTGTCCTTACTTAGTACTTCTTTCCTAAGGATCCCGGTTTCATTAATTGAACTGTATAAAATTTGATGAAGGTATTACTGTATAAATACTTTTAAACAGAACTAGACATTTCAAACTTTTAGTGGTGGGCTGTTCCAATAGAAATTTCTAAGAAAATTTGAGTTCTTTAGAAAAGTTACTAAGAATGTCTTGTTACTTTTATGATTTTCAGGGTTTGTAATTAATGCTTCATCTAAGTGTGGTAGGATGTATTGTACGGAAGAGAAGGATTGTGAGGTGCAAAACATTACAATTTTATAGATGGTGTCTTTATTCTTAATGGCAGCTAAATGGAAGCAGAGTGACAAGGGGAAAGAGGAAATGCAATATGCTGTTGGCTGGAGTGGCTCTCTGAATGTCGAAGAAGGGTAGGTGTTGAAATGCAGCTGTGATTAAAATGTTATTTTCATGGTTAGTTAATTAATAAAATGCTTTGTACTTGTACTCTTTTTTCTTTTGTCTGAGTGCATTTGTGGTCTTATGTGTTTTATTTTTGGAAACAGACATAAAGTAACCTGGGTAATCAGGAACACTATCTGCAAAGGTCACTCATGTGTTGTGTGATATCTCAGGACAAGTTCATACAAATTGAAAGAAATGTTCTCTGTGCAGATTAATGTATTTGTGAATACTTTAAGCATTTTAAGAAATCTGGGTTATCATGTTTTCTCTAAGATCCTGTTCTAGTAGGAGGAAAGGAAAGTACCCTTTTGAAAAATCTACTTTTATAGTAGAGAAGAAATTTTGTTGGGGATGTTGCAAATGGAAACGTACGACGTTGTTTTAGAAATACTTCTTTTCATTTTCAAAACCTCAAGGAATTTTAAAGTCATCTCTCTGATCAGGAAATGGGTTTGGGCTCTAAGTCATTGGAAAATTTGCTTTGATCATATGTTTGGTATTTATACAATATTTTTGCTCAATCTCTCTTCAAACAACCAGAAAGACCCTTTCTTGAATCTCCCATATGGAAGAAGATTTTGCACTTTGTTATTAAGTTTGCAACCTTGAGTTGCTGTTTGCCTTTGAATGTGCTCCCTATTGGCTTCAACCTTCTGTTGTGCTACAGGAGGTGTTGACTTAACCAACTTCTCTCCAATGTGTAAAAATCATAACCCTCTTATAAAACTGCTGCTGCTACACATTGAAACTGTTATGTATGTGCATCTTTGAATTTGTGATTTTTTTTCCTCCCATGCTACCACTGAAATTATCCTGACATCTTTTGTTAAAAAAAAAAAAAAAAAAAAAAAAAAAAAAAAATTATTNAAAAAAGGAAAAGAAAAGAAATTCTGTTTGAGAGTTTGTTTCTCGTTGCTGTTACAGCCCTGAGGGACACTTCCATTCAGAACAGTTAGCTCTCTATAGATAAGCGTAGTTATATCCATTACACTTTAATTTGTTTTTATTTATTATTCTGTGGAAGTGTAAATATGCCCATGGCTGTCAGATTGTCAGAAGATTAAATTTTTTTTTTGGTTGGCTTTGTTTTTTTCTCTTTTTCGTCCCCCAAAGTTGCCTACAATGTTCTGTGGTGGCTAAGCTTTGCTATTGGTAGATGGGGTTTCACCAAGATAAATAATGTTGCTTTGAGGATGTAATGGAATTGCAACTCATCTCAAACTCGCATTTAGAAAGCTTTCTCTAATTGTCTAGCCTGCTTATCCTTGGGGATTGGAGGTGACCTGAAATGCAAATAAGAAACAGTAATGTGGGCATTTATGCTTTAAGTGCTGTTTGGGGTGTCATCCTGAATGTATACGTTGTTTCATAAAACCCTTGTACTGCTTCTGTTTCCCCAGACAGTGTAAAACTTTATACCATGGTAACAAGTAAACCTGCTTGCCTTCTGCATGCTTTGCCTGTTGTGCATTGAGCATGCTTGGTTATTGCATTATCTGGGAAGACCATGTTAGCCCTTCAAATGCTCTCAAATTATAAGGCAGTGAAATGCAGTGGATATAAAATCTACCTAATTGCATAATGTATTAAAAATTTTATTATACTTCTTATAGTCCCGTTGAAATTTTTTGTTTGTTTGTTTTTTTTTGTTTGTTTGTTTGTTTTTTTAAAAAGTGGTAGTTCTTGCTATATCATTATAGATCAGAAAAAGTTATTTACCCTTAGGTACATGAAATCCAACTGGAATCTACTGAACCATACTGACAGAATAATAGTCTGATTTATGAAAGACAGCATTAGCAAGGTGTAATTAGCACTTATGCAATCTACTTGGGCATTCTTGAACTTGCAATTGAAAATATCTTTAAAATGGACTTTTTTTTGCTTCTTACTATGACTATATATGATGTGCTGCATTCATATATTATTAAACAATTACAGATGCTGACTTGACAAGATATCTTGTGTAGAACATAATTGCAAAACTGGAGAAAAACCCATTAATTTTATCTTTCTGTTTCTAGTGAATGTGTGAGTAGTGTACTGTGTATTCCATTGGCAAGTCAGAAGATTAAAGGACTGATATATATATATATATATGCATCACTAGTCTCTCTACATTACACTTTGATACGTGAATAGCTTAGAACAGGATTGGTTTTTAACTTCCAGTCTATCTTTGTGACACAGGAGTTCCACAGGCCGCCCTGACTGGACCTGCATTGTGGTTGGCTTCACCTCTGGCTACGTTCGTTTTTACACCGAGGTACGTTCCTCAGCATGGCAGGCCACGAGTGGGATGGTATCTTAAACATCTATCCGCTTTAAACTTTTGTTTCTGCAGATAGTGCTTTTCCCCTTTCCTAAGAAAAGGGGCAGAAATGTTCATGCTTATTATTCTTTCTCTTTTAGAATGGAGTACTGCTTCTTGCACAGCTTTTGAATGAAGATCCTGTCCTACAGCTAAAGTGCAGAACCTATGAAATTCCCAGACATCCTGGTGTCACAGAACAGGTTTTGTCAGATTATTTCAAAAGCGAAGTGGCAGTGTTATGGGGTATGGAAGGGAGTCTTCTCTCTGAATCCTCTGTGTCCTTTACCAGTTTTTGATGGGATGGACAGTTCCTTAAAACAAGAGACTCTTGATTTCTCGTTCTATGGTACATGCCTGTGTAGTTTGAGGATTCAGAATGTCTTTATTTTTTGGAGTATTTTTCTCTGTAATAGCCTTGCAAAGGAATCCTTCATTAATTTTCTGTTTATTCATCTGGGAGCACAAAGTACAATAATGCACTGATAGAGGGAGAGAACGTTACCTGACAGGTGCCAAGAGCTATGTGTACTCATTCATAAGAATGTAATTATTTCACAGAGAAGATGGCTGAAAATTAAAAAATATTTATAGGGCTAGGAACCTGCATGTCATTCTGAGTATTTCCTGCAGAGAAGGTTCTTCAGAGCTCAGGGTATTTAGTAAAGAACGTAGCTTTCTTTGCTGTCCTAGTTTAAATGAGACAAGGGTCTTTTGCTGAGGATGGGTTAGGAGAAAAGACCCAAACTTCTCTTTCTAAGCAGTTATAAATCCAAAATTAAGAGGCTTCGATTGAAGGAAAACAAATTATGGAAAAGGGAAAAATAACAGCCCTTTATTAAAAGGTATGTGTGTATTAACAGAAACATGGGAAAAAAACACAAGTAAAACAACCAAGCAATACTCCTATACCCACCAATAATCCCCTTCGAGAACAAAACCGATAAACTGGCAAAA
>VXAW01003210.1:152306-166656 GCA_013399735.1 Tyrannus savana | reverse complement strand
TCCACCTCAGGCAAAAACTGCACCTGGCAATGGCTCAGGGCAAAAAGAGACGGCTTCTCCTCCGACTATGTGTCCTGCTGTCCCCAGCCCCAGCCACGCACCATAGCCCCCCCCCAACTCCTCCCACTTCGTTGCCCAGGAGACGAGAAAAAAGTAAAGTGCAAGTCCTTATCTGCCTTGTCTCCTAGGAGACTAATGTCTGGCCATCAGCCATAGGGCTAGGTTTTTTTGTATTCTGAAGTGCTTATCTTGATAACCAGGGGGGAAGGGAGAAAATTCTTCACTTGGCTTATGAGAGCTAACTAAAACCACGACATTTGCCCTTGGCTGAATTGACTTTTTTATGCAGAAAATTAATGAAGTTATGGACATTTCCAAGTTTGCTTTTTACAAATACTCATGTGACTTAGCATGACATTTTTGGGATCAGTTTTAAAAGAAGCATTAAGAAATTTGAGTCTTCAGTTTGTCAGCAGAGTAGCATCGATGTGCCCAAGTGGTAATTCAGTGGCTAGTCCAGTTTCAGAATTTGGCTCTTGCATTCTAGAGGAACCTGTTTTTCTGTGGCCTTCACAAGCTGCTGTAACTTATGCGTTTACTTCCTAAACCTTAAAATAGATTAAGCAAACAAGTTGTTGAAAGAAGATAAAAATATAAAACTATTTGCCTAAATAATTTTTTTGGACAGTTTAATACTGAATTTCTGTAGTTTTGCCTTAGTCTGTTGCCTGTGGCTTGTTAGATATTAACTCTCTGGATGTAATCCTCATCTTTGTGTAGTTAATAGTGTGAAATGCCAGAAAATAAGCTGCTCCTGCAGTAACAGTGATCTGTTTTTTGTCTCTCTTCTCTTATTTTTTCCACAGAATGAAGAGCTCAGTATCTTGTACCCAGCAGCAATTGTGACAATTGATGGGTTTAGCCTCTTCCAGTCCCTTCGTGCATGTCGCAATCAGGTAGCAAGAGGTACGTTTAAGAGGACGTGTTTATTTTTGACTGTTAATAGTACCTACGGTAGATGAAATTTACTTAGGTTAAATATCAATTCAAGGTGGAATTTAGGTCTTTCTTACTTGTCCATCTGTTGTTGACATCTGCTGCATACAGGAAAACTTTGTCCTTTACTGAAAGAGCCCAAGTTGTCCAAGTAGTGCAGACTGCCTTGTTCATGCTCACCATAACACTGTACAGTGTTTCTGGCTGGAAGAGGGTTAATGTTCTTTTGTTTTGCTTGTATGGGGCAAAGTTTTGGATTTGTGATGAAACAGCACTGATAGCATGCCAATGTTTTAGCTATTGCAGAACAGCACTCACACAGTGTCAAGGCTTTTTTTTTGGTTTCTCACACTGCCCTGACAGTGGGTTCACTAGAAAGTGGGAGGGGACACAGCTGGGACAGCTGACCACAACTGACCACAGAGATATCCAGCACTAAATGATGATAAGCCAGATAATAAAAGCTGGGAGGAGAGAAGGAGAGAGAGGGAACCTTCAGAGCTATGGCATTTGACTTCCCAAGTAAATGTTATGTGTGATGAAGCCCTGCTTTCCTGGAAATGGTTAAATACCTGCTTGCTGATTGGAAGTAGTGAAGAAAATTAACTATTTTACTTTGTTTGCATGCTGTCTTTATCTTAACCCACAAGTGTTTTCCCTTTTGCTCTTCTCACTCTCTTCCTCATCCCCATAAGAGGAAGTGAGCGAGTGGCTGTGTGGTGCTTAGCTGCCCACTGGCATTAACCCACAACATACTGCTAAGGTGCTTCTTAGCATGTCATGGTGCTGATTTCACTGTCAGTGGAATGCTCTTCCTCCCAGTAAGGACTTCATTAGAAGTGATAATGCTGTGATGATTTCAGTAAAGGTCACTGCTCTTTGCATTCGTGTCTAAGAGCTTTGGATACTTGGTTTGACTGTGCAGACTTTGATCCCGTTCCTTTAGTACAGTCACTTTTCATACTCTAATTTGGAAACAGGGTCAGTTTTTAAGCATGAGAGGAAAGCTAAGTGACAGTACAGTGTGGTAGGTGGCTCAGGTATGGTGCTGTTACAGTTCTGCAAGATAAATCATTAAACGAGTGCTGTTGCTGAATTGTTCTCCCGAATTTCCTGATGGTTGTTCTCACTGAACTTCAAATTTGTGAGATTCTTGTTTCCCCTCCAGCAACTCACATCAGCAGACAATCAAGGCTGGACATGGGTGGGAAACACAATGGATCTGCCAGCATGACAGCATTAGGAACTGTTTGGACAGCAGCACCCCTAAACTAAGGCTTGAGCCTTACCTAGAAGGGATGAGTAGTAAAGAACTGAGAAACGTGGCTGTGGTGAAACAGCTCTTCTCTGAATCATGTGGGGATGGCCGGTAGGAATGGATTGCTCACTTTTTCTTTCAGTTCAGGGCAAAGTGGCATGAAATGAAGCTAGGTGATAGTAAATTCAAAATAAAAAGTAGGCATGTTTATGCAGTGTGAGGTTAAATTGTGGAGTTCCTTGCCTGAGGTTGATGTGGATGCTAAAGGTGCACTTGAGCTCAGAGGGAAATGGACTGATTAGTAAAGAAAGCTGTGGAGGTTACTGAGTGCTTAGAGCTTACTTCTTTTTGTCTTCAGAAGCTGTTGTTTTAGAGGAAGCATCAAATATGTGTCCTTATTCTAATATTCTTCCCTAGACATCTGGTTTTAGCCCTTCTCAGATCCTAATCTGCCCTGTTAAATGGTTTCCTGGGCCTATCTAATAATGTGTGTCCTTCTTAAGGAAAAAGTAGTGCTTCCATGAAAATATGAGAGAAGACAAAACATTTGAAAATCAGAAATGCAACAAATACAAAAGAAAAGACTGTAATGAGAAATACCCAACTTTATGTAATACTTTAACAAGCTAGACACACTCTGCTCTTTCAGTGAGAGATCACCATTTGCAGAGAAGCACTTATAGCTTGTTTTAATATCTGCAGCTGGAGTTCTGTATCTTCCTTCATTCTTGATTATCTGTGTTTGTGGCAATAGGTATTTTGAAAGTTTCAGTCATTCATTTAGTTTTACCACTGTTCTTACCTCTCACTTTTACACATGTAATGAATGTGCTGACCTTGCAAGTACTTGGGCAGAGGAGTTTGCACTTAAACACACCCAGACCACAGAAATAAATTGTAGTTGCTTTTTAAAATTGTACAGAATATTATACCATAAATAACTCATGAAACAAATCTCTCTGCAAGTATGAGATATAGTTGTGATGGAATGTCATGTTCAGTTCTATTCAATCAATTTTTTAAATGTTTTAATTTCATGGAGGCAAATATTTCAAAAGGCCATTTTATCTCAACAGGTGTTTGTATGTTAATTTAAAACTAGGTTACTTTGTGACTTCAGATTGTGTCAGGTTTTTCCCCTCTGTTATGCTATTCCTTTGTCTTCGACTCAGTAGAAATTTTTTTGTGTTTTATCAACTTTTGTCAGCTGCAGCATCTGGCAATGAGAATGTTCAGCCTCCACCATTAGCTTATAAGAAGTGGGGTTTGCAAGATGTGGATACGATTGTTGACCATGCTAGTATTGGTAAGCATTTCTGTTTAATTTCAAGTATTTAAATACGTGAAATGAATGCTTTCATACTGTTAAATTTGGCTTGGGAGCACTTAATGGTACTGGTTTGATAGAAATAAATACTGGGAGAAGGCTGTCACAGTGAATGATCTCATTAACCATTATAAAAAATACATTTTACCTTCTTTTCTAGTCTGATTGAGCCTTCCCTCTCCACTTGAGGGGAGAAAGGATGTTTGAGCTGTAACTGTCTTGTCCTTTTGTTGTTTGGTAAGAAGCAGCTGAGAGAGACTAAATCAGACGCATTTATTCCCATTTCTGTCAGGCAGGTTAAGACTGGTAAGGGTCTTTCCTGAGTCTAGCATGCAAAGAAAATAAAATTTGAGATTGTTTCTTTCCAAAAAATTCAAATTGACTTTTAGGCTCTCAAAGACTTTTACCCCTCAGCCGAGGTTCTTGTCAGAGAGGCAGATCTGAGGGACAGTAAGCTTTATTTCTCTTCCACACTTTCTACAAAAGCAGGTAAGAGGTCAGAAGGCTGCTATCAAGACAGCTGAAATGAATTTGGTACATGTATTTTTGCTGCTGAACTCTCCTGATTTTTTTTTTCCCCTGAACAAATGAACTGTGCTTCATAATTAACCTAAGTACATTAGGTTATTTCTGCTGTGTTCTTTGGAATTTCTGTGGTTAAAACTGTTCCTCCACCCTTCCCCCGAATGTTGTGTGGTCAGTCCAGAAGGCAGGAATGTATTTAGACTTCTGTAGCAATTGCGTGCCTTTGTTCTGGAAGTATAAGACATTCACTTTAATGTTTTTGTTAGGCATCATGACACTGTGTCCTTTTGATCAAATGAAGACTGCCTCCAATATAGGAGGATATAATGCAACCATAAAAAACAGCCCACCTGCTATGTCTCAGTATGTTACTGTTGGAGCCAATCCTTTCACTGGTTTCTTTTTTGCCCTGGAGGTATGTACTACAAAGCTGACTTGCTGAAACTTTGAGTAATTAATCCTACTTTTTTTCTGTATGAGTATTTCTGAAGTATTTTATGCTGACATTTCCCCTTCTTCATCTTCTAAAACTGGAATGATTTGGAGTGAATATGATAGTAATGTCTAGCACAGATTCCTGCTAATGAGAATTAATATTTTCTATCTTAAAATGAATGTGGTAGTCAAGTAACTTAGCTTTTAAAAAATTTTTACTTTATTGCCAATTAAGTGACTTAAATTTTTTTGAGAAATTGATATTGTGTAAACATGCATCTTAAGGATTTTTGGAGGTCTTTAGCCTTTGGTCATGTACACACATGGCCTGAGTATACTGTAGTGACTTCTTGTAGAAGAAAACTGAAATTTATGCTTAAACTGTGCCACATTCACATCATCTGTTGTGCTGGAGGAATAGGATGTCAGTGTAGCTGTGTCTTGTACAGTCAGAGCCTACGTGTGTGCTGTTCTTACCAGGATCAAAAGTTGTGCTAGAATTGGAATTCAGATTTTTGTACTTGCCTTTTCAATATGTTTGTGAAACAACTGCTTATATTGATATTTGCAAGGATGCCAAAGCCGTACACCAGCTAACTCTCCGTGATAAATCATACACAGGGTTTTTTTAACTTCTGTTGCAGACAAACATACTGAGCTACAAGTGACTTGCAGGAGGATTTTGAAATGGTAAAGAGATGTCAGAATGGCTTTTCTGGGGGCAATGAATTAAAATTTTGCAGAGTCTTAAAGCTATGCTTTCTGAGCTGAAAGTCCATAGGAGGCCTGAAAAACTATTCTGCAGTTGAGTTCAGTGTAAGAACTATTTCTTGGCTTTCTAAAGGCTTGTTCCTTCATTTCAGGGTGGCTCACAGCTGACTATTTCTTGACTTTCTAAGCACTTTATTCCTTTCTTTCAGGGTAGCTCACAGCCACTGCTGTCTCATGTTGCCTTAGCTGTTGCAAGCAAACTGACTTCAGCATTGTTTAATGCTGCCAGGTAATAAAATAAATTACCTTTTTTTGTTTGTTTTAGTAATAACTGCATAATAGTTTGAGGATTTTTGGGACCATTAGTGTAATTCTGCTTATGTGGTTTTTCTATTGCAAGTGGGTGGCTTGGTTGGAAGAGTAAACATGAAGAAGAACCTGCCCAAAAACAGAAACCAAAAGTGGAACCTGCGACCCCATTGGCAGTGAGGTAAGTTGACTTTTTTCACTCTCAGTTGCTTTAGATCTCTTGTGTTTTTATGTATTTGAATTATTTTGAAAAGTGAGTAATTGATGAATATGTTTATTTTTTTTTGACTTGAAGAAGTGATGATAGTTTGAGGGTCATTTGTTTTAAGCTTAGTTCCATTTCAGTTTATCATTCTGGACAAGTAATTTCTCATATCTTTCACTTCCAGTGTGTGGGTTCATTGCTACTGTACAAGAACAGTGTGCACATACCTATGACCGTATAAGCACACAAATATCACTCCTGAAGCTTAGCACCAAAGTGCTTCAAAGAAGCCACATGAAATGCTTGCTGATTGTGATAGTTTAAAGCCCTTCGCAAAAACTAGGAGGTATCCTGTTTCCCTGCTGATTGTGGAGAGAGAAGAATGGGAACATATGACTGTAACCTAATGTTAATGTTAAAATGTTAAAAGCTGAGAAAGGACTAAATTAATTCCTGATGGTTCTCCCTTGTTTTTTTAGAGTATTCTCAAGACTCTTCAGCAATAAGAGAGGGCATATAAAATAACCCAGTGCTCTGTGATCCTTGCCTGACAGTGCATGACAAGACCATCACTTATCCTAGTTTCTGAACTTTGATTTTTCAGTAGGACTTAAACAGATCTATAATACATCCTGGTAGACAACACAAAAACTTTTTTCATAATTTTCTCTTAATTTCACCCGTACCTTACATTACCTTAAAAAAAGAAATCTTACTCCTTATAAGAAAACCTGTTAACTATTTCTGAAGAAAAAGAGGTATCTATTGTTTTTGCTTGCTTTTATTATTTTTTTTTAGGTTTGGACTTCCAGATTCCCGTCGCCATGGTGAAAGAATATGTCTTTCCCCATGTAACACTTTAGCAGCAGTAACAGATGAATTTGGAAGGGTTATTTTACTGGATGTTACAAGAGGACTTGCGGTTCGCATGTGGAAAGGTATGATAGTGTATATTAATATAGCAAATAATATTCTTCAAAACACATTGGCTTCTTATGTTCAGACTTAAAATGTCAAATGTATTATATAGATTTTTCTTATTTTTTTATCTTCACAGACTGTTTCCCAAGAGAAAGCTTTTAACATAACAATTTTTTGGAAGAGCTTTAGCTCTGTTCTCCAAGGTTCTTTTGATAAGCTCTAGTACCTTCTTTAATTCTGCTCAGAAAATAAACATTTTAAAAATGGGTAAGAAGATACACAGCTTGTTAGATTGAGCAAGAAGGGAGTCCTCAGTCTCTTCTAAATTGAGGGCAGATGTTAAGCTCTCAAGTTTTCATTATATCTAATGCCACTACAATTTTTATTTCCTCTGTAGAATCACAATTTTGAAGCTTTTTATGAGGTGGAAAATAAGCTTTAAGAACAGGTGGAAAATCTCTGGCTCTTTTCTCTCTCTTCTGCATAACCAATTCAGAGGATTAGTGGTCATGAATACAGTAGCTACTTCAGTGACATACTGACAGTGTAATAGCTGGAGTAATCTTGTTTCCCCTGTGCATTTTTCTCTTATATTTTGAAGCTTATGAGTTATAATGTATACTTTCTGATATTTTGTGACATTTTTTCTTTTTTTTACCGAGAGCTTCATGTTATCTAGGTAGTACTGTTAGAGTCCCAAGGTTTATTTGATAGTTGGATACATATTTACAATTTGCCAACCTCTCCCCAGTGAGGTTGTTGGGATGTGAAGTAGCTTCCTCTTTTCTTTTTCTAAGCAAAACTGTCTGCTGAATTAAATGTTTTGGATCATGCCTTTTCTCATGAATTGAGTTGTGAATACTTGTCAAACTTCTCAGTATAACATACCTTGTTATACACTTGGTTTATACATTAGTATTTCACTTGTGGTTTGGAGTCTTCAATTCTACTTGCTAAACCATTACATAGTTCAGTGATGTCATTATAACATCTCTACCTTTTTTGTTTAAGAAGATTTTATGCAACAGAGAGAGAAGATGAGTATTTTTGTCTCCTTAAAAGTGCATTTTAATCATGAAAACATATGAATAAAAACTTACACTGCATAGTCTATTACATAGGGTATTAATCGGTGTACACTAATGAACTTCTGTCTTCTCTTACCAAGGATACCGTGATGCAGAAGTGGGTTGGATACAGACTGTAGAGGACCTTCAGGAGAGGGAAAGTGAGAAGATGGATTCTTCTCCTTTTGGAAACGCACAGGGTCCAAGCAGGGTAGCTCAGTTCCTTGTGATCTATGCTCCAAGGAGAGGCATTCTGGAAGTGTGGAGCACGCAGCAAGGGCCTCGGGTTGGAGCCTTCAATGTGGGGAAATACTGCAGGTAAGAAACAGTATTAGGCTGTGCTGCTGCAGTAAATGATATGTGGGTATGCCAGTGGTAGAAGTGCCAGTGGTGCTGGAAGGCACCTTTTGTGCTGCCCAACAGTGTTTCTACTGAATGCAGCTTGTTGTTGTTTTATAGAAAGGGGCTTTGTCATATTGTATCACTCTACAGTCTTTCCTTAAAAATGTGTTTAACCACTGTTAAACCTTAGCTTTATAAAACTTGTTGCCTTTTTATCTAGTGTATGGAAGGGGAAGGTTGATAATTTTGTTCTTTGCTTTAAAGGCCATTTTTTGTTTGTTTCAGGTTGCTGTATCCTGGTTATAAAATAATGGGTCTAAACAATGTGACCAGTCAGGGATGGCAACCCCAGACTTACCAGATATGCCTTGTTGATCCAGTCTCTGGAAGTGTAAAAACTGTCCATGTACCTTTCCATTTAGCACTGAGGTAAGGACTTTCTAAGCCCTATCTAACTCAATTAATTTCATTATTGTTTGCAATTCTGTTTTTTGTTTTCAAGTTGAATAGTACTCTGTAATAGTCTCATTAGTTTGTATGCATTACTTGATTTTCCTTAGTGTGATGTTACCTTAAAGTAGCATAAATAATTAAAGAATATGAGTCTTGAATCATTCCCTTTAATTCTCTTCACTTATAAAATTAAAATTCTTGTCCTTCAGTGATAAAAAGAGTGAGCGAGCAAAGGATATGCATCTAGTGAAGAAACTAAATGCTCTACTCAAAGCTAAAACCTCAGATCCAGGTAGGTTCTTTTGTGTAGTTTCTGAAGATTGTATGTTATCAGCTGCTTCTTGGGTTATCAGTCCTGTAAGTGTACAAACACAAGGCTGATTGTGGTGCATTCTGACAACTGTATGTGCTATGGGTTATAATCTTCAGGTACCTTGGTTTGGGTTTTTTTGTTTCTTTTATTTTTAATAAGCTACCAGATTAAATTTGTTAAATTTGTTTAATAATTAAAGTATAAATCTTGTGCCATGAATAAACAACACTTTGGGTGCTTCCATAAAACATGGTCTGTTTCCAATCCACTGTACTTCATAATCTAGTTCAGCATTTGAATCTAGATATTCTTCTTCTTCTAAGTAATATGTATTTCTTACAAAAGAGACTTGGGAGTAAGAGATGTCACTGAGCTGTTATTTTGTTTGATTTTCCCCAAGCTTGGCAACTTCTGTAATAGTATCTTCATCTTGATAGCATGAAACCACGTGCATCTTAACTGTGGTGCAGTTTGACTTGCTCTTCAGAAGACATTTGAGAATGATGAATTGAAGTTGTGATTGTGTCTTTGTTTGCAGATTTAATTGAAGCTGAAGCAAAGGAATTAATACTTGATATCAAATACCCTGCTACAAAAAAACAGGTGAACATTTAGAAGCCAGTATTCTTTAATATTAGAAAAATACTGCATTATCAGATTAGAGTGCTAAATCTTTTTAAATGGTTCAAAATATTTTATTTTTTCCCTAAGGCTACTTGAGGCAAATAATTGAGGTGTTTGGGGTTTTGTTGTTGTTTTTTTTTTTCCTGGGTTGTTTTTTTACAACATATTGGCTGGAATTAATTTTGACTTATGAGTTTCCCAAGGCATCTTTCATGATAAAAGTCAAAATAATAAAAAAAGGGCAGATCTCTCAGTATTATGTGTGGAGGCAAAATACAGATGAAAAACGGTGGTCCAAGCTACTACTAGCTTAATTTGTATTTTTTATGGTAAAATTAAGTGAATTTTTAATTCTGTTGAATGTCTGCTTAACAGGCTTTGGAAAGTATATTGACAAGTGAACGTGTGCCACTTTCATCTCTCACAAACATCACTCAGACATTAATGGATAATTTAAAAAAACAGGGTAGGTGGATATTTATTTTGCAAATATGGAGAGGCATTTGCACTTTGTCTGCAGTGCTGTAAGACTATTGTAGAACTATTCTGTTCCACAGGGAGACCAGACTTGGTCTGCTTAGTTTTGCTGCTGGATATCACAGGATGTTGCTTTTGCATGTCTTTTTTTTTTTAAATGCAGACTGCAAATAGCTTGCTAGTAAGTATGCTTTGCTATGCTTGCTGTGTGCCTAGTAACTTGTGATTATATTTAAAAACAAACCAACACCAGCAACTGGGCTGGGTACTTGTGTCCAGTAAAATCTTCTTCCAGAAAAAAGCTTTCCCAGGCTTTTGCCTGTAGATATTGTAATTTATTTTTTCTCCAGGATTTGGTAGCTTCGATTTGGGAATTTTAACGTAGTGGAAGCACAAAATCCTTATCACTGAGAGTCTGAGCTGTGACCAGATGCCTAGTATCTTTTTTTTTTGTAATCTTTGCTAAAGTTAACAAAATACTTCATGTTTTGCTAGAGGTTTCAGAGCCCATGTCAGGAAATGGCATTACCAATTCAAAATCTTGTTGTTAAAATTCTGCTCTTGCAGAATTTTGTTCCTTTGAAATTCTGCAGTTGGATCTTTTTAAATGGGGTGAACCTTCTTTGTGCTTGAGGTGTGCTCGACCCCATTTTGGAGACCCAACTGGGTATTGGGGATTAAAGTGGAGAACCATGTGCCTGCCACTTCCTTTGCATGTGCTGGACTTTCTCAGCAATAGAAACCTGCTGCTTTTTTTTTTGTTGTTGTTGTTCTCACTGGATTCATATTGACTTGTTAGAGGATGAGTCTTTAGCAACACGAGTCAAGAAGTCCCTACCACTGTTGTGTGCAAGTACTGAATAAACCATTTGTCCCTTCTCCTGCCTCAGTGAGACTCACAATGTGTTTTTGTGGTTTCAAAGACTTAAATAAGAAATCTTTCCTTCATTTGTATCTGTGGTGGGGTTTTTTACAGTTTTGTTGAAGAAGGTAGAGGAAATTGAGAACTTCATGCATGCAGTTCTCTATCTAATTTTGTTTTGGCATTCTAAATTGCTGGCATTATCCATATCTGTTAGAACTCCTAAAAACCCCAAACTAAAAGGGAAACATGCCCTTTAACACTGAAGAGAGATTGCGTACACAAAAGAGCTGTGTACTTCCTGAGGTCTGTTCATTTGTGTATTTTTCATCATTAAACTCCTGTTGTCATGCATAACATTATTTCCCCACAGTCACAATAAACAACAAACTTGGCTGGTGTTCCAGCCTTCTAATTTCAGAAGCACATATCTCCCCTTCTGTCTAGTAGGTAAAAGATAAAGCAAAGCAGATGCTGGGCTCTGTGAATGCTGTGGTTGTGAAGACAGGTTAAGTGACTGTGCTTTTTTCTCTGTGTGTTCCTCTCTTGTTTGTAGCATTTTTATTAGCAGTGTATCAAAAGGGTTTAAGGGTTCCTAGGGTGAAAATCATGTCTAGAAGCAGCGTCAGGTGAAAATGATATATTCAGATGTATCTTTTGTATAGGAAGGTTCTTTTAGGATCTATCCAAAATGCTCTCTTTTAAAAAAATAAGGTGGAACAGAGGTATTTTTTTGACATCGTGTTGGTGTTAGTTTCCTGTATTCTGATTGCTTTAATTCTTATTGGAATTCGAATGTCAATAGATAATGAAGTTTCTGAGTCAAAGATTGTCAAAATACAAAAGGCAGTGTCTTGCTGAGATGAAATTTAATTCATATCAGTAGGTACCTACATTTCTTCTGATGCAAGAAATATGCTTACAACGTTGGCAGAATGAATAAAAGATTAGGAGTTGTTATTCTCAATAAAAGGAAATAGGAACTGTATTTCAATTTTTGACAATCTCTGGTTTGGCCTTAAACCAGGAAAAGACAGTAGATTTGCCTTTGTTCAGTTCCACATTGTCAGTCTCCTTCAGTTTATTTATGATCCTGATATCTTTCTCCAGTACCTCTTGTAAAAATAATTCTTGTTTTATACTGCTGTGAACAGAATGTAATCATTGCAAGCAGCAGTGCATCAGAAAATTACACAGAGAGAGAAATCCTCTGTTTCTCAGTATGTTTCACTATTCCAGGCTATATATTCAAATTCAAATGCAGTTTTGTTTCTCCCCAGAGCTGGAGTGTGTGGATGAAGGACTGCTGCAGTTCTGTGCAAACAAGTTAAAGCTGTTACATCTTTATGAACTAGTTAGCAAACTAAATTCCCAAAGCATACAGAAAAACACTTCACCTTCAGATAATGTAAGTAAATTGAAAATTCAGTTGTCTTATAAAATCAAGTGATGATGTAAGCATAACATTATGTTTTCAAAGCCTCAGGTAAAATAAGTAGGTAAGCAAGTTACCTATTTTTGTGGCTTGGAACTTTTAATGAAATAATTATTTATACTACCTTCCCTCCATCCTTATAAAAATATCTAGTACTTCATCTACCTAGTGTTCTTTAGGAGTCACATGAAACTGAGATAGAAATTAAAGTAGAACTAGGATCTCCTGTTTTCAGTCCTTTATCCAAAGTACGTAGCGTATTCGTGGTTTTGGAGGGATATTCTGGATCCAGTAGAAGTTAAAAATTTGGATATTTGTTTTTGTAGCAGCATAATTTGGCTTGCTTTTGATATAATTTGTAAAGCTGCTTATACATTTATAAAAGCCATACTGGTATTATATAGGCTTGTTTGCTTGATGGGCAATTGTTATACTATGAGCATGATCTAAAAATGCGAATTTTACCTGCTCTAGTCTTTAAAACGTAGCTAGGCAAGGTCTTCATTTGAGCTATGTGAATAACTGCTTTGGAGATTATTCAATTGTTTTTGACCTTTTAAAAGACATTTTTTAATGTTCAGTATGAAATATTTTGACTCTTCTGACTTTTTTAAAGTTTTTACTTTGTTTTGAAAACCATCCATTTGTATAAGTCTTGTGACGTGGGATTTTTTTTGGCTTTTGCTTTTAAGGACTTGGCTAAACTGCTTCGGCTTGAAGAAAAAGATTTTCATAGGCTTGAAACTTTACTGGAGAACTACAAGAAAGAAAATACTCAAACCACTGTCCAGTTTTCTGATGAGAAGGATGACGTATTGTCTGTGAAAATGTTCTTGGAATATTTGGAATATGAAAAGGATGTGATTAATGTGAAAAATATGGAAGACGGAGAATATGTGGCTTTAGGTAAGAGGTATTGAACTGTTTGTCGAATTACTCAGACTGATTATAATCCAAGATGCTATAAATATGTTAGCCTTAATTTGGAGGTCTTAACAGTCTGTCTCACCTTGAAGTGGTATATAACAATGCCTGTCACTTTGCCATGAAATCCAGAGACCTTTCCTTCCCCGTGATGGTACTGAGAGTGTTGAACAGGGAATGATTGTAATTCGCCTGGAGGAGAAGGGGAGGGTGAAGGGGAAGGCATTTCCCTCTGTTTGGGCCCTTGGAGGAGAAAAGGAGTAATTTGGAATAGGTTCCGCTGGATGGCTCCCGAGAGATGGAGATGCTGAGGACAAATACCAGCTCAGTGTCATGGCCAGAGATCTTCCCGTGCCATGAGCACAGCACCATAACCCGAACCCAGCTCCCAAAAGCGTCAAACAGCACAGCAGGGAACATGAATAACAATTAATGCGTTGCATAAAAGACAGCTCTGAGAGCAGATACATCAGCATTGTGACCACTTGACTATTAAACTAATGTAATGAATGCTTATAACAAATTTATTTTAACAGGCTCTGGTCAGATCTGTCATCATCTCAACCCTTCGTGTCCCATGTTGGGCATCAGAAAAGAAAGTTGTGGTTTAACCTGGTGGGCAGGTGAACACCACACAGCCACTTGCTCTCTCTCCCCCTTCCCTCCACTGTAGGGTGAAGGACAGAATCAGGGGAAAATCCCAAGAAGCAAAATTTGGGTGTGTTCCAGTTTAAATGGGACAAGGGTCTTTTGCTGAGGATGAATTAGGAGGAAAAGACCCAAACTTCTTTTTCTAAGCAATTATAAATCTGAAATTAAGAGGCTCCGATTGAAGGAAAACAAATTATGGAAAAGGGAAAACAAAAAAACCCAGCCCTTTATTAAAAGGTATGTGTGTATTAACAGGAACACAAAAAAAACCTAAGTAAAACAACCAAGCAATACTCCTATACCCACCAATAATCCCCTTCGAGAACAAAACCGATAAACCGGCAAAAAGGAAATTTAAATAGTTCAATTTTTAGCACCCTTTGGTGCAGTTCCAGCCACAGTCAGCAGGGGGCACCGTCGGGTCACTGGAGATGCAAGATTTGTAATGTCCTGTACCATTCACCCAGGTGGCGCTGTTGGGTCACTGAAGGTGCAAAAACTTGTAGTGTCCTATT
>VXAW01003210.1:109091-152225 GCA_013399735.1 Tyrannus savana | reverse complement strand
CCACCCCCGCCTCCAACCCCTTCTCCTCCCCCTTTGTTGCTAGGAGACTAATTGCGGCCATTACTGGCCCAGCCGATTTCTTTGTCCGCCTAAATGGCTCATTCACAGAGCACACACGCAGGGGGGAAGGGGAATTAAAAATTCCTTGCTGAAATCAGAACTATGACAGGGTGGTAAGAGAAAGACAGTTTAATAGGACAGAAAAGGAAGTGAAAGTAATAATAATGATGATCATAAAAGAATTACAGTACACAAAACAAGTGATTCGCAATGCTCACCACCTGCTGACCAATACCTAGGAGTTCCCAGCCACCTTTCCCCCTAGTTTATGTACCTACAGTTATGTCATATGGTATGGAATATCCATGTGCTAGTTTGGCCAGCTGTCCTGGCTGTGTCTCCTCCCAGTTGTTTTGCTCCCCAGCCTGCTCACTGGAGTGCTAAACAGTGGTGCCAGAAGATGAAAAGTCCTTAAATTAGTGTAAATAATACCTAACAACAGCTAAACCATCAGTGTGTTAGCAACACTGTTCTCACCCTAAATCCAAATCACAGCACTGTACTAGCTACTAGGAAGTAAATCAACTCCATCTGAGCTGAAACCAGGACATCCAAACAGTACAGTAACCTTTGTTTTGTTATAAATCCTACCACTGTAGGAGTCATGCCAAGTAGAACACTTGCATCCTTTATAGTGAACCTTCTTATCCACTAAGGGGAAACCATCAGGGTATCCTGGATGTAACTTACTCCTTTGTATTGCACTCAGTGTGACCTGATCAATAGATTATCTTTCACATAAGGGTAAGGGGAGAAGCTGTGCGTTTAGATGCCGTTCCTTATGTCAACTGATCTTTGTTTCAGGCAGCTTTTTCTTCTGGAAGTGTTTGTGTGGGGAGAGTTCCATAGAGGAAATGTGTGATGCATTGGAATCAGCAGGTTTTACTCCACAAACCTTGTTGGTAAGATCCTTATTGCATAATTTAAAACTTTGAATTAGTATTTTGAAAACAAACCATTGACAAGAAAAATTCTGCATGTTGATCCTTGGATTAATGTTGTGTTCAGACTGTGTTCAAATACTCCCACATTCAGTTCTTTAGTTGTTCATATTTGCATTTTCCTGTTAAGAGATACCAAAAAAAAAAAAATTCTCCAGTAGAAAATGTGGGAATGCCTAGAATTTGCACTTAGAACTGCAAATGTTATAAAATTTTGCTGAACATTTCTTCTGCAAAGAAGTAAAAAATAGCAAAAATTATGAGATTAGTTAATTTCAGGGACTAATTAATTTGTTAGAATTCCTTTTTGCAAGCAAACAAGGAAATTTAGAAGAAAAGTAAATTTTTCAGAGTCATTAGTAATGTTCAGACAATCATCTTTATCTTTCATCTACATGGAATTGTAGTTTTGTGCTACTTTATTTCCATCCACTTCTTAACGGTGGAAATGTTTATTTCAGTATTATTTGCCCATGTGAAGGTTTTCAGCTGTAATGTTTGTAACTGCTAATGTCTGCCAAGTTGAGCCTTTAAGAGAGGGTGTTTTCTAGGATATCTTTCTAAATTAAAGCTAGAGATGGTATTGTTTAATTTCAAAATCTGTCACAGTGTGCCTTATGCAGTATATTTTTAACTTCTTGTGTTAATATAATGGTTCATGGATGTAATATCTAGCCTCTATGACAGAAAATTTGTTTGAGAAAGTGTTTGCATTACGTATATTATGATATTAGACTTTCATTCTATTGCTTTAATTCCATATTCTCTTTTCTTACAGTCACTCCTTCTCAATTTATGGCTTTCCAAGGAAAAAGATATTCTAGACAAACCAGATTCTGTCAGTTGCCTTCACACTATGCTGTCACTTCTGAGCAAGATGAAAGGTGAGATGTGCATTTGGAATACTTAAATGCAATGTTACTATTATTAGAAATCTGCTACTCTGACTAGCCTGTGTTATCACTTAGGGCTTTTCCCCCTCACAGATTGTGTAACAGAACTAAGTGCTGCATGTTTATGGACTAACTAAAAATACAGTAAAAATCTGAAGTGTCACAGTTAAAGGCCTGTTTCATGCCTTGTGTTTTCACTCAACACAAAGTTGACACAACTCCCATTTGGCACCAGAAGGCGGCTGTCCAGCTCACTTTCCTCACATTTTTTTGGATGTATAATCCTGTTTCTACTTGGTGCTGACTGACTCTCAGATGATCTTGAGGCACTGTTATTCTAGCAGCATTTGTATATTAAACATTTCCGTAACTCGAGGAGTACTCTATGAAGTCAGTTTGCCATTACTGAGGGTAGGTTGTATACATGTATGAATATTGATTCTCCTACCTCACACAGAGCTGCTGTGGGTAAGTCTGTGCCAGGTTCCCTTATATATACGTCACCATTATCAGCTTGACACTGGAAGCATGAACAAGCTGCTGCTGCTCTCTGAATAAATGAGTGCTGCTGAACATGAGGCAGTCTGAAGAGAGGCAGTTTGAATGCAGGGAATATGGCATCTTGAAATCACAAAAGAAGCTGTCTGCATGGTGAAGTGTCGTTTTGTAGTATTCCCTAGATCTAGTAAGCATACAGCAGGTTTGCTGCCTAGTAATCTAGATCTACTGTCTGTTTCCTACAGATGAATTTTGGAGAATGGGTGATTCGCATTTTATTTTAAATTTGAGTTACAATGTAGAAATTGGGTGCTATGTATATAAAAAATGATAATGTAGAGTAATTGGGAACATATATAAAAAAATGATAATGTAGAATAATTGGAAATTGCTCCTAATACAAGCTGTATTAATTAGTGCTGGTTTCAGGGTTGGTTGCTACTGTGCTGGTTTTGACACCTGGTGATCCAAGTTGTTTCCTTTCCTCCCTTTCCCTTCAGTGGCTATAGACGAGTCATGGGACACTCAGTCGGTTTCCCCCTGGTGGCAGCAAATGCGCACGGCCTGTGTTCAGTCCGAAAATAACGCGGCTGCCTTGCTGTCTGCTCACGTTGGACACTCTGTAACTGCACAGATAATCGACAGTGTGACAGAGAAAAAGGTGAGTCATCTGGGACCTGCCCCTTCTATTTTATTTAATATATCAGTTCCATGCAAATTACTGTCTTTGTAATAGAAGAACATCCTCAGCATTCATTTGTTGCCATTCTAACATGGGAATAAGCATGCCATCCTGCAAGCCTGAAAATTTGCATTTAAGGTATATTATGCTGAGGTGAATCGATGCTATATTGAAATCATTGACTCAACATATTTAAATATGTGATGGAAACTGTACATTGAGTTTTTCTCGTGATAGCAAATGATGCTGACAATCTTAAAGCCCACATGGTTCCCACATAAATTAAAGTGCACTGAACTTTGGGTGGTAAACCTGTTATAACACGTTTATGTGATTTACTTTTTTATGTGATTTTATTTTTTTTAAGTGTACTGTTGGATTTTTATGTTACTTACGTTACTCTCTCTTATTAAGGTGATGGGTGTTTGGTTTTCTTGGCAGTAAATATCTTTGCAAAGTTGTGATTAAGACTGTGAAACTGCACAGCATTGCAATTCAAGATGAATGGAAAATGCCAGTCCATTTCTAAACAGTATTAGGCATATGTGTGTTTTACTACTTGTATTAACAGATTATATGGGGCTTAGGTGGTATTTAGTCCTCTAAATAGAACCTTGGTTTGAAAGAGACCTTAAAGATCATTTGGTTACAACTCCAAATGATGCCGTGGGCAGGGACACCTTCCATTAGCCCAGGTTGCTCAGAGCCCCATCCAACCTGGCTTTGAACACTTCCAGAGATGGGACATCCACAGCCTCTCTGGGCAACCTGTTCCGCTGCCTCACCACCCTGACAGTGAAGAATTTTGAATATGGTAGGACATGGAAATATAGGTGGATTATTCATACATGTAGCAAAGGTGTATAGAGTGGAGGATTTAAAATACTTTTGAAGGGATTTTAAGCCACTTTTCAGCTAAATATGAAATTATAAAAGGAACTGTAAGATGATCTTTTAGATTCTTTTATTTTCTTAGGCTTTTATTTAAGGATCTATGCGTCTTCTAAGAAGTGTAAGATATTAATTTATCTTTGCATAGCAGTTAATGCATACTTTGAACTAAATTTGTCTTTAAAATGCAGTAATCCTTGGGCTATAGCTTTTGGTTATAGTTTTTTTTGTAAACAAAACTGTGTTGCTTTCTGTGAACAGATCTAAATCAGTTCATATGTTCTGTTAGTTTTCCCAAATAGTTGTAGGTTCAGACACGGAATCCTGGGAAGCACTTTCCCTTGATACTGAGTATTGGAAACTTCTGCTGAAACAATTAGAAGATTGTCTGATACTTCAAACACTACTGCACAGCAAAGTGACAAAAAGGACTAAAAGAATTTCATCACTCCAGACTGAGCCTTTGGGCAGGCTCTCTGTAAAGAAATTGCTTGAAGCTGGAAAAGGTACATTGTTTTCCCTTTGAGACATTGTTGATTGTCTTTCTAATAGACTTCTGAGCCAGTACACTGGACTGGAAATTGTTCTACTGGATACCATTCTTAATTAAGAAAACAATGCAAATCATGTAGAATAGTGCTTTAAGGTTGTAAAAACGTGTGACTGTAAAGTTTTTTAAATGGTAGAGTTATCCTTACATAATTAAAGATACTATTGAAAATTCCTGTGTTTTTCTCTTGTCCTTAGATTCTGAACCATAAATAATCTGCAATACATTGGCTGTACCTCATACTTTTTTTTTCTTTTTTTTAATATCCTAGGAGGTATTGCTGACACTGTAGCAAAGTGGGTTTTTAAGCAAGGCTTCAGTCCTCTTGTACTGAATTTGGCCCAATACAAAACCAATACAGATAGTACTGAAGAATCTGTAGAAATGCATAATAGCCTCTTTCTTGAGGAACCAGAATCAGATGCAGGCTTGGAAACAATCCTAGGTAAGAAAAAGAGCATGAATTTTTCAAATTATAAATGTCTGCAGAGATGTTTTAGTTGCTACTTTGTAGCAGAAATTACAGTGGGAAGAAGTCTCTCTTCTAACTTCAGATTTTCTTCTTCTAGAGCTGCTGCAACTTGCATATCAGCAATTTCCATGTAGTCTTGAAGTGGATGTACTCCATGCACATTGCTCTTGGGAATATGTAGTGCAGTGGAATAAGGACCCAGAGGTAAGAGAATTTCATTTGCACGGAGAAACAAGTTCAGAAAAACATTAATTGCATGGACTGACTTTGAAAGCTGTTACTAGTTATGATTTTTCTGTTGTAAGTGGTAAGCAGAAACTGAATTGAGAAGATGAATGTAGGTCCTGAGGCTGAATGGCATCTCACAATGCTAGGACTATCAGACTCTCAAAAGAGGGGAAACTGAGTTCAAGTAAGCAACTTCAAAAAGGATTTTGACTGTATTTTGTGCAACTGAGGGACAGTTTAAGTACTGCAAAATAGTGGTGAACCTTTTCTTCATTCTAGATACGCTGAAACAGATCACAGAATACCAAATTTTTTAGGCTAGAATCCATTCTATTTAAGGAGGAGAGGGATTTCTTGAATGCTCTTGGATTCCCTGGCCACTGCTGGGAATTGTCATAAAAGCTAAAAATTTTCTTCTTTTCTGCTGCTGTCCTATAGTTTCCCTAATGGAAAACGTCCTAAATTCAGATGATATTAAAACTGAAATTAGCACTCCTTAGATCTGTGCAACAGAACTTTTTGTAGAATAGAACTTAGTCCATCATAACAAAATCAAGTAAATTTAATCTATCAAAAGGGAATTTTGTATCTGAACAGTGACTGTAGTCAGTGGAGGTGCCTTTTAGCAAAGAGTATGTTAGCAGTACCTATACTAAAAAAAAAAAACCAACCTAAAATCACAATGCTGAAACAAACTTTGCCATGTGCACATGAGTTTGTCAGATACGGGTAGAGAAAGTTGCAATTTCGGTAAAAGTTACAAGTTTTATAACTCTCAAATTAGTAGCTTTATGATAATCTACTTGGACCTTTTAAGAGTTAATAATTTGCATTTCAAACAAGCTTTGAATAATGTAATAACTTGTTCTTTTACTTTTTTTTACATAAGGAAGCATGTTTTCTCACAAGGTCTATAGATCATCTAAGATGCATCATTAATGCTCACGTTCAGCATGGCAAGTACAAAATTATTATTAAAAACTATCTTTGTTGAAGTTGTAAAATGAAGGAATGGATGTTTTTTGACTACAGTAAATGTATGCAGTACATAGTAATGTTATACTAAATGTCTTTAAAAAAACCAAAACAACCCAAAACTTCCTGCTGACATTCAAGCTTTTGTTTTTCATGGTGAAACTGAGTTTCCATCAGAACTGTGAAAAATAAGTTGGTTAGGTAAAGTCAGCGTGTTTAACTAAAAGCATTTTAAAATAAAATTGCTTTGAATTAATTTTTTTTTGTATATTATTAGTGAAATGTCAGTTAAATTGCAGTCAGTTATTTTTCATGCAGTTTTTACACCGTTTTAGTGAATGTGATGACCATTTTCTATTTTTGTAGACTATTTATGTATAAATGCAAATAAGGTGCATTCTTTCTGTGTGCCTCCAATGTTTAACCCAGTCTGCATAATATAATATTTTTAACCAGTGATTCATTGCACTTGTGACTGTATTTGATCACCAAGGCAGTCTCCTCCTGAGAAATCCAAATTCTAAGTATAAAGCAGTGAGGATAACTCACAAATCCTTGTTTCATTCACCATCTTTTAAGACCCCTTTTCTATTCAAGTGGAGTTTACAAGTGTGTGATTTTTCTAGGCATTGCTCTGATGATGTGGAATACATTCATAGTAAAAAGGCTTTCTTCTGCTACATATCTCATGGACAAGGTGAGTGCAGTATTGGGACCGTGTTTTTGAGGCTGTGCTTTTGTTTTTAGATGAAAAATGAAACTAGCATTTATAAAGTATTTGGAATATCATTCATTCAACCATGGAAACCCCCACTGTTTATTTGGTTTATGTAGCTAACTCCTGAATTTGATGAAGGAATGCATGTTTTAAAACACCGAATCTGTTGAATGATTAACTATAGGCAGCTGATCAACACTGGCTGATGTGTACTGAACACTGAAGTGCACTGTTGGCTTCTAGTTGCTAAATGAGAAGTATTTGTGAAACAGTTTTAATTTCTGTTAGAAAAACAGCTTAAAGTGTTTTCTCTGTGCCTATTTCCTGTTATTACCACGAAACTACCACAAGCAGCAGGTTTTCCTGATGTTGGTCCAAGTTTTGCACATAAAAACTTTTCTTCTGCAAAACACAGAACACTTGGTGGATGTTGTTGAGCACTTTTAACTATTGCTACTATTGTAATTCAGCTTTTGTTCTAGTGTGTAGCTTGTTTACTTTGAATTTTAGCAATCTGTTGTCCCTGCTAAATTTCAGTTTTTTCATGCTTATAACTATGCAGTGGATCTGTTTACCGGAAGACAGTTTAGGAAGAGTAGTGCTAGTAAAGGATAGATCTGTTTAAATTGTGCGAGGAGAATCTGCCTGTTGATTTGCCAGATGTACAGCAGCAGCTAAGTGCTTCTCAGCACAAAAGTTGAGATGCAAGGAGAAATGTTGACAATGATTCGTTCTTAAGGTTTATGTTATCAAAGCAGCAGCACAGCTTCCAGAAAAATGGAGTTTCCATATTTGTTGGCATTTAATCTGACCCAAAATCGACAGCTGAAAGTTGTCTTGAATTCAGACTTTGAAACAGCACAGTGGATCACTTGATTTTGAGTTTAAATAGTCCCATACTTTGGGACCCTAGAATCTCACTTCAGCTGCTGTTCAGACTCTGCCATGAGTTTGTCATCGTTACTTTTATGGTTTTGTGCTATGGAAGAGAGAACTTTCACTTACCTGTATGAGCTTCGTCATGTGCAGCATTGTAGAAATTGGACCTTGTAGTAACATTCCTAAACAGGATATGATTGAGGTGTCACTCCTGAAGAGTTCAGATGGGAAAAGCATGGAAACCATGTAATAACTTGCTTGTTGGACCTTATCCATGTCAGTGAATATGGTGGAGTGTTCACTCTTCCTTTCCTTTTCCCTTTTTCCCTAGTGTTTCCTTCTAATATCACACTTGGTGTTATAGCTTCAGTTCTGTATTCTAGAAATCACTGGGAATTTCTTAGCTGTCTTTAAGATTTGAATGAGGACCTTGGGGCCTTATTTCTAATCCTGGGGTTTAAGACGGATGAACAAAATATGGGCATCAGTGATGTTAATTTCTGTACAATCTGCATCAAATCTTTTGTTGAAAGCAAGATATGTAACATACTGTAGTGAACTATTTTCTCATTTTGTATTAGGAAAATAGTAATTAAAGGTTAAAATGTGGGTAAAAGATATTGCAATGAAAATTACTTAGTTGTGATGATTTTTTTTTGTTTTAAACAGGTTGGAAAAGCACCAAAGGACAGATTATGCAGACGGGCAAGTAATACCACTTTTGCCTAAGTGGGAAGAAATAAATAGAAATCCTTTAAATTTAATACTGACAACTAATATGATCAGGAAATGAAATTTACTAGATGGGATCATTTAATTCAGTCTTCCTTGGAGATACAGTACTGTAAATGGCTACATTTAACTTTATTCCAATTTTTCATGATGTTTCTAATTCTTTAGTGA
Source organism: Tyrannus savana (assembly GCA_013399735.1). Classification (NCBI taxonomy): domain Eukaryota; kingdom Metazoa; phylum Chordata; class Aves; order Passeriformes; family Tyrannidae; genus Tyrannus; species Tyrannus savana. The sequence goes on along the minus strand of VXAW01003210.1, from coordinate 143,535 downwards.
GTATTTATTTACATTTAAATATACCAGGTTAATAAACTGAGCCAAACTTTGTATTTTCTGTTAACAACTGTCTTCTCAAACATAGAGCTAATAAAAGCCTGTTCTGAAACAATTTAAATCACACTGTTTGTTAACAGGACGTAGGTATGAGTGACACAGCAATGACAGCTTTCCTTGGGTGCTGTTCAGAACTTCTGCAAACTTTGCTGGAGGTAAGTTTTTAATTTTCCCATTGAAAGTCAGGAACTAATGCATTCAAACTTGATTTTAAAGACACTGGTTTTACCAATTTCAGTACCGTTCAGTTCAGACAAATACTAATGAGCTTTTAGACAATAGGAAATTTTCTTTTTAATTTCAGTGCAGAGAACTTGTGGTTAGAGCTGTGTCCTTTGGAGGGAAGGCCAGTATAGATGACACTTTGTGCGTGACTGCTTTTCTGTGTTGCTCTGGCAGGCAGATGTTACCAGTGATGAAATGCAGGCCCCTGTCTTGGACACTGAAGATGCCTGGGTGTCAGTGGAAGGACCAGTATCCATAGTAGAACTCGCCCTGGAGCAGAAACGCATTCACTACCCACTAGTGGAACACCAGTTTGTGTTGTGTACTGTCTTATATGCCATCATGAGGTTTTCCCTGAAGAGTGTGAAGCCTCTGTCACTGTTTGATAGCAAGGTATGACTTTTAAAAGAATGTATTTCAATATTGGTATCCTTCTTCTTGGTTTCTGCAATATATCCTTTCACTCTTTAAATAGTTCATAATTTTATGAAAGCTGTTTAGTCCCATGTAGTGCTTAATGAAGTTGTCACCAGAATTCAGAATTTATGTATAACTTGGTGCGTTTCCTTATGAATAAAAGATTTGTAGTGACCTTAGATGCATGAAGTCAGCTCTTTAATAACTAGGTGGCCTGAAAATACTGCATGTCAAGAACACTGGGTGACAGATTTTTCTAGTTGCTTTGAGAAGTGCCAGATCAGTGAAAACACAAATATTTAAAGGTCAGAAATGTTATGTTAGTGTCACTGTTGTATCCATTGTTGCTCACGATTATTCCAGAATCCTGAGTATCTCAAAATGAATAAACAATTTGTAATTTAACCCATATAAACCACTTACAAAAGGTCACTGCACTTAAAATGCAGTATATCTGCAGTCAGAGCTTGACCCTGATACAAAACAGGTACCAGAAATTGAGCTTTCCTCCTCCTAGCTCTACCACATTAGAATTTTAAGAAAATCCAAACACAAAGTACTCGTGTAGAATGTGATTTAATTCCTGCTGGGGAGAAAATGATTTAAATCTTGTAAGACTGCATGGATTTCTTAATGACTTCCTGAAATTTAATAAATGCGGAATATTGCTCTCCTGTTGCCATAGATCTTTGTTAGTGCGTAAACTCTGATGAATATTTGGGTCTGATTACCATTACTCAAATTCCATTGGTTTAATACCTTTTTTTTTTTGCTTATCTCTTAGCAGAAAGCATTTTACTACTTTTTGTCATTAAAAAACGCAAATTGGATCCTGTTCCTGTCCTGCCTTTCTAACACACAGCTTTTATTCTCAGCCACTGCCTTTTTTCCTTCACTTACTCGAGATTTCCATTTGCTCTGTGAGCTTTCTGAGAGAATCTCTAACAGGTCTTTAGAGAATTTTGGCTGATGGTTGAGAAAGTGGTCAGAAGTTTCAAAGACCATTTATTACCTAATTTGTAACAAGGCAAGTCACTGAGTAAACCTGCACATTCATTACTGTTTTTTAACCAGTGTCCCTCCTCCCTGCAGTGGTGCAGAGCGGGACTTGCAGAGATGTTTGGCTCTGAGCACGTCACTGCTGGAGCATGGTGGGCTGGAACAAGGGCTACCATGTTCCATCATTCAGGACTTGACCTGAAATTTGATTGATCTGTAGTTCAAATGACCTTAAAATTAAGCAGTGTCAACTATACCAATAAGTAATAGATAAAATGTATATTCCTATCAGCTATTTTGCATTTCTTCCTACATATTGTACTTGATATGTTGGTGTCAAGTCAGGGACCAGGATATATATCCAAATTTCAACTCCAGATGGTATCAGCTACCTAATTTAGTAGGTAGGTGGTTTTAAGTTTGAAAGGAAATTCTTGACATGGTACGATTGCATGTACAGAAGTTTGGATTTTTCTGTGGCTTTAACTTACAATATTAGTTTTTGTCCTCAAAGCAAAACAGAAGATGCAGTGCAAATTAGTAGGTGGGCTGCTTAGTATTAGATCAAGATGGATTATTTGAATTCCCCTGTATCCCTGAGGCCTGTCTCTGGTTCTCAATTTTAGGGCAAAAATGCATTTTTTAAAGACCTCACATCAATTCAGCTGCTACCTAGTGGGGATATGGATCCAAATGTGTTATCCATACGACAACAGGTAAGCATAAGTTTTGCACCCTAAATTCTTAAACTTCTAAAATTTCAAATAATGCTGAAGTAACCTGCAATCTTTGCTTCCAAGTTCTTGCTCAAAGTTGTGAGTGCAGCGGTTCAAACACTGTGTTCATCACAAAAGGACAAAGAAGTCTCAGAAGAGGAATTGTTTCCTTTTGAAAAAGGGAAGAATTGGCCAACTTTGGCTGCAGACCTGGCTCAGTATCTTCAGATCTCTGAGGATCTGGTCAGAAGGCATTACGTCTGTGAGCTGTATAGTTATGGGATGGATCATCTCGGTGAAGAGGTAATAGCAACTTTTAGAGTTTTTAAATCAGTACAACATTATGTCATATATTCTGCTAAAATTAGTTTTTCACTTATTTAAGATGCTTGGAAGGGTTAGGCAGGATTTATCAAGCTCAACAAATCCCCAGGCTGAAAAGTCAGAGACTGCAAAAGTACTTTTTAAAGACCAACAATTACCCTAATTTCTTCTTTTTCCCCAGTGAGTATCTGTGTACACATGGAAACCTCACAGAGAGTTATACTGCTGGTCTAAACCAGCATGGCCTTTTTTATTTTATTAATTATATTTGATAGTTTCAAGAACTTGCTTTTTTTTGGCTTTAATCTCTTTTAGAAAAATAGAAAAAAGCTTAATACTAAAAAACTCCCCTTACTTGAGGGTAAAACCAAACAAGAGATTGTATGGAAGTCAGGAATGTTGCTGTATTGTAAAACAGATCTTGTGCTCATGCTAATCACTGTGTGAAGTACAGAGTAATTCTCTGCCTTTGTTTACTCTTCTGCTGCTCGGAAGCTCTGAGTGTGCTTTGTTACAGTAACACCCAACACAAGAAACAGTCTCAAAAACTATTTGTCCCTTTAGTATCGAGCACCTCCTTTTGATAAAACTTTCCAGGCCTCCAGATGAGTGAGCTGTGTCATGCTGAAATGGTTTCTAGTGCCTTACAATTTCTCTGTTTTCAGGCCTTTCTTCAGGTGGCTGACAAAGAAGTGCTTGCATCACAGCTGCTCATCCTGGCTGGGCAGAGGTTGGCCTTCTTTTTACTCCATGGGGAGACAAAAGAGGGCATGGAGCTCCTCACCAGGCTTCCTCCAACTCTCTGTACGTGGCTCAAAGCCATGGTAAGTTAAGCTCAATTTTGGAAAACAGGTTCTTTTTTATTTTTTTTTTCCCCTAGAAGCTTCTGTTCATCAAGACAGAGATTACATCTGAATGGCTGTTTCTTAATCATAGAAACAAGAATTTGCTCCCGTTTTTCCTCATGCAAGCTCTGTTTCAGGGAGGGTAAAGCAGTTTCATGGGTCAAAGCGTTAGCTTAACTGTGCTTATAAACCTTAGTAATCTGTTTCATGGAAGTTCTGGAGGGCTAATCTGCAAAATTACTCTAATGCTGTGTTTGCTCTGTTATATAGGACCCCAAGGAACTTCAAAATGTAGAAGTGCCAACTGCAGCGACAGCAAAGCTGGTTAACAAGGTCATCGAGCACCTGCCGGAGAACCACGGGCAGTACAGCCTGGCCCTGAACCTCATCGAGGCTGTGGAGGCCATCCCCTCGTGATCTGCTGCACAGGGATAGTGCATGGATTTACACAAAGAGGCTGAACTTTACGGGAGAAGCTTCCATGTGGCTCTTGTTAAGCAATGAAAAGAACAAATGCTCCCCATCCCAGAATTTCAGACAGTAATTTTAAATTGGAGTATATTTTAAATTCTGCACTAGTACGAATATGCTTAGTTCCTAGTACACTTGTCAGTATCTGAACTGCTTTGTTATTTATTTCTGACTTGAGTGCTTTATGCAGTTGTTTGAATTGGGTATATTTGACAGCAGTTTTAGTCTCTTAACAAAAGCACATCTTGTGAAATTCTGTATTTCATGCTGGCAGTAACTGCTGCAGTTTCAATGTTCCATGTATGATTTGTTTCTCAAAAGAAGCTTTAGAATTAGACCCAAGAAGAACTTCAGTCTCTGAAGTTACCATGTAAAGCCAATACTGCTTTTTCTGAAGCTAGAGCTGGTGTTGGGCTCATGCCTTGTAACTGCATTACATGTGAGAATGACAACTGCACTAGACATAGGATCAAACGTGCTGGGGCCTCATACAAAGGGAGAACAGCCTGGGAAGGAGAATCCGGTTCTCCAGACGTGAACATGGACTCATCATTTAGTCCAGATCTCCCAGTATTGTCTTTAGGCTGCTGGGCTTCAGCTAAAACTGGATTTACATCCCTCTCCATTATTATTAAGCTCTGCTGAGTTTAAGTAGGTCAAGGAATGTCTTACTGTAAGATTGTTCCTCCATCCTATCACTGTAGAAGACGTAGTATTGCTATCAATCTCTGCACATGTTAACTTGTAGTCAGAAATGCTTGAAAAGTTGATCCAACTTCTCTGAAGATCTGTAGTACTGAGTACTTTAGCCTTAAATAAACACTTTTATTGACGGTACCTACAGGGAATCACATAGTGAGTATCTTCACTATTGGAGTAGAATTGAACATGACTATTTTGCATCAGTTACTGTTAAATATCTTGCCTGAAGGAAGCTGGGAGAGAAAAATGAAATTGGTGTAAACTGTTTTTGTCTTGAAGTCAGCTGAAATTACCAGCTCTATCTTGTAACCTGCTCCTTCTCTTGCATTATGTGTAAGAAACATTCATAATATTCTGCCTTGCTGGAGACAGAATTTAGAATTTGGTCTTCATCCTTCTTAAGTATGTGCTGCTGTCATCTAAGGGTTAGACTTCCCCCCACAAAAAAGGTTACAGCCTCCTTCATCTGTTCCACATCCCCACTTCCTCTCTCTGCACTCCTGATGAAGGCTTCTTGATTCGATACCAAATGTTTGACTTCCTGCAGATGGAGCAAAGAATAGCAGGGATTCCAGTAAGTGCCAGCCCTGGTCTGTGTTCTGTGTACTTCTCTACTGACTTCCACAAGTGAGCTGTCAGGGAGAAATGGGAGATGGCAGTATTGTGCAGGTGACTCAACCACCTTGCCTGGCAGCACTTCACACTTAGGCAGAAAGGAGGAGGCTCGAGACTTAGTCATCATGGAACCTGAGGAAAACCAGAAGTGTTTCTTAGCTGCATTACATTCCTTGATCCTGGTACAGCTGTGTAAAGGATTTTACTGTAACTGAGTATCACATCAGAGCTGACACACTACACCAATCAAATCTGTAATGTATTGTAAGTAATACTCTGTATATAGTGCTATTTTGTGTCTAATTTGCTGTGGATTTGTGTAAATTGATTAAATAAAATTTGAGGTTTCATTGTGTTTTTTCCTTCTTTTTAGGGAATGGTGGCCATTACCTTTTCTTCTGTTTTTTACAAGAGGAGTAGACAGTCCAGTGTAGCAGAGTTCTCTGGGGTTCTGCAGAACTACCAGCTGACAAGACCTGGTTTATGGGGGAGTTTGACTTAAATGGAAGTGCTAAGAACAAGTAAATCAGTCAGTTATTTTTAACCACCCTTTTTATTAAGCTGGAAAGTGATATACACAAGTAGGTGTGTGTATATATATATATATACATATATATATACACATAAGGTTCCCCAAAATACATGATACTTCTGCTCAGACTGGGGCTCAAGCATCTGGTTCTACAGGTTTCAGTATGCAGACCTGCTGGTTAGCCATGGCTACGTTAGACTTCCATACTCAGGACTTGGGAGCAGCTTCTGCACAGGCATTTTGTCTTCACGTGCTCCCTTTTCCAGCAAGGACGTTGAGGCACCGTGGGCAGGGAGTGCTTGAGGACTCAGAAGTGTATTTCCTGCAGCGAGGACATTTGGCTTTGGCAATGGGTCGGGCTATAACTTTATATGAAGATTGTTCACAGATGCCACCACCTGATAAAGGAAGTGTTATTGCTGAGAGAGAGGCTGTAGGTAAAACTCAACTATACATACAATGTGAACAACAAAGGATGTTGTAGTGCAGGGAAGGACAAGCTGCTTAGTGCTGTAGCCTGTCTGGAATAGTTCTCTTACCTTCCAAGTTAATCAGAAAGGTCCCTTTGGTGATGTTTGCATCTGCGGGTGTTTCTTTGGGTAGCTCGCTCAGCAGGGTTGTCTGGGAAGCCATCATTATCTCATTCAGCTGTGAAACAGCAGAAGTTTCTTCAGCCTGCAGTGCCTAGGGGAGAGAGGGAACTTTTAGACTTGCAACCCATTTTTGTGCCTCAGCCTGCACCTCCTAAAAGACATTAAAGCAAAAATAAAATTGTTACGTATGTGATTGCAGCAGAGCCTTGTCAGGGAGAGAGCACAAGTTTGTTTGCACGTGTCTAAATATACAGATATCTATAGTGCTGTTTAGCATCCAGACTGGCATCTAAGATGCTCCATTCTATAAAACAAATGCAAAACCATGGATGATGTGAACCAAGAGTCTAATTTCTTTACTCCTGCCAGGAGCAGGAGTACAGACTTGAACTGCAGTGTTAAAGGTTCCCTCTGCAGTTTACTTTGACGCTCACATCAAGAAAGCAGATGACTTTGGAGGAACACTGGCACTAGCACAGGTGTTTTAAGGAGGCCAGTCACTAGTAGTGTAGCCCAGGGGTCAGTCTGGGGTCCAGTACTTTCTAATCCATTAACTAATAAGCTGGCTGCTGGGGCACAACGCACCCTCAGCAAGTTTGCTGCTGACAGTGCTCCAAAGAGGGTCTGATACACCAGCTGGCTGTGCTTTCAGTCAGAGGAACTTCAGTGGGATGGAGAAACTGGCTGGCAGTCTGGTGGAGCTCTGCCCCAGCTGGCTGGAAAGCTGGTGGCCATGCAGCTGACCATGAGCCAGCATTCTGCTCTCCCAGCAGAGAAGGCCTGCAGCATTCCACAGTAGGATGCTGCGTTAGAAAGAGTACTGCCAGCAGGTTGAAGATGATCCTTTTCCAAGAAAACACAAACCCATTTTTTACTGTGTGGGTGGTCAAACACTAGCACAGGTAGCCCAGAGTGGTGGTGGGGTCTCCGTTCTCAGAAGTATTCAAAACCCAACTGGACACAGTCCTGGGCAGCTTGTTCTAACTGATCCTCTCTGAGCAAGGGGCTCAGGCTGTACAGGCTCCAGCAGTCCCTCCCAACCTCAACTCTCCTGTGATTTTTATGGCAAGTACAAAGCAGAGGAAAGTTTACAGAAATTAGTATTTTTCACACAGACAGCACTATTCTTGGATGCACTTTTTACCTCCATTAATTCAAACAGCAATCCAGGCTCAATTACAATGATGACTTCATATTCCAAAGCATTCTTGCCAGAGATGGACCCCAGGAAAGAGTCTCTTATTGCACAAGCACCTTCTATTGCTTCCTCAATGCCAGGCTTCTTCCATGCTGAGCTTGCATTAATCCAGCCAGTACGAAACACACCCTCTGAGTCTTGAAAGCAAAACAAAAGAATTCTTAGTTTATTCTTTCTATTTGAGTGTTTATTACATGAATAAAAAAGAATGGCACATCTCTGTATTTGCATTCCCTTTAACTCTGCAATTAAACAGTGCACTAACAGAACTCTTTAGATATTGTATGTGCTTTACCTTTCTTATAAGGGATGTGCTGGAAAACCTCCTCTGCCAAGTGAGGAAGGATTGGTGCAAAGGACCGGACCACCACATCCAAAGCCTGTGCTAGCACGGTTTGACATGAGCGACGCTTCGGATCTTTTGCTTCTTCACAATAGAGCCTGCAAGACAGCCATGAAACTGGGAAAGGATTCCTGTGTTCATGTCACTGCTCCTGCTCAAGAGCCATGCTTCCAGGACAGCCATGAGAGAACAGAAGTCTGACCCAGCCTGCCTTCCTAAGAAAAGCTGCTCTTAAGAGCCCTTCCTAGGCAAGCGCAGTGGGCTGCAGACAGGACCATCTGCATATGCAGCCACACTTGTCACAGGATAGGAGGTTTTGTACATGTTAATTTGTACAGAATCTGTCCTAAGGAGGCAGCTCTGTCAGCCCTTTGTTCTGGTTCATCTATAAAGCTTAGCCTTACAGCTTTTTTTATCTCCCCCCCCCTACAACCCTCTACTCACATTCTGGCAACTAAAGACCAGTATAACCTCCCATCTCCTAACAACATGAAACAGCCCTTTCAAATTTACAAAGGTATCTGTCACACCCTTGGGATTTTGTAATGATTGAAAAAGCAGATGAATACTTTCAGTTGTCCAGGTAAGTGCTAAAAGCCCTTCCCCCTACCTTCCCAGGTTCAGATGTACACCCTTCTATGGAGAAATACAGATCTAAGACTATCTTCAAATATTTATTCGGTTTTAAATGTGCATGTTTGATCACCTTTGAGAGCCATCAGTACCCCCAGTGGACAGAACACTGAAACACAACGATGACAAACAGCTGAGAGCAGCTGAGCTTTCATGGGGAGCTGGAGTGCACTAGAGCGCAACCTCAGAGGTTCCCTGAGATACCTGTAGTCACTCAGCATTCACCTGCAATGTTACTGCCTCCATCTCAAACCCATTCAAGTGTCTTTTCCTTTTTGAAGGCAGCAGGAAGGAACTTACCTGTCTTTGATTATGCTGAAATAGAAGTTAGACAAGTTTCTGGAACAGAATGCTTGCAGTAATCGGACAACTTTGCTAAAATCATACTCCTTGTATGCGTCTGTAACCTGGGAGAGGGAGGCAGGTAAGAAAAGCGTATCAGTTTCCATCAGATGGCACATAATGACAGCCCCTGATAAACCCCAAATTAGAGAAACTGTAATCAGTGACACAAAGTCTGGGAAAATCTTTTCTTTAAAAGGTTGTTGGAGAGGAAAAACTATTTATGCAGTTAACAATTAGGCTGAAGAAATAATTTCAATTCGAATTTGAGGGGAGCCAACAGGGGGAAGCCCAGGAATTATGCCCATAGTTTCAGCAGAATAGTTCTGAGTGAAAGAAATGACAGAGTGCTGGATTACAGCAGATTTCCAAAGCTCTAGAATTCTTTAGGTTTGGGTTTTTATATCCTTTCTTAGCTATTTCTAGAGACTTCTAAATTGACATCTTGGGCAGGAGTGGGGAGTGGAAAAAACTGGCTGATGTCAAAGCCAAGTTAAGAATGTTAAAGCCTTCCTCAAAAGCTGAAATGGGCTTGAAGAGAGCACACACTGCACCTAAGAATCCTTTGTGGTTGTAACGTGCCTACTTGACACATAATCTACTTACGGACTTAAAGAGTTTTCCCTAGAAGTTCTAACCAATGAAAAACAGTACACACACATTTCTCTGAACACAATTTACCCCTACCTTGTTGCCATACTCGTGCAATAAATGCAGCATGTACTGATCTACTATGTACATCTCTGAAGGGGGGATGGAATCAGTCTCTGGATTGAAGCCATCCATGTTTCCCAGCATGAAGCGCAGTGTATTCCGGAGCTAGGAACAACCCAGAAAAATTAATCATTAATGATCTGCACTTCAGATGAAAAGCAAAATGCTAATATTCTATGATGAAGTAACTAAAATTGGCTACTTTTTGGAATGACTGTTTGAATAGTTACAAAAGCACGATGGAGAACATATGCCCAAAGGACCTACAGAAGAATAAAGACTGGCTGTTACCAAAGCATGTTGCAAAAATCAGTCCTTTTCTTAGTACACTCTTTGATCCACAGATGAGAGAAGCAGTAGTACCTACCTAAATGAGTTTGGAAAAGCTTCCCTTTAGTCTAAAGCCTGAAAAGCTTTGCAGCCACTACAAAGAGGGCCTGTCATTGGAATGAACAGCATTAGCATAGGTGGCTCCTACCTTGTTGATGTCATCTCTGGCAGAATTAAGTACCACAGGCCCAATCAGCACCTCCGTAAAAACATTGGATTCTGCCACCCACCAGCGGAGAACATCGGCACCATATGGAGGATCCTTGGTGTGATCCTAAGGACGGACAGAAAGGCACACGAGTGTAACTGCTGGGGGTCCTGCAGCCTGGGGAGCAGTGCTGTGAGCTGCAGAGCCATGGAATGCTTGCAGCTTAAAGGGATCCAGAGGGATCTCCGAGTCCAACTCCCTGCCCCTCACAGGGCTTCCTAAAACTCTGTTTGTGTGCCCAGAAGGCCGCTGTGTTTGGAGGCCTTCACCCCCTTTTAGCAGGATTTACTGTTCAGCAGGGCTCCAACAGATACTCGCAGCAGTCTGTGTTCAGGCAATGCTGAATCCGGCTAAGTTGAGAGAAACTCACCCGCAGCCCTAAATTCTTCAAATGCTTGTCATTAAAATAGCAACATTAATATCTAAAACTACAGACTTTTTTCTTCCCCTTCAGACTGTTTTCAACTCTGAAAATGGCTTCTGCCCTTTTCAAAAGAATAGGAACAATTGTCTGTTTTAATGAATCAGATAAGTCTTTGTAAGAATTGATTCTTTTGTTGAGAGAGGTGCAAAATATGCTTTGCAGCCTCACAAAGAGCAACAGCAGGAGTGGAGAGGCAAAAAAAATAAAATAATCAGAGCATCACCTGCAGTGCAACATTCCTGACCATGGAAGGAAGTTTCCAGAGTCAGTAACAGTCTAGGCTGAGAGCAGACAGATTGCTGGAGAGCAGCTGCTACATCTGACAGCTCTACTGCCACGACCATCTTAGAGGTTTCAGTTTGAAAGCAAAGGTCAATTGTTTTAATTTACTTTCTTTTAATATTCCCCCCCCTCCGTCAACAGTGTTCCCAGGTGTACTGGGTTTCTGTAGCCAGGTAAAAAGGAACCATTCTACACCCTCTTCATAATTTTCTTTTCTTTTAGCATTTTCTCCCAGCAGAGAACAAAGATGTGGGGGGTTTGGTACTTCAGCTGAAGCAAAACAGCTCAAGGTTTTCACTCCAGCCAAACAGAACTGCAGTGTAGCCAAAGTCTTTAGAAGAGCCGTTCAGAGTTCTGCTACAAGGCAGCTGTTTAGAGACAACCACGCCACAGGACAGCTGCAGAATCTGGTAGTGAAAAACTGTAACTAATGATTCTAAGAACTCAAAGAGTTTCACTTACTTCGCCTCCATTGATAACGACATCGGGGTCAACCACATTGCCGATAGATTTAGACATCTTCTCCCCTTTCTCACCGAGAGTAAATCCATGAACTACCAGAGTCCTGAAGAAAAGGTTTCAGTGAAAATCAAATCACAGTGAAATTCTGTGTTCGGAATAGATTTCTAATGAGGATATTCCTAAGTCAAAATATACAGAAACCCTCTATTTCAGTAAACCTGAGGTTCCATCTGCTGGATTCAACCAATGATGAATACGCTGTGCTACCCTCCAGGTACTGCAAACAACTTCATTTTCCTCATTTAATATTGCCGTGCAAGCAACAGATTGTTTAGATATCCAGGGCACTTGGACTTCAGATTTATTAAACACTAAAGTATTATTTACTTTGTAAGCCAATACTTTTCCCCAAATTGTGCAGCCTTCTTGCCACTGACCCACATTACCCTTCCCTATGCTCTTTGTCTTCCAGGGGACAAACAGTATTCCACAACTCCAGCAGGAGATTAACACACAGTCGTTCCAAATTCCCTGCAGCCTAACATTCAAGTCACAAGTCCATGATTTTAGGAGACCTCACACTTGACCTCCCGAAGAATCTCTTTGATTATGGGAGTGGGAGAGATGGCAAAAAACCATAATATTTGATAATGTAATACCTAAAGGACTGAGAAATAAAATATCTATTAAAACTATGATGGAAAAAAATTAAACAGTAAATTCTTTCTAATCTCATCTGAGAAAAACTTTATACTGAAAATATGAGAACATAAATCAGATGCTAAGTAATGATTTTATTCCTCTTTATTTTATATACTGCTGTGCACACTACCAAAAGCCTGACACTCAGTAAATGGAGTTGGAATGTGTTTGCAATCCACACACTTACTTGTATGGTGCCTTTTTCCTTACTGCCACACTGGTTAATAGAGAGGATTGAAACCAACCTCCCAGTTGGTCTTTTCCTTCAAGGTATGTATCTGCTCTTTGCTCTGCACCTTTAAAAAGAGAAAATTTTATTTGAAATATTAGCCTGTATCTTCAAACAATTAATACACAAATTGTGATTAGTATAATTTATTCTGCTGTTTAAACTCAGTGGAGAAGTTACTTTCAAAAATGGTGTGTGGTTATTGAACCATGATAGAAGGGATTCATTAGTGTCACATTTTTAAAAAAATTCAATTCCACAATTTAACAGATACAGATTGCTGGAGACAAATAAAATAATAAATTACAAAAACAAGCTATCACACTCAGAGTGCTTCATAAGAAGTTTGAAAAATTCTTTACCAGTACTCCTAAACGAAGTGAAAGGCCCAAGAAAAGATCACATACTTTGGAATTAATAAAAATCTAGGCCACAATCCAAAACTTCACGGAATTGCTCAGGACACAAACCACAGAATTTGGAATTACTCAGGACACAAACCACAGAGGTGAAGTGCTTGACCACCTGTGTAAGGCAGAGCTATTTAGAGGAGACCAGAGAGCTCTGGCAGTGACCGCAGCTCACCTGCGACAAAACTTACATTTCTGGTCACTGGTGTTCCAGGAAAATTAAAAATTTCAGGAAAGGGTTAGGACAACATGGGAAACAAGAAAGCCTGTTGGGGGAGAGAGGCATTTGGAGGAGCCTGGCTTGTTTAGCTTATCCAGGTGAAGGCTGAGTGGAAATATTATTCACTGTAAATACACACACAAAAAAAATGCAATCCTAGGGAAGAACACCTGGATCTAATGAGTACTGTTGGCATCAGAGAAAAAATGGGCTACAAGGCACACAGGCTGGGTAATAGCTGACTCCACACTAAAAGCAAAAGAGCAAACCCAGCTATCCCCCAGGGTTGAGAGAGGACAGCAAAGTTCAAATGGCTTTACTGGTGGAACTCAGTTCACTGTACAAAAAGGTACAGGACGTGTTGACTCAAGAAGTCCCTCCTTGTCCTGAGCAATCCCAGACAGGTCACAGGAGTGAGAACAGAGTAACTTAAAACACAGCAGAACATGCCAGTCCAGGCCTTCAAATGTGCAAACCCATACACATTTGTCAGGATTTAGTTTGATTCCAAAGATTCAGACAAAAGTTTCTCTACTCAGTTTTTATGTACTAGCTCCTTTTATCCTCTTCCTAGGACCCCTGAGGCAATGCTGCTTTCTGCTGCTGACACCCTTGATTTATTTGTTTAACTTAATGGAAGTTTCGATATTTAGATCCATCCTGCAATAAAAGGAAGTTCAACATTACAAAGGTCAAGGCCATACAGAGCCAGTTAGTGCAGGAAAAATGTGTGGGTGGATGGTATGGTTTTTAGCACATTTGCTTATTCGTTCAACAGAATCTACAAAGAGCTTGGGTTTTAAAAGTAGAATAAGTAAGGATCAGCTCTTATATTAAGAGATTGCAAAAATACTTGTGAGAACAAGATAAAAGAGAATATTTGTGGTAAGGAAAACAGTAACACTGGAAAATCTGTAAAAATGTGTTCGTTATTTACATCTAGTTTGCTAGCCACTGGTTTTAGAGAAGAGAACTTTTCATGGAAGTTACAACTTAGAGGAGAGAAGAGTTCAAACAAACTGATTACAAACAGCAACCTGTATTGGTCTCTTCTGACAGGAACCTGTACATCTGACAAGCTGGCTACTCCAGCTTGCAAAGTTAACAGAGGCCTGAACATATTATCTCTGTAACACACAAACATGGGGTTGGCATATAGAAAGCCTGCCTTTTAGATAGCTCCCCCACCTTAGTTTCATTAAAGTTGAGATTTTATATAGAAATTAATTCAAACAGTGCTCGCTTTTTTTTTTTTTTTTTTGTAAATGGAGGAGTATGTCCAAGAACCCTGAAGAGACTTTTCAGTTGTTTATTTTACACTGAGGTGCAGTACATAGGTCATTAAGGAGAATTACAATTTATGATCCTTCTGGTTTGGATTTCAAGATTCCATATCTTTGATCTTACAGACTTTGACTTTTAGATTAAACGTATTGTATTTTAATGCCAGGAATGAACCAGCTAAGATAAATTCAATCCTCTCAGTCAGCACAAAAGTTTAAACACTTAGATAGGCAAGTTGTAAAATAATTGCATTCATTCAGTTAAATATTAGCCAATAAGATAGGGAGAAAAAGTTCTGATGTTGAAAACTACCATAATTGTGACATAAAACTATGGGTAAGAAGCTGTGTGACTTTTGCCAATGGCAAATCACATCACAATGGAATCCAGTGTGCACTCTATATGAAATATTTTAAAAAATAATCATCTCATGGTTGTAGTGCAGATGGCACTCAGTCCATGACAAAAACGTCAAGACCTGTAAGAGAATTTTAAGACAGAAAAGAGTTCTTCTCTAACATGGATGCTCTAAAGATGGCCACTGAAATAAGCACTATGAAAAGGTTGAATTTCAAAGCAAAAGAGCAACAAAAAAAGTCCTGGGCATCATGGCATTGAGTATTCAAAATTAGTACATGCTTTTGAACAAAATGTTTCTTTTACCACACTTTGCTTTTGGAGGGATGGAAATGAATTTATTCATGTATGAGGCATTTGGACTTAAATTTTAACACTGCATAAAACAGTTCTTCCAAGAAAATATTTGAGGCACGTGTAGCAAGAAGCAAATAGAATGAGCAGGTACAACTAATAAACTGAGTGAAAACAGTGTTAGGCAAACAGAACATTAAGAAAGCAAACAGCATCCCCAGAAAACTTCAGGAGCAGTGGGTTTTTCAGAGTATGTTGCACTTGTGGATCTGCTCTGAATGGTGCCAGCAAGCAGCATTTATTTCACACACAATCTAGTCATAATCACAATTTTGTGTTTGTGACTGTGGGAGCCAAATCTTTGATCTTAGTGAGTAAGTCACACCTTCCTACCTGCCACACTGCTGATGTGGAGCGGTTTGGTTAATTTGTCATTTAGCTAGAAGTGGTACCTTAGACACACCTAGGCTGGAAAAAGGAAGCCAACCATAATTTACCAAAACAAGAGCAACTTTAAGTCATTTCTGTCAGAACTATGCCCAGTCTCTTGTAGGAAATGCAGCAGGGCGAGCATTAGAAATATGACTGTGCACGCAACCTACCATTCAGGTCACTGAGCTTGCTGTCACTGAGCAGCAATTCCTTTAACCTCATGTAGCAGAATCTCTCTCTCTCTTCTTCTTCCTCTTCCCCTCCCTTCCCAACCTGCCTTATTTTCTGACAGCAGTCTATGTGGCCATCAGTTAAAGGGATGGATTTTGTAACAGCTGCATTTCATTTAGTAAGCTCAGACACAACCGGTTCAAGTGCAGTGAAAACTCAGGCCCAAGTTCCCCAAGTCACAGAGACACTGGAGAGAATGACTTATTTTTGCAATATTGGAACTGACAGGGAAATCTGTAACACCTTTAATTCCTGCTGGTGACTAACAGATAACTGATTTATAATTTTCAATAACTTGGGTTCAGGGCAGAGCAAAACAAATAATAGTCTCAGTTTTAGCCATCTCTTACATCCTCCAGTTGCTCTCAAAGTGACTCACGTGCTGCAGAAGAACCACTGCCCCCCAACACTGGCATCAGAGGCAGCAACAACTGCTGTTATCACTGACCTCCTACTACAAAATTAACAGGCAGCAAGCACAGGGAGCGTGACAGCTTCCACATGACTCTGTGCTTCCCTGAGTTTTAGCCATGGAAAGTTCTTCCCATTAAGACATTCTCTAATTTTGGATTTCTCCATGAATTTCACCCATTTTTCTCCAAAAGTAATTTGGAGAAGAATACCATCAGTTAGCCTGTTTGCAAGCCTTGAAGATTACTTTTATTACCACTGGAAGAAGTTCTGCAGAAACATTTAAAAGCTGGAGCATATTGGGAAACAAAAGTCAAAACTATTAATTCAACAACTTCTCTTGCAAAGTGCATTTTTCATAAAGGGTAAATTAAACCAATAATTTGATGTGACTCACTGAGACTGTACTTCTACTTCTGGCAGGGGCTGGGAGCCTCAATTACACAGAAAAAACGTAATGCAACTTTTGTGTCATTTCTGAAGTTAAAAAATGGTTACAGGGTCACACTGCTTGTCAGTCAGGTCCTTGGCTTTGGAACCAGTGGGGCCACTCCAGTCATGTCAGACAGCAAAAGAAGATGCCTTACATATACCACGTTCCAGCAAATTTCAGGGAAAGAGACGACTAGGTAGAGAAGAGGAACTTGTAATGACTTCCACGAAAGAAGAAGTCTGTACTGTGAAAGACCCAGCATTTATTAGCCACTATAGAATCAACAGGGGAGCCTTACACGAATTAACAGTGAATCAAGAAGTCTTGATCCTGCTATTCCTTATTAAAAGATGTCTTTCCTTCACACAGGATTAGAGGTAACTTTTGCAGGCTGAGGTGTTAGGCCCTTGCAGGACACAAGTGTGTAACTGTGCATAAAATACCACTATTTTGTTTTACCTTTCAAAATCAAATCTGAAACATTTTAAACTTTCCCATATGTAAAGGTCTTCTAGAAAATTATTGTTTGCTGATGGTACTGTTGCCTGACCACGTTGCTAAGAAATAAAGCCTCTGCTACTAACGTGTTTTATAATTCAACAAGATTGTTATCACGCAATTGTGTACAGAGGGTTTAAAGTCCAACAGACTTGATGTATGGGACCAGACTCCTCCTCTGGAAAGGACTCCTGACTCTGGACTATCCTCCAGGCAAACAGTGTATATTTTATGTATTTTTAGACAAATATATATCTGCTACCTGTTGAGTAGCAACTACTGGCGGTAGGAGCTATAAACAGCTTATAGCAAGTATAAATATTTTAAGCCACAATATACTACTTTAGTTACTGAAAGTAATCAAAAGTGAAAAAGCACACCTACACTTTTAAATTATAAAACTTAGACTCAGCAGCTGATCTCAATCTTGTCCTGCTTCAAATAGCACACACAAGCACAAACTGAAACATGTTAACTGAAAATGATTTAAGAGTTACCAACTAGCAGCAAAATACCTTGGCTTTTGTGTCACAAAACGTCTACACTCCAAAAAAGTGCATTCTGATCAGAAGATACACCGTATGCCACACGGCAGAATCGTTCAGAGTAGAATATTAAAAAATCTCAACTTCAATTACTCTGAAAATGAGTTTGCCAACATTAAATCCTTATCTTTACAAGCAAAAGCAGCTTTACAAGAAGTCACAACCAGTCTGCTGCCGGCACGATCTGCCTCAGTTTTGCTCACACCAACACTGTCACACAAAACAGTTGTATTTTGCTCTCCGAGTATTTTAAGAGAAAGATCAACATATTAATTCTGTACCTTCCAAAACATGAGCCCAGGAAGTTCCACTGTCAAACCAGATGTCCAGGACATCCTGTCCCTTGACATAATCCGAAACATCGTGACCACCAGCCTATTGAGAGACCAATTATTAAATAATGCAAATAGAATACTCTGTATCATCAATGCTTTTCAAAGCTAGAAATAAAGCAAATTTGGTTTCTGGACCAGTTTGTACAGGCTCTGCTACCAACTTTGAGTGTACACAAAATAATTCAGATAATTTTTCTTAATAGTTTTCAAATAACTACTGATGAAAACCCAAAATAGAGCAAGGAAAAATTACAAATAAAAACCTCAGACAGCAGACTAACACCATAGTTTGTGTGCTCGCTTAAGTACACAATTGTTAAAGTACAGTAAAAAGTCAGGAAGAACTTAATAAAAATTCTAATCTATTTTGATGACAAAGATTTAATATATATTTGGGCTCATAATTCGTTACTTAGGATGTCACCTAGGAAGGTGATAGTTGGTCACCTAGGAAGGAGAACCTGAACTAAAGGCAGGGGGATGGAGACCTCTGCCCTGAATTAACAGCACAGATTTGACTGCATGTATTTTGCCACACTCAGACCTTACTTTCTGAATATTCTTTTCACAGGATACCTTCTCATGAGGGTACAAGATTGAAAAAGATCATGGAATATATGAAGGTTTTCCATTTTTTCCCTTTCACTCAGCTGTCTCAGGCACCTTCTGTATTTGAAGCTGGAAGATTACCTTTGCTACAGCCTCTTTTGACAGCAGTTGTTCAATAGGAAGGGTCCACCACGCATCTGTTCCTTGCTGCTCCACTACTTTGATGACGTCTGTGATAGTGTCACTGGGTTAGAAGGAAGAAAAGAGGGGATTATGGATTGATTAGTGAATTGTGTCTTTCTACAAGTATCCCAGACCCAAAGCAGTGAGATAGGCCAATACAGAGACCAAGCTATTGGAACCTGTGATTTTCCAGCTTCTGATCCAGACAAGACTCCTTAGAGCCTTCTGCCTGCATTAAAAAGACTTCCTGGTTTCGTCTTCCACGATGGGTAGGGTTGTGTAAAACATACAGACACACATGGATTCCAAATATCTTTTTCTGCAAATACTCAATAACCAGGCATTCAGAAAAGATGCCAGCAGCTTGAAAACTTTTAAAATCCATTTCACTTGCTATTCACCTTGATTTTAAAGAAACTGCACAGCTATTTCCCCTCAAAATATCTGCTCTTTTTGACAACAGGCTTATTTTTTTACTGCATAAAGACACCTCGAAAACTCATGTGGGAATGAAGTTACAAAATGTACATATGTATTAGACTTCCAGTTGCCTGGCTTCCCCCTTTTTAGTAATACATATTTAAAATTATTATATATATATATATAAAAAATATACATAAATGTATTAATCCCAATAATGTAAGAAACTGAAACGTCTGTACCCAGTAGATGGGTGATAACAAACAACCATTCACTCACTGAACACTCTCAAGGCAATCTAGGAGTTGGTATCATACAGCACCAGCCAGGACAAAGGTCCTGAAATAAACAAATACTACGGAAATAAGAAAAATAAAACCCCTACCTAAGCGTTTTTTTCTGATGTGAACAGATAAGGCACCACAAGGCGTGCAGTTCTGCACACTATTTATGACACATTCAGTCCTTGTCCCCAGCAGGTAAGGCTATGGGGAATTGATTTTTAATATTGCTTAATGCCAAGTCTAGACATAAATTAAGGTATCTTAGAAAAAACAAAAGAAACCCCCCACACTTTGTCTTGCTGGCTCTTACTGAAGAGCACTTACTGAAGAGATGATTTTTAAGATATCTGCTGTGTTGAAGGAGTGTAGCAACTGCCAACTTCAAACAAAACCTGCCATGTTACTCAACCCACCAGAGTTTTGTTTATAACTTGAGAAATGAAGATTTCATCACTTAACTAACATCTTGACACAGTATTGTGAAAGGGGAAAAAGTAAAATAATGGTCTGGCATAATCATCTTGAAAACAAAAAGGCAGATGATCATCTTTAGTCATCACTTGGTTTTGTATTTAGACCTCAGCACAATATTTTTCTGCTCTGTTAAAAAGCTGAGCTACATCACTAAAACATTTAGTGGACTCTTGACACGATTTTAAGAAAGAAAACCCATGTTCTCCAAGAAGTTGTAGAACAAAGGACTTCATTTCATGACAAGAGGTGCAACAGCAAAAAGGAAATGCAGTTTTGCTCTCAACTGCTCGAAATGCAATGATAGAACAATGATTTTATATTAATCAATCATCAGTTAATCAATTTACTTCTCAAAATAAATTCCTGTAAAACATTCCAGCAGGTTTTCTGGAGAATAAACCCACTACCCAGTAACACTCACAGATCAACAGCCAGCTAGCACACTACCACCATTTTTACCCTTTCAGACCAGAATGGATATCATTCACCTTCCAGTTTAATGACGACAGGACAATTTTTGGCTTGGTAATATATCTGCTAACACTTATCTTGGTAAAACAACACTGAGGAGCTCCAGTTCTGAATGGTATTGCTTCTTTTCAGAAATATTTGCACAGAGGCCTACTTGCCTGTACTTTCTGTTGTGAGAGTGTTACTTCTCCAAAGTCAAAAGCAAACACCACCACCAGTCCCGGTAGATTCCCGGCAGATAGCTGATACGTAATCCTTAGGTCTTGCTTCCTTCACACTAACCTTCAAATTTGAAAAGCTCTCAGGAAAAAAAACCCCAAACAAATAAGTCAAGGGGAAGTTTGTTTGTCTCAGCCCGGACTGAACTATCCCGCTGAATTTCTCTCTCTTGCAGGGTCAGTACCTCATGTTACACCCAATCAGTGATGACACAAACTGTAGCCCCTGGGAACATTTCAGAAAGAGCAATACACAACAGTATTTTTCACTCCTTGCCAACACCTTTGATTCTTTTCAAATATGCTACCAGTGAAAGAAAGATGGAGAGGGACATTTTACTGTCCCTCATGTAGTGACAGGACAAAGGGAGATGAATTCAAACTGATAGAGAGTAGGTTTAGATTAGATATTAGGAAAAAAATGTTTATTTTTTTTACACCACTTTACTGAGGGTAGTGAGATACTTGAACAGAGTATCCAGAGAAGCTGTGGATGCCCCATCCCTGGCAGTGTTCAAGGACAGGCTGGATGGAGCTCTGAACAACCTGGTCTAGTGGAAGTGTCCCTGCCCATGGCACAGAGTTGGAACTAGATGATCTTTAAGTTCCTTCCAACCCAAACCATTCTATGGATCTATAAGTGTATTTTTAAATACAATTATAGAAAACCAGTTGTCTTCAAATGAGTATTTTAAAAGCTCTCTCCACAGTCTCAGTGCCTTCCTGTTAATGGCCAAGCCTTATCCATGGAACTCACCAGTAGAAGACAAGAGTAGCTAAATTAAAAAGGGGATTATTAACCCTAAGACATCTTTATTACCACATAAAATGTTAGTGTATGTCGAATCATTCACGGAACACATAATCCAGTGCTCCGCAAATTACTCTGGCCTCACTTGGAGCCTGAAAAATTTTTAAATTAGGAGTCATACCCACAACTATTATGGAAAAACTACCAGCATGCCCCGTAAATCAAGCAGAAAATTCAAACAAGAACTAAGCTTGTCTTCCACACATCTTTTTTGTATTGTAAATACACTTCAGTGGAGGGACATAAACTCTAGGATGAATTAATTTTCAACTTACGCATTTTTAAAGCGTTCAACTGATATTTCATGATATCAGTGTTTGCAGGGATTTTTAAAAGGTGATAAATCCAGCTAAAGACCAAATCTAGCAGCTACCTTGGACAACATGTAGAAACATACTCTTAACAAACAAATCTTTTTCCACCAACTGTCTGGATTCAGTTTGATCACAGCAGGAATTTCAGTTTGTCAGATGTTCTAAACTTTCAGTAAAGGAGATGCTGCAGCCTGAAGTGCCACCAGTTTTCTGACACTGCAACTGTTAACTGCAATGACACCTCTCCTCAGTGGAAGAGAAATTATTAAGGTCATGCCTATCACATAAATATTTTGAGAAATTAAGGAAGGGCAGGGGGGGCAACATGAAAGACTGTGTCGGTGTAAACTGCATTACCTGTAGTGAGGGTAAACTGTTCTCCTTTCCACTGGAAGTGAGGAGGGAAGGGAGAAGAAGGAAATAAAACCTTGCTATTGCTCTCCCTTGGGAAACCATCATAAAACGAC
Source organism: Tyrannus savana (assembly GCA_013399735.1). Classification (NCBI taxonomy): domain Eukaryota; kingdom Metazoa; phylum Chordata; class Aves; order Passeriformes; family Tyrannidae; genus Tyrannus; species Tyrannus savana. The sequence goes on along the minus strand of VXAW01003210.1, from coordinate 121,531 downwards.
TGCCTTCATTTACAGTAAGGATTGCCAATGTCACACCACAAAACATACTAAGGACTAACCTTTTATCAACTGTATTGTTATGAAATGCAAAGACTTACATTATTAATTTATGAAGAGCAGAATTTTTTTCAAGATGCATTTTGGTGACACATGAACCAAGAGATTGATTATGCTACAGATAAAAGTTTTCAGGTAACTAAAAGAAGGTCAGATTTGTGTTATCAATCACTTACAAGAAATAAGGAGTCAATGACTGTTATTACAGTATATAATTTGTTATTGACGAATATTGTCAAAATTCTATCACAATTTCAAATCAAGTTTTTAAAAAAAAAAAAATTTTAGCAGCGCAAGTTTTTTCATTATATAGTGCTTCCCTACAGAATGTAAGTGAACAGTAACAGGCAATTAAAAGAGGAGACAGTACCTTTTCAACAAACCTTTTTTCTTCCTACAGTTTGAAAAACCCAAGACATGCAAACACAGTCCCTGCCTTTCCGCCTCTACTCTTGTCCCAAGATCCTTATGATTAACTTTTACCACATGATAAAAAAATTACTATTTTTAAGGTATCTGCGCTGTGAGGAGAAGGATTTTTGCAAAGCCCTTTTCTGTAAGTCGCAAGTGAAAACCACCTTTCTCAAATAACTACTCATCACTTTATAATCTGCAGGCTTCAACGTGAGCATGATAATTCCCCGAGTTAGCAATAAACAGCATTGTAAAACTTTGCCCTGTATTCACGCGCTATCTACAAGAACTTGCATTACGTGTCACTGCTACGTTTTCACACTGAAACCCCTACGGCAATTCACGCTACCACGACACCAGCCAATCACTCTGGAGTCTGATATTGATTATGCTGAACACTTATTTAATCTCTTAACACAAATTAGGCAGCATTAAGATATAGCCAGGAGGAGAAGAATACAGCACCTGATGTTCTCTCGATCTCTTTTCGAACAGCAGCAAAGGGGAAAAGTTATCTTTAAGCTGTTTTACCTGAACATCGACACTGCACCAGTAAGTATTTAGGTAAGTTGCTATTGCTTATAATTCACTGAAATGTCTTAATATTTTTAAAAGAAAATTAGAGCACAGGGTGGATCTACTTCAAAAGCATGTTGGGGCTTCCTTTGTCAGAAATTCAAGTTACCTGTTAATGAAAGTCACAGGGAGGCTGACAGAAGTTCTCAGGCATCAGAATAGTCTTTGCAATAGTACTATTTATTACCAATATCTGAACAGTGAATTTGTAAAGTGAATTTGTAAAGAAGTTACTGCATGAGGTCAGATTAAAGTACGTATCTCACATTTACCACCGCCTCTGAGCTACTACTAGAAATAAAATTGTCTCATTTTAGTTTTGAAGTTCTTTCTTCTCTTCCATGAGTTACAGAATCTCCTAGAATCAGAATGCTTTCTCTTGAAATCTATTAGATGTTGAAAGTTGACAAACAGTATAAGCATCTATTTGTGCACGTAATCTATTTTAAGTCTTTTTTTCTCCACCTCTGCGGAAAAACCACACAGAATCTCACCTCTGTATTCTTACTGCAGATGGCAATAATGAAAAAACGTTCTCTCTTTTCTCTCTCTTTCATTTTAGTTTTTTTGAATAGTAATTTTAAAATTCCTGATCACAATATGATGCAGTATACGCTACAGAAAGAATTTAATCATCACCGGCATATTAAATTTATAACTACAAACAACAGTGTCATCGAGTCAAATGTCTTTAAGAGCTATAAGTGGTCACAGCAGGAAAAAAGAAGACTTTTGCAGATCCTCCATCCAGCTTGCTGAATGCAAGATTACAACCTACCTCTTGGCTTTTAAGTTAGAAAGACTGGATTGTTGGTGGGGGAAAAATACTCTGTTAGAGAAAACATTTCAATCTTGAAAGATGAACTTTCTGCAGCTTTTCATGTGACAAATTCGGAGGCAACTCTCACAGAGGGAAACAGTGGTTTATTTTAGGGGCTTTGTTTTTTTCTTTTTAGAAGTCTTTTTTACAGGTGATAAATAAATAAAATCACTCCAGATCGACCATTGGTGCTCTCATATGTAACAGCAACTCCATGTGGACTACACTGACTTCCAGTGGAGATGCTGTTACTTTTGATAGCCACTCAAAAACTACAGAGCAGCTGCTACTGGAAACATGTTTATCCAGCATTCAGGTTAAAACCAGCTTTTGTTTCGAAATGTAAGTTATTTACTCTTGTTTTAATTATTCACACCATCTGAATATGAAACTTCTTAAGTGCTGAAAAATATTTCAGCAATATGTGATATGATTTTCAAAAGATAACGCAAATGCAACAAAAAATTGAGGTGTAGCTGTTTATTTCAATAAGAACTGGTGTCCAGGAAAATGACCTATGAATTGACAGACTGTCTTCTTAATTTGCCTGTCACTTCTATAGGCCAACATTCTGTGCACCTTTCCTACTCTGATTACAAAAGTCTACTATGGTAAACTTTAAATACTAAATGACTGTTTTACACTTGTCTTTAAAATTTTTACCTAGAGTAAGTGAAGTTAGAAGTAAAGAGTACTGGCTATAAACGACCATCTGAAGCTGTCAGTCAAACAAAATAAATCTCTTTTCAAGCATAATGGATATGTCTCTTTTTTTTTCCTGAATGTGTGTCTTTTATTCCCCAGATCAATTCTACCCCAACACATCCCTTTGTTCCTTCAGGTACATGTGTGACTGCTGGGCCACTACCTACACGGAAAGGTCGAGGTGTTAAACTACTGCAGAGTTTGTCACAACAAAATGCCCAGACTGCCACATTTCACACAACTCCAGCAATAATCTCACCCAGCTCAAGCACTTACAAAGGGCATGTTTTTTAATAGAGGTCACTGGCTTTCAGGGTAATTTTACTACAGCATAAAGGAATTCCCAATGCATTCCTCCTTCCAAATAAATGCCTTCTGTACCCAGCTGGGTCAGCATCTCAGTGTTCTGAAGAAGCTATTGCTTTGTGGTGCCCTTCACATTTAACTGACAATTGCTAAACTGGTTTTCATTACACTCTTATTTTCTTATTGAGCTACATTTTTAACCATCTTAAGCAACACACACACACTCTCAAGCCTACTCTTCAGATAGAATACAATAAGTATTCCTCAGAAATGGTATTTTTTTTTTTATACAGACACACACTTTTTATCATGGTAACAACTTTTGCAGGCAAAGCGATTTTACACCCCACAAAGTCTCCATCCCTTTATTTCCTGATGTGTGCCAGCATTATTCAGGCACTATAAACGACTGTGGCCACTGTGGTCTTTTCTCACAGTTACTGCCTACGGTGAAAGAGCCAAAGTACATCTCTGGGCACCTACACACCCAGTCACATTAGGTGAAACTAAGGACTAACTGTTTAAAGTCCATTCCCTGCTCTCCACACCCTAAGCCTCACCTACTACTACACTTGTGTGCTCAGTACAGTGTCTGAAAAACACGCTGGACTCTTGGAAATAATCAGTGAAATGTGCAACTCCCCAGTACTATTTTTATGAAATCACCTCTTTGAGGGCATTCACAACTAAAAACCTCTGTTCTGCAAAGGAGTAGAAGCAAAACTCTATTACTCCTTAAAGGACAGAAAAGGATTGTATTTGATTGAGTTTTCTTGTTTTAAAGCATAGCATCGATTTCCTCTGCATTACATTGTCTGGAATTCCTGAAATTAAGTGTTTGCAATATCTGGATACTATTAATCATAAGATAGCAGAACCAGGCTAGAATGTGAAGCTTTAGACATACCAAATCATATAGCTAAAGGTCATTTACTTACAGTTGAGGCTGGCTCTTCAAAACTACTCTAATTTTATTTTGAAACAAAGTGCAGCTATTTGTTCTGCAACCAATGTGGTTATGGTTATTCCACTTCAGTTACCTCATTGTCACTCACTTAACTGTAAAAGCCTCCTCTGACACAGTACCTGTACTGTTCAATTTACAGGGCTACAATTGCAGTTGCAATATATTCTAACCACAACTTGATTTCACTGCTCGCTTAAGTGTACAAGCCAGTCATGACTGCCAGCTAACTTAACTTGAAGATAAGGGATGAAAGCAGCAATTAATCTCAAGGGGACTTTTCAGGTAACTTTAGTGTCTAAGTAAATTGATTCCTATTACATACAAGTCACATCCAGCAACAAGTTTCTGACTCTTCTAATTCATAGCTAAATTAGTTCGGTGTATAAACTACAAGTAAAAGCTTGTATTTATACTTAAAATAGTAAGAAGTTTATAACATCAAGAAACTGCAGCACAAGACAGTGCTCCTTCTTTCATTTCTCAGTATATAAAGCTAGATAGATACCTGTTTATCAAGCATTCTCCTGTGTTCTTCTGATAAAAAACAGGAATCGGGACACCCCAACATCTTTGCCGTGATATGCACCAAAACGTCCTTCTGTCCAGCATTTCAAGCATCCTGTTCACTGCAGACGTAGGAATAACTTTCACTTTTTTCAGCACGTCCTACAAAGCAGACAGTGAAGTGTTGAACCCACTTCAGCATTCACACAAACACTGTTTTATGCTGCCAGTAAAAAACAGTACAGGCCTATGCTCCCACTCCCAGTACTAAATAACACGTTCTCTTGGGCAACTGTCATGTTTGTTTACTTCGCTGCTTGATGCTCTTTAATTTGAGCACTGTATATACTGTACATTTCCCCAACCAAAACCCAAAGCTTTTCTGCCAACTCTGATTCTCTAGCAGACACACCCTGAAGTGAGTTAAGAATGGCATCAGTAACTTCACCTGAAGTTTAAAAGCTCGTTGTGTCTTGTGCCATTATCTGCTTTGAAATCCCACCTCGATATATATAGCCCATAGTACTGAGCGTGGGCTACCATTCACTCCCAGCCCTGCTGAGTAACCATCATGCTTTCATTCATTCTGGATAAAGATGAATATGGAATATACACCTCGTGCCCTAATTAGAATGAAATCACTGTTACCCAAGGCAGCCCAAGGTGCTGGTCTGAATTTTCTGTATGGATGTACATAATTTCAAAGAGCAGTGCATATCAAAAAAAAAAAAATGGTTTTAAGTTACTTAAAATAGGACTGTGGCAAAATTAGCAGGGGAGCAAACAAAGATGTCTGGCCGCACGAGGCTATCAAAACAAAAAAGATAATTTTGATAGTGATAAATTTGTCTCTTCTGATTTAATTCCTTGAAACACTGTATTTTTAAAGATATTTTCTGGAAAAAAAATCAGTAGCTCTAAGAAACTTATATATCTATAAAAACAATGAGTAAATATGCCAGTCAATGTATTTACCATGGATCATATCAGTATTGACAAAAACCTGATAACATTCATAACTTTAACAAATAATCGACACTTTTCAACTTGTGTTCATAAAACCCTAGAGAACATATTCGGGAGTGAACCACAGCAAGATTGTTTTGCTGATGTCAAATAGAATCAGTTGCCTCAAAATGTCCCATAAGAAAGTAAAATTATGTACCTGTGCTGCAGCCTTCACGTTTGCTGTGTTTACAAACCACTGCTTGCTGGCCCGAATAATCATTGGTTTTTTAGTCCTCCAGTCATAGGGGTAACTGTGCACATACTTCTCCTCTTTCAACAAACTCCCGGCTGCTTGAAGCATCCGAATGACTGATGGAAAAAAAATGAAGCAAGATTAAAATCCAATTTGAACACTGTTAACCTCAACTCAGTCCTTTCCATAATCAACAAACAGCAAGAAGGGCCTGTACCACATCCGTGTTCAAAATGCGTTCAGTTTATATGAACCCTCAAAATAGACCTGCAGGACTGTGCCTGATAAAGTAACAAGTGGTCAAACATCAAATACTCACCAGCTTCATTCCCCTCTTCAAGAACGTTCTTGTTTTTAAGTTCAGGACCTGCAGCTTCAGTAAAAAATCCACCTTCATCCACAAGGCAGTCCTAAAAACCAATATATTAATCACGTCAATAAAATACCATGTGGTGATTAATTATCTTTTTGATATTCAAATGCCAGTTAAATACTCTACTGAGTAACTCCTTTTATGACAAATAACAAAATATTTAGGTGCACTTCAGATTTAATGAACTGCAGTTTAGTAATTCATCAGACAAGTGAATTTTATGTGTCAGAAGAAACGAGCACCACTGCACTTGTAGATATACCACAACTGTCTTACATCAAGTCACTGGTATGTCAATGACTTTTCAAATTAACAGCGAAAAAGAAAAACAAACCTAAACCCCCCTCATATCCTGCATCTTCATTCCAACCAATCACAAACTGACCATGCATAACTGAGCTGTATTTATGCACCTGTTTAAAACAAGCGTTGCTAAAAGAGAATAGCAAAAATGACCTACATAACCTGTGATTTACTGGTCTGCACGTAGAAGACAATTCTGAGTAGTGAGAATCAATATCTGAGAATGATTCTCTGCGTTATCCTTTTTAAAACAAAACCACATAGGAAGCAGAAAAATCTGATTCTGCTCTACCACTCTGCTGTAAGCTTTAACTAGCAGAAGAAAAACTTCATCCTTTTATCCTGATACAGACTTCTTTTAAAGTTAGTCTTGTGTTCCTGCAGAACATTAGTGATACACTCTTGTGCAGTGCATATCAAATTTTCAAGTTTTATACACAAATTACAACAATCATTTTAGAGGCACACAATCAAACAGTTGCAGGAAATCAAGAGCAACAGCTGAAAAAATAGAGTACCGTGGGTAGCTGGTGGTGGGAAGCTACACTGTAGTCTTCCATACCATGAGCTGGGGCTGTATGAACTAATCCTGTTCCTTTTCCCATTGTCACATGATTTGCAGGTAACAAAGGAGAGACTTTGCCAGGAATTGTGGGATGAGCACAAGAACCATCTACCAAATCTGTGCCTGAAAAATAAAAAAACCAGAAGATAAAATAGGGCAACACAATTCACACATTCAGCTTCTTTTATCGGAGAACAGAAAAAGAAAACTGATCAAGTGTATGCACAGGATACTCTTCAGATGTGCTATTTCTTTCTCCCGTCTGTGGGTCCCTGTCCAAACGCTTCCAAATTCTCTGCGTTGCTCATTTTGTGCAAAGCTGTTTTTGGAAGAACAAGTTTTTTTCTACCTTAGACAGTGGTATTCCTTGAGTAGGGCCATTCCACCTTGAAACACTCCACACACTCCCATTCCTTGGGGATCACTATCTGAGTGTTCTGGAAATAAATCTCCATATTTATTTAGTAGGCTAAAAGCCCTGAATTTGGGATTTTACTCCTAGTTTTGCCACTAAGTATTAGTATTATCATTAGCAATTAATTTAAATTACATTCTAATAAAGAGAGTACAGGACAAATGAAAAAAGGGACAATTTAAGCTTAAAAAACACTGAAGAAATCTTAGTATTAAAGTCTTGCTGAAAGTCAAGAATCACAGAGCTCAAGGAATGCTTCCTATGACAAAATGGCCTTCACCGAATGCTTTCCTCCTAGAAGGAACATGTTTAGGAACTGCTGTCAGACACTTAGGTATACAAAAAGAGAAAGGTAACAAATACAATTAATTACTGAATATATGGGAAGATAAAAAGAAGAGGTTCCAATATGAAATTTCTTTTTAAGAAGGTCCAACTCCACTGTTGTATGTTTTCTGCAAATAATACCATTCAAGAAGGTAGAAGTTGAAAGAAAAAAACACCTCCAGGTAATTTTATCATTAGGTAAAAACAAGAGTTCCTCTGAAAAAGAAGCCATGGAAAGACACCAGAACTACCTGAAAAGTCATAGAAACAGATTTCTCACCTCCTTCAGATGTGCTATTTCCAGCACTGAATTACTGATAAAGGCAAATGAATAAAGCTCACAAATGAGCTACTAAATCCCAACTCATGAATGACACTGAATCCCAAGTCTGCTATTAAGAAATATCACTGTTCAGTTTGTTAGGATGCAAACTCAACTGTTTTAGTTTGTCCGGACAACAGCCACTTATGATACTGCAACAGCCATACTTGTAATTCGTCCCTTGTTCTCACCCGCAATGGATGGGAAGACAAACTGCATTCAGTGTAAATAAGATTTTCATACTGAATAGCCTTTCATTCCATGTTTCATTTTTCCAAGCATGAATACAGATTTTAAATTAATTTGAAATCTGTAGATGAAAATTTTAGCTACAATACACTAATAGTAAATCTGACAGACTACTCCTCCTCTTTGTATTATTTTAGTAAAGCATGTCCTTAAATTATAAACTTACTAATACACCAAAACTAAGGCAGTTTTCAGAAACCTAGCAGGAGATTCCCAAGCAATTTAAGGTTAACGATGTTAAAACCTACCTTTACATGTTGACATAACCTCAAACTGCGTGTCCAGAACAGCAGCTGTAGATTCAACTCTATCTGCAGCAAGAATTAATTGTTCTCCGGTAGTTTTACATTTCACAATTGAGTATCTGCAATACAAACATGCATGTGTGATACTAAATAAAGAAACACCACAAAACTGCAGGTTTTTTATATGCTTCATCTCATGAAAAGACACACAAGTATGTTTTACATGTCCAATTCGTTTGTATATCTCCAAAGAATTTCAAGGTAACTTTGCATCATGAAGTAAAACAAAAATTAAGCAGAAATCAACATGCTAATAGATATAGAACAAAGCTCACAATTGTGTCACTTAAAAAAAACAAACAAAAAACCACAAAGCAAACCAAACCAAACATAACACAAAAACGATGGCTTAGATAAACTGTAATGGTAATCCAGAACATTTTAACTTTGCTGCTAAATATCGGTAAGGACTGACACAGATCACTGAACCAAGTTAAAGACACCTACGCTGAATCTGGCATGTAACAAACTGCTTGATTGGCTGGCACAGTCCAAGGTTGCGTGGTCCAGACTAGCACACTAGCAGGGGATGATCCATCTACAGATGTAAATTAGAAGTACTTTACTCACAGTTAGAACAAAAATAAAAGCTGTCAGTCTTTAAATCCATAGAGAGGTCATACCTAGCACAGAACTCAGCTTAGGCGGCGACTTTAACAGCGGGAATTTCACGTACACAGACCGACTGACGTGCTGGTCATTGTATTCGAGCTCTGCCTCAGCCAAGGCTGTTCTGGGTAGACATCAAACAAAGTTAACACACTGGAACACGAAAAGCTATCGATATCCTTGCTAAAATATTGAAGACAAAATAGAAAATTGATCCTTACTTTGCTGAAGGGGACCAGAATACAGGTTTATAGTCCTGATAAATGAAACCCTGAAGAGGAAAGGGAGGGGAAGAAAGAAATTTAGGAGAATCAAAACTCATGACAAATCAAAACACACTTCAAAAAAAGTTCAACATACCTTATCATACATTTTATAGAAGACTCTCAGCTGGTTTGCTTCATACTTTGGGTCAAAAGTAAGGTAGCAGTTGGCCCAATCTGCCATTACACCCCAACGAATGAAGGCGGATTTCTGTTTCTCAATTGCTCTTTCTGCAAATTCTCTGGCTGAAGGGAATAGTTCCGTTAAACATGTAGTTTAGCCCACTAAGATCAATGAAATACCGTATAAAATACCCTATTGATATTCTTCAGCAAAGCCAGAGTTGAACATAGTAAAACTATGCAGTAACTATTATGGTTCAAAACATAAACATTTCAGACTAGTTGTTACATAAAATGGCTGCAAAGCGTAAAGAGACTCAGGAGTGGCACTTTGAATACAACAGGGACATTAAGCACACGTCTTTAGAGTATAAACTTAGCTTTTAAGAAAAAGGGAAAAAATAAGTATATTTTGTTATGAAAAAAAATTCTCAAAACACACTCTAAATAAGTAAGATAAATAAGAGTGAAAGTTAATTGCCTCTGTTGATGTTGATCCAAAATTTTCAAAATAACATGCATCTGAGAATAAGTTAGCCCACTTCAATACCACAATTTCAAACTAAAGCAGTTTAAATTGCTTATTACAAATAGCTTTGCAGATGAACGATGATGTGTTTCAACACATGTGGTATTTGAAATTATTTCTTCAAAACAGTTTCCATACAATGCTCCATATAGACTTTTTCCAGAGGGATCCCCCCCTAGTTTTGCAGCATTGTTAAAAACACAGTCAATAAATATTTTCTTACTTATGATACTGAGCCAAGCTGCCCCGACAGAACCTTTTACATGCATCTTTTTAGCTCCTAACCAAATTCAGCCTTCAAAATCCAAAAGAATGTTGATCTGATAAATACGAGCTTCCTGACACTGCAGAGTTAATCAAAACAGACATCCAAATTCTCTCCCCTCCTTTTGTTTTTTCTTAACCCAGTGTCAGTGCATTGCATGTCCATTACAGCAGCAAATGAAGCCTGTGTTCAATTATCCCACTTCACAGGATTCCAGAGTACTCTATCTGCTTGGCAAACACATACAGTGATCACAGAAAATGTCCCCAATAGCTGATAGAAAAGCCCACATTGAAGTATAAATGTTACATATAAAGCATAAAATACAAAACACAGGTTTTTCCACAAAGATACTGCAGACAGTAGTTCATTTACCTCTCTGCCGAATTTCCATCGGTGAAAGATTTTCAGCTCCTTTGACTTCCGACAATGCCTTCAACTCAATTGGCAATCCATGACAATCCCACCCTGGCACATAATGTACTTTATAACCCCTCATCACATGGAAGCGATTAGTGATGTCTTTCAAAATCTGAAAAGCCACAAGGGTCTGTTATCACTTTGGCTCCCCCAAGTGGAACAGCTACATTTGTGATTAAGATCCTCCTGTTTAAAAAGTACAAGTATCAAAGGTTCCATGATAAACTTACATTTCAGACCAGAAGAGTTATGCATTCCCCGTTCCTGGCAGTGTTCAAGGCCAGGTTGAACAAGCCTTTGGGCAGCCTGGTCTAGTGGAACGTGTCCCTTCCTATGGCAGAGGGTTTGGAACTAGGTGATCTTTAAGGTCCCTTCCAACCCAAACCATTCTGTGATTCCAAGACCATGCATTTGTGATTTTTCTTGCCCATCATTTTGTATATTGGCAGAACCTCAGAAGACCTCTGATCAAAGGAATTCACAACCAGAGTAACCCAGAGATGGAGTTTATACACTTGCAAGACTTGAAGTGAACAAATCCTACTTGCTCTCATTTTTAAAACATTGAGCAGGATCTACAGCACTGGCCTAGTGCATTTTGCTGAAGCCCAGGCTTTGGTACTGTAAGAAGCCATGGATGACATTTTAGCCTTTCCCACTTTGTGGCCAATGTAATATTGTCCTCCTCGGGACTGAACCTAAAAGTATCCAAAAGTATTTAGGAGTAATATTTCAAAGCTGAAATTTATATTTTCAAAGCCATCAACATTGAGTCATTATGGTTCCATGGATCTAAATACTCAGATAAAATAAAATAAAATAAATGTGATAGAACAAATTTGCAAAACACTCAAAAGGAAGAACAGCAAGGTACAACTCAATCATGCATGACAGCAACATCATTACACGTACACATACAGAAGTGTACCTTCACTCGTGTGTATGTCTGGTAAGCTCGATACACAAATAAGTTACGCATTTAATATTGCTTAGGAATGAAAAACCGGCTGGGCTTTCTCCATGAAGCTGTTCTGACTGAAATATTCAGTCTCATACCCGAGCACTGAGTATGTGGTATGGCTATAAAGCATGGTATGGTATCTGTGTCACCAGGGCACCACATGGAATCTACATAACAACACCGTTTGCTTTTTAAAAGCCCCATCTACCAAAAACCCAAACATTTTACAGTGTTACTGATTTAAAAGCGAATGGAGAACACACAGCACAGGACAATAAGTGTTTACCACTTCAGAACAGCAGGGTACAAACGAGTAAATATTTACTTTGTTTAACGCATGGCCAACGTGAGGGTCTCCGTTGGCATACGGTGGTCCATCGTGCAGACAAAACTCCTGCTTCGCTTTCCTTTGCCTTTGCCATGAGTACAGCTCTGAGAAACCACATTTCTGCGGAGACAGCAAGAAAAACCACCAAAATCACCACAGGTCTTTGCACTTCCAAAAATCCAAGTCTAGATTTTGGCTAGACAGCAAAACAGGCAACGAAAGCAGGCGGGCGAACAAACACAGTGTTCTAACTCCGCAAGAGAAGCAAGCCATCAGTGGTTTAAGAGTATTTAAAAACCTGAGGGAGGTGAAACATTAGGTCTGAGTTCAATACCTCGGCACTGCGCTATCAGGAGGGTCGCTACTCTTCCTCCAAAGAAAACCGTAACAAAATCGTGCCTCTCCGAACCACAAACACCTCAACACCCCGAACTTCCCCACCCTCAGACGGCGGGGCCAGGCGAGAGCCCGGACCCACCGCAGCACGGCGAGCCCGCACACGAACCCTCGCCGCCACCCCCGCACGCCTGCCG
>VXAW01003210.1:93465-108967 GCA_013399735.1 Tyrannus savana | reverse complement strand
GGACACACCGCGCAGGGGGCGGGAGAGCGGCCGCTCGGCGCTCCCGAGGGGCCGGGCCGGGCCAGCGCCGGCCCCGCCCGCAGCCGGGAGATTTGGGGCGTTCCCAGGTGGGTCTGGGAGGACGGCGGGTTCTTCCCGAAGGAGGCGGCGCGGAGGCCGCGGTGCGGGGCCGGGAGTGGGGTCAGTCCTTGGGTCCGTCCTTGGCCAGGCGAGGGGCGGGAAGGGCTTGGAGCGCCCCGCGCGCTGCTGGAGAGCGGTGACGGAGGAGATCCGGGGAACAGCGAGACTGGAGACGGTGAGTTGGCTGCTGCCCCGCTCCGGTGGATGCGCTGGAGAGCCCTTCTCCGTGCTTAGGAATTCCGGCTGCGCTGCAGGCAGTGCACCACGGGGAATACCGATGGCAAGAGACTCAGAACAGGCGTGGTTTTTTTTTTGATTTTTTTTTTTGTTTTTTTTTTCTCAATACAAACTCAAAGGCCTCTGAGCCCAAAACCTCAGTGTTACCTCACTGGTGAAATGACGTAACACAGCCCTTTCTCACTTGGAAGTCTGTAGGTGTACCGCAGTGGGACCCAGGGATTCCCACTCCCAAGTCCCAGCCTGCTTCTGCCTGGTAAACACTGTTTCCTGACATAATGGAGAGTTTATCTTCTACTCAATGTGTGCCGAAGTTTATTGAAAAGAAATAGGGACCTCTGGTCACTTGGGTGTTGAAGAGTTCTGAGAAAGAAGTTGTGGCTTAGCACTTGCATTTAAAGACAATGCTCTGTGTGATGTCCACTTTCTCCTTTCATCAGGCAAAATCATAAATTTGGAAAATGGAAATTGGCATAAAAGGGACTGAGATAGCAACATCAACAAATCTATTGTGTGTGCTTTGATAAATTAGTTGTAGCCAGCCTGTAATACTTACAGATGTCAAAACTGAAAATTGCAAGAGAAAGTGGAGAACTCATTTATTTTGATAACTAGCTAATCAGGTTGATTTGTCGAGACCATTCAATAATTTGGTTGCTAGGCCAGGAGAAAGGAGGGATGGTCTTTGGAGGGCAAGGTGTGTTTTGACAATTATATGCAAATTTAGCTTGAGGGACAGTTGCTGTGCAGTCTTTGTGCGTTGTATTTCTAAGAGTCAAACTATTTTTGTCCAAAGCAACCAATATAGTCTTGAATGTCTTGTTGAAATATACATTAGACATTGCCCTCATCAGTTTATGTGCCATAAACTTATAAGTAAGCTAGGTAATTTGAGATAAAAAAGTTTACAGAGGTGAAAAACTTACAGCCTACTAGCACGCACACTTATCTAACCAAAAATGTCCAATATACCAGAAGATGTACCACACAGGAGGTGCAGACCTGTAAAAATTTAAGACACCTTTTGCAGTAATAACATACTTTGCAATTCGTTAATTAGTTACTTTGTATTGGTGAGGAGGGAGTGTTGAACCTCCCACTTCAATTTCTTTTAATAGATCTTGTTTTTTCATACAAACATTTTAACTTTTAAGGTTTGCCTAGAGATTTTGGGCTCACCACAGAAAGTATATTTTTTTGCCTAAGGAATGGCCAAGAAAAATGTTCCCAAGAAACATCTTGGGTCAAGCTTCAAGAGTGTAAGATGATAGTATTTCTGTATTGCTGAGTCTTTTGAAACTTTATACAAACATTAAATAAATCCAGCCTTTAAAACAATTAAGTTTTAATCTCATTTTATGAAGCAGGATCAAATGCACAGTAAAAAGTCAAATGACTAATGAGAAGCTGAGCCTAAAATGTTAGTTATCTTCATAGCTCAATTCTTTAACCCAAACATCCCATCTAATATGCAATTTTTTTTCACCCTCCCTCAGAAATACTCATATTCCTCATATTTTCAGTGTGGGTTGAACTACATTCCATTTTTCTTCCTGTTAACTTCTTTCACATGATGGTATAGACTTAAATAATATCTCTCAGCTCATGTGCTATGACATGTATTTGCTCTACAACTTCCAATTATTTGGGAGTGGCTTTTTGTCACAGGTGGCATTTCCAAAATTTCCTCTGTAACCATTGCTACCAGGCCAAGATGGATGGCCCAGCTGTGCACTTTGGGTATGGACCTCGGCTATTCTACAGAACTCCAGAGCACTTTGCCCCCATCCCGGAGCAGTAAATAATAATTAACATTAGCAACCGTGCTTTTTGAGTGTACTTACACAATTGCTCTAGTCCTTCAGCTTCAGAGAGCTTGTGACTTTAGAGATACAGGTACAATGTTTCTAAAGTGCTCAAGAAGTTCTTACATCAGCTAAATTTGGGATTTTGATACCTCTGACATTGCCTTTGCTGTGAACAGCCATGAACTTGGTTTCTCAAGGAAGAAAGGGAAGGTGTTGTGTAACGACCTGTTGGCACTTACACAGTACTTGCTGCAATTCCTGCAAATGTTGATTGTGATATTGGTGAAATTATAGTTATATTACACTTCCCAGATAGTATGTCTTCTTCTGTGTGGGGACTTGTGAGTTCCTCTATATTTTATTCTGGCTCTGTGCTCAAGTGTTTTCTTGGAAGTGTGTTACACATGTGAGCCCAACCCAAAAAGCAGATTATCTACACAGATGGAAAAATCTGATAAGAAAACATAAAAGCCAATTAGCTTTGCATTGTGAAGAATACAGCGTAGTTATCAATACTTTTTTTTTCCTGAGGCAAAAAAAAAAAAAGCTGGGAGGAATGCTAGCCTTTCCAAGAGTGATAGTTACTCTTCTGTTTGGGAACTGAAGACACAGTGAATTGCACTGGTGTGTGCTGGGGAACAGATGCAGAAGATAACATAATAGAGAGAATGATAGGGCACGCAGTATTGAAGGGAGGAAGGAAGATGTAAGTAGATTTCCTTAGAGAAATCAGGAGAAGTTAAAGAAGTACAGAAAGAATGGTAAAATTTGATGAACAGACTTTCACATACAAGTTTGCAGGCTCTGCATATCATTAACCTATTTTTTGTCCACAGTTAGGCCATCTACAAAAGCCTATTTTATCTTTAAACAAAGAAAAATACTAAGTGAAGTTGCTCATGTCATCCTCTCTGGCAGCCTTGTGCTTAAGTCTGGGCATAAACCATCTCTGTAGGTTCAGTTCTAAGAAAATTTGTTCAAAA
The DNA here is from genome assembly GCA_013399735.1 of Tyrannus savana. Classification (NCBI taxonomy): domain Eukaryota; kingdom Metazoa; phylum Chordata; class Aves; order Passeriformes; family Tyrannidae; genus Tyrannus; species Tyrannus savana. Next base: position 105,819 of record VXAW01003210.1, on the reverse strand, counting down.
TGTAAAAAAAAAACAAGTACTCTGTGTAAATTGTGCTTTTTCCTAATATCTATGATAGAGTTTCTGCTGCTGTTCTTTTTAATGTCAGATTTTATTTTAGAACTAGGTTCACTGTCAGACAGAACATGGTTATTTGCAAACTCTTGCCTAAAATAGCTTTATATCCCTGTGTTTGTTAATGGCATTTTTAAAGAATCCAAAGCTCACTTTGTTACTACTCACATTGGCAGTAACCTGCTTTCCCCTTTCTTCTCGGTTTAAACTGTATCTTTTTGGAACGTAAATATGTAAAATATTTTACCTTTTGTCTTCTCTTGAAGACAGAAATGTACAAGTTTGCTGTTTGTTTCTTTTCAGCCCTCAGGATGGCCTCCCCGGCTCTGCTCATGCGTGTGGTCGCCTCTGCGTATTCTGTGGCAGAAAAAGCTGCAACAATTGTCAGAAATGTAATGTCTGCAGGAGACCTGGGGATAGTGGAGAAGGTATTGCTTTTACTTTGTTCCAATTTAATTTCCCTTGTTAATGCTGAGTTAGATACAGGTCTAAGTGCTATTTTGGAAAATCAGCAACTCAGGAAGGGAATACAGTCCTCACCCCTCTGATACAAGAAATATTCCTTGTTAAAGGATTAAAAGAGTGCTAGAGAATTGTCTTTTGACCAGTATTTCTAAAGAATGTTCAGACACTTAAAAGAAACACCATAATTTTGTCCTGATTTCCCTAACAAAACACAAGCTCTGGATAGCACAAAATTCGTAATAAGACATATTTCCTGTTAGTTTCTATATCTATGTTCTAACACCTTAGTACAGCTTAAAAGACTGTGCCCTTGATGAATTTTGGATTAGAATAAATCAGTGCTTATTTCCTAAAACAAAAAAGAACCTTAGATTTTGTTGTGGTTTTCAACATTAATTCAGAGCTTCAAATTTAATTCTAACTGGAAAACAGAAATCAAATTACAATCATCTACATGAAGTTCTTAATTTGCTGTAAATTAGTAAGTTTCACTGATGAGCCAAGATCTTTGTTTTGACTACAGTACTAGAATAGATGGAATTAACTTTTGAAGCTAATTCTACCTTTACAGGTATGTCACCATATTATGGACTTCATGAAATATCTTTATTAATTTTGGTCTTTACATTGAAGTAACTGCTGATATTAACGTTATTCAAAAATGATCAGAAGTAACAGGTGATATTGGATCTAAATGAGATGTTATATATACTTTTAATTTTTTTAAATGAATACTACGCACAGAAAATTAGATCAAAACCAATGACCAACAGAAGAGATTCCTGTTTGAGGGACTAGAGATCTTGAAACTCCTGCAAGCTTCTTGCCAAAGGTGGCTGCTGAAGAAAGAGGAAGAATGCAAGAGAGAGAACCTGTATGTGCCTTTGCTGTACAGTCTGGAGGGAAGAGATGCACAGCAGAGTTCTGCTTCTCATCATTCATCCTCTTTCTGCAGCCAGCAAACATCAAAACCAATTCCAACTGGCCTTATTGGAAGCTTTAGAACATCTAGGAAAGCAGCATTCCACTTTTTCCCTCAACATGGCGACCTCCCATCCATTTATCTAGTGAAGAAAACAGTTCAAGGACAGTTGAATTTTTAGCTAGCTCCTCTCTTTCCTTTCCTTAATATCCAGAATTTTCTTCCGCTCAGTCAACTTTAGGCTCTGCATTCATATTGCTTCTCTTTGTAGCACTTGCACTTTTTTTTTTCCTCCTAGTTGGTAGGTAGACACTTTGTCCAGCCACTCTTACATTATTAATGGCTGTTTTGAAGAACTACTTTATTCAGGTTTGTTAGGCTGATGTCCTGGAATAAAGGACATTCTCTGCAGTAAATCTGATCTTTCTGAGTCTAAGCTCAGGACCAATTTCAATCAAATTTATTAGGGAATGAGAAGGAAATTTCAAAGAAAAATATCAACTTTCAAAAAAAGTTAGCAATTGGATTTGAGCATACAAAAATTAACCCATAACATGATTCTAAATGGAATATTCCATTCCTATGGCTAACTTCCATAGCTGGATAAAACACTTTCCTTGTTGTCAGCAAATAAGATACAAGCAGAGAGAATAAAATTTTGGTTTGATTCAATTAAGATGCAAACCTTGAATGAACTTTGTCTTTCTTGATGCCCACTTTCACTATGTAGCAGATTATAAACATTTAAGAAATTAGTGTAACCCACGTGGCAATGTGTTTGGCTACATATCTTTTGGGAAGGCTAGCACTCATTGTTTTATATCACCTTGAGACATCAAATCCACTGTTTCCTCTGAAGTATTTTTTGATGGAAAAAATTTATGGATGTTACTGACCAGCTATATTTCCCTGGCTAGTTTCTGGCTTTCCATGGTCTTTTTGTGCTAGACTAAGGTACCATTCGCTAATTAGAAGTTTATACATCATAATTGCTTCTGTTACTTTTTTTTAAACAAACTAGATTAACTGGACCTTTAAATGACCTTTGACTAACACCTTCCCTATATTTCTCCTCTCTCCTAATTTCCCACGTTAATCCAGTGAGCCTTAGAATAATGACTTTTTCCTGTTAACATGTTAAGTTTTGCCTTTCCCTCTTCATGTATTATATCTGGGTTTGTACTTGTGTTGATTCATTCTGTACACAGTGTAGTATTTGCACAAATACAGAGTGAGTACAATTGCATGAGAAGAACACAGCAGTAAATGTTGTTCTAATGTCATAGCAGTCTGTCTTCGCTCTGGGGTACACAGGGAAACTCTGCTTCTTGCAGTTTTTAGCCTGCCTCTCGCAAGATCATTTACTAGGTTGATGATTAATCAAATTAGACCTCTTTTTCATTACAAGGTAGATATTCATAGTAGCTGTATGGGCTACTGTGCTGGTATGGTGGTTTTTTTTTTCATACACATGTCCTTGGACAGGCTGGGCCCAATGACTTGCAGACCAAAGCTGACCGACTTGTACAAATGAGCATTTGTGCTTCCCTGGCACGGAAGTTTCCCAAGGTCACAATCATAGGAGAAGAGGTAAGTACCTAGTTTATTTCATGCTAACAGTATGTATTTCACTAAGTGTTAGTACTTCATACTAACGGTTTATCTTGCTCTCAGTTGTACTGGAGTTTGCTTTGTCAGGGTTTAGGAAACCCTCTGTTTTAATTTAAAAAAAAAAAAAAAATTTCCATCCCATTTCACATTTTCATTATCTTTGTTGAGCTGCAAGCAAATACACAGTTCTAAGGCAAATTGAAGTGAGTCCAACACCTTTCTTTAATAATCTAAGAATTCTTTCGTTAGGATTTGCCCACTGATGATGTAACTGAGGAATTAATTGAAGATGGTCACTGTGAAGAAATACTGAAGAAACCTTGTCCTGCTCAATACACAGGAATTAAAGAGGAGGAGGTAATGTGATAATGTTACTCATATGTCTTCATATTATAAATATCTATATGACTTCCTGATTTTAGCTATGAGTGTGTTAATAAAAATGGTTGTTTCAGTGTTGTCAATGTTTCTTTTTCATTTGAAAACTGAAATGTAGTCATAAGAATCAGACCTCCAGAGCTGGAAATGCTGCATGTCCTTCTGTACAGTAATGAGAAATAGAAATTTGCTTCTTACAATTTGTGATTCAAATTAATTTGGAAGGAATCTAGTTTGATATAATGAAGTAATCTCATTTCCATGTTCAGTTTAATCCTTTATACTTCAATTAAGAAATTTGCTGAGACATTCCTGTCAATTTTTAAGCTTTTCTTTCTGGTGTAAAATACCATTATAGGCTTCAGTCATATAATAATTTTAAAACTTTGGATCTTTTTATTTCCTTACTGTCATAAAGAAATAAAAGCACAAAAGTAAAATATATACTTTGCATGATAATTGACATGATTTGTATTTGTTAATTTTCCTTACTTTCTTAATTCTTCAAGCTTGTAATATGGGTTGATCCCCTGGATGGAACCAAGGAGTACACTGAAGGTTGGATTCTCTTTTATTTCTGTTGATTAAAAAAATAAAAGCAGTGCAATAAATTAGCACATACATGTAGATAATTTTACCATAGAAGTTACAATATTGTTTCATAAGGCTGATATTTCTGTGCTTTCTGAGCGCTATAGAATTTTTTTAATCATTCCATTCAGTTCTAACCAGGACTGAATATTTCTGATGGGATGCTGGGTGGTTATCATTTCAAGGTGCAAAGAGCTGCTTTTGACTCCTGGCAGGTTGTCTTAAGTTTTTAGTTAAATTTACAATTTTGCAAATACTTCGAACTGAAGGACTAAATCTCCCCTTCACACAGGAATATGCCGAATTTTATTTCATCCTCCTCTTCAAACAATCCAAATACCACAGCTGTATTCGTAGCCTTTTCAAAATGAAACAAACATCTTCCCACAAATCACAGTTCTTCACTTCTGGGAAGAAACTGTTTTCAGCAAAGCCTAATTTGTCTCCATAAAAATAGACTTAAAATTAAAGGGGAAAAAAACCCCAATCCCCAATTAAAGGGGAAAAAAACCATTATGATGAAACTTCACTTTAGTCTCCTACTGCATCCTTTAGTTGATTAACGTGAAATTCTTTAGGCAGAGCTTTTTCCCCTTTTCAGTGAAAAAGATACACAACTGCCAGCAAATTTCTGGTTTTGAAAATCACTAAAGAATTCACACCACAGTTATAGAAGAATATCATCATAGACTGCTATTTAGTTGTATCTTTAAACTTTTTTCTCATTATGTGATAATTTTAATTTAGTTCTAGGGGCAATTATTAGCAGACCTCAAGACTAAATCACTAAAAAAATCAACCAGCTTATTACACCTGAAAATCATGATTCGTATTGGAATTTTTAAGATACCACCCTGTGTATCAATTTGTGGACTTTTACTGAAGGTTTATTTTTTTATGTATATACTTCCTCTTTTCAAGCAGAACTTACATCCATATTATCTCTGTACAGGTCTCCTTGACCACGTAACGGTTCTTATTGGAATTGCATATGGAGGGAAAGCAATAGCAGGAGTTATTAACCAGCCATATTACAACTATGAGGTAATAAATTTTTGGTTTACTTAAAAGCATTAGGTGGTTTCTAACTGTTCCTTCCAAGCCATTTCAGTTAGCACACTTTCAACTGAAAAGTGGTGTGAAGCTGAGTTAAAGCTGTAATATAAAGTGTTGAGTTTTTTATTCAATATATACAATTTTAAATGTTGGTTTCCAGGAACTGGATGTCAGAGACCTACTGACAGCCATACTGAATCCTAAGGCTTGTGCAATCCACTAATACAGTATATATTGCACACATGCTGTACATGCTACTTACAGTATATGTAAAGTACATACCATAAAACAAGTACAGATCAGTGGTTTCACAGTCTTTGCTAGAAAGTTTTTAGCAATAGGTCCATTTGTGATGTGTGGTAACTGCCATAAAACTGCAGCCCTAAATAAACCAAGCTGACAGCTGGGTTAGAGTGTATCATGCCAGGTCTCAGGTGTTAAGTCCAGGATGGCCAGCCTACGGGCATTTACACATTTGGAGATTATTTCAGGATTATCCAGGGGGAGAGGGGAAGCTCGTGATGCAGCCTGATTAATTAAACTTACTGGAGTTTAAAGAAAAAGCTCTTGAGCTGATGTAGTGCCTATCATGTTCTGTGTGATACGTATCACAAAATATTTAAGATTACAAGATATTTTCAGTTGCAGATTGTGCCTGAAATACAGAAATGTACAATTATTAATCTGTCAGTCGCTGGAGTTAGGATGTAATGCACCAGCACAATCTCACAGATAAGAGAAGGGTAAATGATGTCATTGCCATAGAAGGAGACAGTTTCTCACTCTAGGCTCTGAAGTAGGGGTTTTTTAGGTGTCATTGCTTAAGTAAATAACCCAGTATTAATATTATACTCTCTGAAATGCGACAATGGCTCTACGTATTCCTTTCCCTTTGTGGTCTAAATGCTGATCACTGTGATTAACCATCCCCTGGACCTGTGTACCTTTTGTGCAGGCAGGAGCTGGTGCTGTGTTGGGCAGGACGATCTGGGGAGTCCTGGGCATAGGTGCCTTTGGTTTTCAGCTCACAGAAGCACCTGCTGGGAAGCACATCATCGTTACCACCCGTTCCCACAGCAGTGCCCTGGTAAATGAGTGCATCAGTGCCTTGAACCCAGACAGTGTCATCAGAGTTGGAGGAGCAGGAAACAAGGTATGAAAATTCAAAGTCTCTTGCTTTTACTGGGAACTGGCACCTTTGGAGAAAAAGAAAGAGACTTTTTAAAGAAATCGTTTGCTTACTTGCATGAATGTACAGGAGACTTCCTCCTCCTTCCCCAGCACAACTTTCTCTGGCACTCAGTCTGCTGTGAGGGAGACAGAATTTGTGCAGGTGTATCTGTTACAGTGACTGTGCTGGTCATGGCTGAGGTCTGTCTTCCCCAGTATTTTGTTTCTAGGGGTGAAAATAAGAAGTTGTAAGACTAGGATGATTAAATGGGAGTTAAATTTAATCACAATTATTAGATGTGTCCTCCAGTACGTGTTAATACAGTTTTTGTTCCAGCTATCTAGCAGCACATATGAAAGGATAAAAATACAAGCACACAGTGGTATTTTTTGCAAAACTTCTCTGCATACAGGGAATACTCTTACTACCAGTTTTAAAGCTTCATTTTGTCACAGCTGTCAAAACCAGACCTTCTGATCTCTCTTCTCCAATATGTGCAAGGCCCAAAATGGCACCAACACAACAAGTAGACAGTTTCCACTTAATTTTTTTTAGTACTGGCACAAGAAGGGAATTACTGTTTCTGAAACTAACAGCAGATTTTCATCCTATCGAGTGTATTTACAACAAATCAAAAATATTGAATTGAGTATGGTAACACAGTATAGCTTTCCAAATCTTAATACAATTTCTTGTAATATCAAAGGAAATGGCTGGTGTTCCTTTTCTGACTGTAAGTACATAGAAAAAGTGCATTTAATCCCTGTTTCCTGGTGTTATTTCTACCCATTTCTAAATGCCTAGATCCTTTGCAATGATTGCCATTCTCTATTCATAATAGGTCATTCAACTTATAGAAGGCAAGGCATCTGCTTATATATTTGCCAGCCCTGGGTGCAAGAAATGGGATACATGTGCACCTGAAGCTATTCTACATGCTGTGGGAGGTAAGTTAATAGCATTCAAAATTCCAAGATAAGTGAAATTGCATCAATTTTAAGTTATTTATACTTTTCTTTGGAAAAACAAGAATTTCCAAACTTTTTTTTTTTTGAAAGAAAAACGACAATATGTATGTATTTTTTAATAGGTATGACTCACTAGGACCTTTGAGTCCTCTGAAATCAACAGTAATGCCAGTGGGTCAAGCACATTATGCTCTGAAAAGCATGACATGATCTATTTTGCTCTGGACTAATAGAATCAATAACAAAGCCAATTCCAAAATTTTGCATATATTCATTTTAATATTCTCAAAACAAATGGCTTTTTTTTTTCTGTTGGCTATCTCATAGTAAAATCCTGCTGCCCTACTAACTGGATATAGTAGTTTATTATTAGTAACATATTATGTAATATGTGGACATTGAATCCTTCAAAACAACAAAAATGGGTCAAATCATGTTGTTCCTCAGATGTACAAACTCCAAAATTGAGTAGAATTAGTGGCCTCCAGACAATATAAGCTACTTCACCTATCTAGGGGTAAGGGGTTGAGAAGCTATGAAAAGTCTTACTGACAAAGATTTTAAGTATATGATTATTATTATTATTAATTTTTTTTCTGCTGTTCACATTGATAGACTATGTGCTAACATTTTGGGATTTTATCTCCTCAATTCTGCCGAGCAATGATAACAGGCTTCATGATGGCACTATTTAACTCTATTTAACTACAACTATTTAAGTCTGCAGTCTCTGGAGTTGATAACTGGGATAGCTTTACACAGTTAGCTCAAGCCCAAAGCAGCAGAACAGTGCTGTATTTAGCCCCCTTGTTAAGGAGGTATCTCCTGGTTAAAAATCTTGCATGATGATCTCCATTGTCCCTGCCAAGTGGTTTCTAGAAACTCTTTCAAAACCAACCGGTGTGTTTCTATATTATGTTACAGTTGTATAGACTTACCCTGGCTTTTACTTGAACTGAGGATTTTTCTTTCCTTCTTGTCAACGGCCAATGTAAAAGCTACTCAGGAAGCATTTTAAGTAATCCATGAGAGAAAAATATTTTTTTCCTTTTTCTGAGACACAAGGAAATTAAGTATTGTTAAAAAAAAAAAAGATAAACCCACTAGTTATTTGATTTCAGTCAATAAAAAACCTGTTGTACTTAAACTGAAAGCAAAGATACTTCGCATCTGAAGACAGGGGTGCATACACCAAGGAGTGCTTTTTCAGTTATTTAACTTGAACTAATAACTTCTCTCTTCCCAACCCTTTTTTACTGAAATATTTTTTTCTTTTTTCTTTTTTTTTTTCCAGGCAAGATAACTGATATCCGTGGAAATTCATTTCAGTATAACAAGGAAGTAAAACACATGAATTCAGCTGGGGTCCTCGCCACTTTGAGGAATTATGACTATTATGCCAGTCGTATTCCTAACACTGTGAAAGAGTCTCTAGTGCCTTAAAGCAAGGGAAGCATCTTCACTTGGCCTGGAAGGCTGAGAAAGTGAACTTGGGGAAAAAAGAGAGAAAGAAGATAACTGAGTTTGAAATCTTGTTTTACGGAATCTGAACTGAATTCTTTTATTAAGGTGTTCAATAATTTCAAAGTTACACAGAATCCATAAGTAAATGTTGGATCAGATTGTTTTGCTGTTTTTAGCAGGCAACTTCAAAGTGGTCACATTTCTTCAACAGCTGTATTCTATATTCTCTGGGAATTTTTATTCTTCATGACTGTGCATGATATACTGTAAATCATAACACTGCAGACCAAAAGTCACCTGAAAATTATGGGCACAAAATCACGTTAAGTCATTTACCCGATCTTGCTCGATGTTTTTTGTTATATGTAGCCAATACAGGTTATTGTGTTAAATACAAATGGACTAAGGATTTGCCTGGATGGATTAGCCCATTTGTTATAAAGTTGCCAGTTTTGATTCTTAGAAGTGAATCTTTGAATTTTTCAATCTGCAGTCAGTTTTGGGATGGCTGAAATTGTTATTTGTGGTGAGTTGGGTTGTGTGAGTTTTGCAGGAGGCAGGACACAGTCCATCTGGTCGTTCAACATCCCAAATAGAGATTCCTAGGTCATTGGATCCATTGAGGATCAGTGAAGCGTTAATACAGCAGGGTTCAGGACACTTCAGTTGAGGAAAACCCTCAAGGAAAAGGTAACAGGGGGAGGAATTCCAAGCACCTCTCTGACTTGAAATGCCCCTGGCAGGGTTTATGCCACTGCAGTCTTGGAGTGCTTTGGGCATCCTAGGTCACTTCAACATACGTGGGGGTAACAGAAAGTGCAGAACTTAAAATTTTGCATGTCCAAATTTTGAGATAAACAGGTGCCTTTCCAACAGCCCCACCGAGCTGAAGAACCTGACAGTCCCACTCGCCCTCCATATGAAATGTAGGCATGTTATGGGAGGGGAAAGAAGTGGGACAAGATCACCACAAATTAACTTAAAAATTGGAGAGCCTGTTTCAGTCAGGTTTCCCATAGGTGTGGGTCTTAGGAAAGCAGGATTCAACTGCTCAGTCCACTTGAACACAAAAGAGAACAAGTATTAAATTACATACAACTAGCTAAAATTGGCAACCTTAGCCAAAACGGGTAAAGTCTCCTCAAGCTGAATTTGGAATTCTGGAGTTAGGATCTTGAACCACTGAGGCCTCCATGCCCTTTGTTTTCTCCAGATTTTGTGCCCCAAGTCCCTTATTCTCAAATTACGGAGTCTTAGGGCATCCCTTTCCCCATCAGTGTGACACTGAGGCATTCCATGAAGAGATTCATGGATATTTCAACAGACAACACGTAGTTTTGCTTTTCTTTCTGTTCTCTGTGTGGAGAAAAGCGTGGCATATGTCAGCTTCTCAAGCATGTGGTGTCAGGGAGGGTGCCTGAACACAGCTGCTCCCTTATGTAAAGACTGAATCCCTAAGCTCCTCTCCCACGTGGTTTTTTTTGCTGTTACCTGTGCTGACACCATAAATGTTAAAGTAGCCTGCAGGCTCCACTGCACCGTTTCTTCCTTTCTGCCCCTCTTCATCCACACAAACCATCTTTAAACTAGCACTTCAAGATACAAAAGTTATGTTTTCCATACAGAAGAAAATTTCAAATTTCAGTTTTCAACATTATGTTCATGTTACTTCTTTTTCCTTTTCATCACACAAGTTGTTTAACAACTCTAATTTACTTAAGAGTCCTTAGGTTACATCCTTTCCTCACCACAGGATAACATCAATATGACTTCAGTGCCTGAAAGCTGGCTCTGTTTTCAGCAAGCTGGAACACCTTGACACCAAAAGATATGAACGAGGCAACTCTTGCTAAGGTGTTCGCAGTTTCTCCCTGTGCACGCATGGAACAGGATCTAAGGAAGGTCTTTCCTTAGTGAGGTCATCTTAGCGTAACATTTAGATAAATTAGCAAGATTAGCACTTACCTCATTCTATCGTGACACTGGATTAAAGCTGCACACATAGGACTGATGTGTGCTTCTAATCCTTTGATCTAAAGCCTACCTTCCTTCTCTTTCCTCAAGTGCATGACTAGTAAAAGCAGGCAAGACAGATTCAGCCTGCTTTAATTAGAACCTTCTTCATGTTTTGGCCCATTACAAGTTTAGTCATTCCACATATTGATTGTGACTGAAGTTTGAGCCATATAGCAAGTACAAGCTTAATCTCATCTCACTGCTTCAGTTATATATAATTTTCACCTTTATCTTATACAGGATTCTTTGTTACGCATGCTTTAGCTTTCCCATCAAAATCTGCATGTGAATTTGCAGAACACATTAAGATAAAATGTATAACAATTTAGACAACGCAAAGCCTGCCTTAATAATTCTTTCCATGTAATCATTAAAATACTAAGTACAGAACCCACTGTTAGTAAACTTCATCTATGTATCTATATCCTTATTTTCATCTCGAACTTGTAATAGGATTGAAAATCTCTTCAGCATAAGCCTGTTTCTAATTCTGCTGTAATTTCAGTCTGCTCTCTTTGTTACCTGAATAGGAGTAGAACACACATAGCATACACCAGCTTCTGCATGATGTGTAAAGACACTTGTGTTTGGAAACACATTCCGTGCTTACAGAAACTGTAAAACTGCTAACACAGGAGAATATTAAGTAAAGCTGAGATTAAGGCCAGCAGCAGGAATCAATCATAAAAAGCAGCACCTAACACAGTCATGTTCTGGCTATACCACTGCATTCACTGCACAAAAAGCACCGGTCCACCAATCAAGCATTTGATAATTTCTCTGCTAGCACATTAGGTGCTACAGGAATAGCTATAAAATTGACCGGGGTGGGGGGGTGGAAATCACCGTGACACTGCATTGTCCTTGCAACAAAGTGAACTTGAGTAGGTCTCCCGTGAAAAACCGGTGACACAGCATTTTTGTAATTCGTTCCAAGATTCCAGAAGGTGGTTGGGCACTGGAACAGGCTCCTCAGGGAAGTGGTCACAGCACCAAGCCTGCCAGAGTTCAACCATTTGGACACTGCTGTCAGGCACATGGTCTGATTCTTGGGGCTGTGCTCTGCAGGGCCAGGAGTGGGACCCGGTGATCCTTATGGGTCCCTTCCAAGTAGGGATATTCTGTGACTCATCTGGCTGCAAAATCTGCACGTTTGTCAGGAACTGAACAAATAACATTCTACAAAAACAGACGAATGTAACCACTGAGCTCAAATGTGTCTGTACGCGTTGTGCTGTTCGTTTGTACCATCCCACGTAGGAAAGGGGCTGAAGGCATCTCCACGGCTGCTGCCACACATTCAACAGGGAGCTTTTGCACGCATCTCCCGCAAAGCCCTGGGGAAGGCTGTGAGAAGAGAAGCGCCGGCTCCTGGCACCGCTTAGGAGCCGGGCAGCCTCCTCCCGGCGCCCATCCCGGACGGCTTCCCGGGGCCGGGAGAGCGCCCTGCACCGCCCACTCATCACCTCCCGCCCGGCTCCGACTTCGCCGCCTCTTCCCGGCGGACTCGGGGACAAATCACGCTCCTTCCCCTGCCGTTCCGCCGCCTCTGTGGCTGCTCCCGACGGAAGTGGCGGTCCATGGCCCGCCCCGGGGCGGGTCCTGCCGGGCCGCCGCGGCCGGGCTGGCCCTCGCCGAGCTGGCAGCGCTGCGCGCCC